>CM035292.1:2795282-2832899 GCA_020226075.1 Hydropotes inermis
GGCCGCACCAGCCGCCCACTATAAACCCTCGGGCAGAGGACGCACCTCAAGGCTCCCAAGTCAATGCCACTCTGCCCATGCGGTGCGGCCCAGAGGTGGTTCACATCCTGGCCACGCATGGAGATGGCAAAGGAATCAGGACAGGGCTATGGGCTCACATGCCGATGACCATGTCCCCCCCTTCCCTGGGAGGGAGAAACAGCAGTCCCTCCATGGACGCAGGCGGGAGGAGGTGGCCTGGGAGCAGGCCTAGCTGCTTTGTTCCACTTTTCCACTGTGTTCTGATGGTCCGTTGGCAGCTTGGCTGGAGAACCTGCCGCCGGGGAGGCCCAGCCACTGGCAGAAGGACGGTCCCAGGGGCCCCCGGGGATCCTGGGGGGACACCCAGGCTCGGGACTCCTGCAGGACGGGCCTCGGGCGTTCCTCCCAAGTCCTCAGCCTTTCAGGTGAGGCGCCCGAGGCAGGGGAGGCCTGGGTAGTTCAGCGCCCGCACCACAGATGGCCCTGTCCCCACAGCACCGGGTGATGTCAGAGTGCAGGCGCCAGGCAGCCTGGGAGCCAAGGGGGTGGAGATGGGGTGACCACCAAGCCGAGTGGGCTAGGGACACAGAGCGGCCACGGCCTCAACGCACGCAGCCCCAAGCCCATATGCCCGCTGCGGGCGGACGTGCCGCTCTGGCCTGCAGGGCCGGCCTCCCATCCGCCCCCCGGGCCAGCGGCCAGGGGCAACGCACTCTGCAGGACAAGGGTCCTGGTCCCAGCGTGACGGCCCACACCTGACGGCCGGGGGGCTGGGCGGCTGTGCTCCCGCCTACGCAGGGGCTGTGGGGCCCGAGTCCACGCTCAACACTAAAGCCCCATTCCCGGGCAGCACATGGCGAACAGGCCGGTAGCAGGGAGCCGAGGCTGGATTGAACCGAAGTGGTCGGTGACGTCTGCCGGCAGTGCCGTGGGAGCATCCTGACGGTTCGGGAGCCCGGGGGTGGGGGACGGGCTGGGCACGGCACCGCGAGCCAGGAACCCGGGACGCACCTGGCACCTCGTCCTGGCGCCCCGCGTGACGGTCCCGCCTGCGTGGCTCTCCCGTTTCTGCGCCACCTCCTCCCGCCGGCTCCTCCCGCCAGGACCTTCCTGCCGTGTGGGGGACACGGGACCCCGCCCTGGGCTGCCCACCGCCACGTGGCGAGGTCTGCAGGAGCGGGCGAGGTCTGCCCCCGAATGGCGGCAGCTACCGACGGGGAGAGGCACGAACGTGGGCGTCGCCATGAAGAGCAAGTCCAGGGCCGTCCCTCCCACCAGTGGCCAGCCACGGGCCGCCCTGGGCCCAGAGTTCGTTCACTCTGTGCCCAGCACCACGCTGCGTGCTGACCTTACGACCGATCCCGGGCCCTCCCCACTGTGTCCGCGAGCAGTCCCGGGGCCTCCCACGCCCCCAGAGAAGGAAAGAAGCAGCTAGGGCCCCAGGAGACTTGGTGACAGCTTAGCTCATGCCTGCTGCTCGGCTGACCCCCCAGGGGTGCCCTCTTGAGCCTTGAACCTGACCTGAGCAGGACCCTGCCTCTCTCAGAGGCCACATGCTCAGAGGGGACTCTCCCTCCAATGCAACCCCCCCAAAACTTAGAAGGATGCCTCAGTGGGACCAGGCGGTCCTGGACGGGCGGGCTGACGGCCAAGGACCTGAACTGGTCCCTCCTGGAGCTGACAGCTGACCAGACGATGAGACCACAGGGTGGTGAGACCCTGGGTGGGGGGCAGGGGCTGGGCTAAGATGGGGACCCTGACCCGTCCTGCACAGACACGGCCGCGGGCGGGGCCCAGACCTGAGACTCACTCTACTCCCTGTTAACCTTCCGAGCACTCCCGGTGACCTTTAGCCAACAGATCAAAGGGAACAGTTCAGCCTGATGCGCGGCGGACGTGAAGGTGCGCCTGAGGAGGTCAGTCCGCCGGCCCAGGGCTCCTCGCAGGTGGACGCTCCCTTGGGGGGCCCCACTCGCCACGTCCCATCCCACGTTCCTGTCCAGCTCCAACCCCAGCGTCCAGGACGACAGACACATGGGTGTCTCAAGGGCGACACCCTGCTGGCCAGGTGGGGAGCGGGTGCTGACGCCCGCCGGGGTGGGGGAGGCTGGGCAGCTGCACCTGGCCCTGCTGCCCGGGGCTGCAGCCCCTCCTTCCCGCCCCTTCCCTCCCAGACGGTTCTGTGACAGCTGAATCCTTTGACAATCCAGTTATTAGTTTGAAAAATCTTGTCAAGTTCCAGGACAAAACCATGGCTAAAAATAGAAGGGCGCTGACAGCCGGCTGGGCTGGACGGCCAGCTGCCAGGCCGGCCTGGTGGCCGCTGACAGCCCCTGGAAGGTGGGAACGGAAGGCAACACCGCGGGAGAACGCTCTTCTGGGGGGCCTCTGATGGTTCCAGGAGGCACGCTGTCCTTGCAATTAATTTCGCATTTCTTTGCCAAAAAAAAGGATGTCTAAAGACAAAACCCCTTCGGGTACTGGAAACAAGCTTGGCACGAGCGCCCCGGCCGAGCTGCTCTGCGTCTCGCGTGTCTGCACGCGGCCGGGAGATGCCTGATCGGCACACGGAGAATACTTAAAATCCTGGCACGGTGACCAGAGCCGCCGCTCCGTCCTGCACAGGCCCCTCGGCTCTGCGGGCTGGGGGCTGGTTGCTGACGGGGCGCTGGGCCGGTAGCGCACCCACTCACAGGAGGCAGCCCCAGGCCCACGTTTATCGGCAAGGCGGCAGAGACGCCCCTTCAAACAGGCAGAGGCGAGGTGGCCGCGGAGCAGGCTCAGGGCCTGGAGGCAGCGCCAGCTGCTTACCCCAAGAAACCAGGGACGGGGGTCACAGAGGGGAGCGGGGCTGTGGTCCCGGCAGCTGGAGCTCTGGGAGCTCGGGGCACTGTCTGCATGGGGACCAGCAGCCCCCCATCCCCGGGGCTCCCTGCTGGGCTCCGGGGCAGGGACGGCGTCGCAGGTGGCTCCCCACGTGTGGTCCGCTCCCCACGTGTGGTCCGCTCCCCACGTGCAGTGGCTCCCAGGGTGGGTCCTCCCTACTGAACCCGCCCTCCTGAGACCCCCCCGACCCCCACAACTCACCTCTGGTCACTCTGCCAAGCTCCTCGGTGAACCCTCCCTCTGCCCAGCCATTCAGGCTGCATGCCCGGGCCCTCTGCACCCCTATGGATCCTCTGGGCCAAGGATCACCATCACCGGGGTCTCCGCCCCCTCGCCTCTCCCTGAAGACCGCCCTGAGTGCCCCGTGGCCGCCAGCAGCCATCACACCAGTGTGCTCCCCTGCAGCCATAACAGCGCGTAAAGGCCCGCAGACAACACCAGCCCCCCTTCCACGCACAGCAGTAAGACCCCCGCCCCAGGACCTCCTTCCCTCCCGCCCCGGCCCAGCCCATCGCCACCTTTTGGTGGGTGATCGTTCGGCCCCCCTTTCCCACCCTGCCCCCTAACCTGCAGGGCACGATCACCAACATCACGCAGAGAAGAAAACCATCCCCCAACTACCCTGCTCCCCAGAAGCCAGCAGCGCCGCCCTCCCTCGGGTGGGCCTGGGCCTCGGGGCCCCAGCTGCTGGCGGTGCTGCTGGGAGGATGTGGGCGCCTCTGACGTCTGCGCCCCTTCCTGTTAGGATCTCTGTCCACACAGCGGGGACTCAGTGGCACCAAACCCTCAGCGTCCCCCTGAACCCCAAGACCCAGGATCTCAGCCACGGAAGTCGGGTCTGCGCAGGGACCCTCACCCGCACACGTTCCCCTGCAGTGACATCGAGCACCCGAAGGTGACAAGCCCAGCATCCCCGAGAGCTGAGTGTGAGGGCAGGGGGCTTGACAAGTGGAGGCCCCTGGAGGAGCGTCCGCCAGCGGGCACAAGACACCCTCACCCTCAGCCCGCCTCCCGGGGGTCGCCCCGCCGCTCCCCTCTGGAGCCCCGCAGCAGTGCCCGGGAGGTGGGCGGGCGGGCTCTGGCCACCTTGCCCCTCTCTCACCCCCTGGCTTTACGCTGCAGACAAGGACCGCTTCACCACGAAAGAGGGTCCCTGCCCCCCAAACACAAAGAACCTTCTAGGGTGAACGGAGGCTCTGGAGACGAACTCTGGGGTCACATCCCCTCATGGCTCACGCGAGACGCGCGGCCCCACCGAGGGCCGTGGCGGCCCAGAGGCAGGGCTCTGACCCAGGAAAGGAGATGGGGGCCCGGACTCAGGAAGGTCAGGGTGGAGGCAAGGGGGAGGTTCGGGCTCTTTTTCTACAAAAGAAGCCAAAGGCAATGAGGTTCTGGAGCATCCTTACCCTGGCACTTGGAAGGCTGGGGGCCTCCCATCTGCTCAAGTTTCACGATGCCCTCAGAGCCCCCGTCCATGGGCACCCGGCCTCACCAAGAGCAGGAGGGCCACGGGCAGGGGCCTCGGGCACCGCCAGAGGACTGACCCCGGCAGGAGGCTGGGAGAGGCTGGGAGGCGGAGCGCGCAAGGAAGGAGGTGCAGGTGTGTGTGCGGGGCAGCGAGCGACGAGGTGCTCCACGTCTCCTGACACCAGGGCGCCCACCCTACGGTCTGTGCCAGGCCTGGGACCAACTCGGGGCAGGGTCCCCGGGGCAGGGCCCTTCACGCACGTGCGGAGCACCTGTTGGAGGGGACCCTGCGGGCAGGGGCGGCCAGGGAGGAACCCCGCATCCAGGCCGTGATTCCAGCCCCTGCTCCTCACCGGGGGCGCTGCAGAAACACCCTTCCCGGGGGGCGGCCATCCGCTCCTCTGCAGGACCAGGGCCCCGACCCGGAGCTTTAAACACAAGCTTATTGTTGGGAACTGTTCAAAGCTAATGGAGCATCTGCAGGCTGGCTTTTACCTCCAGATTCCAGCAACACCCAGGCTGTAAATCGCTGGCCGTTAGGACGCATCCCTTTTGTTTTCAGGAATGTTAAAGGGTCACTGGTCCAAACACTCTGGGCCCAAGATTTATGGACTTTTAAGGGCAAAAGTTTCCTTTCTGTCTTCATCAATTCAGAGAGGTGTTTAAAGAAGAGATTCTCCCCACCCCCATCCCCATCTGCTCCGCCAAGGGCCTCGTGGCAGAGAAGAGTCTGCCGGGCTCAGGCTGGGATGGGACAGGGTGGGGAGGGGCAGAGGTGGCTCCCAGGTCCTGACCCACTGGCACGGCGCCCTCCTGGGAGATGGAGGCGCAGTTTCCGAGAGAACAGCCCTACCCCTGCCCCCCCCAGAGGCCAGGGCTCTGGTCTGGTGCTCTCCCCCCCAGGGCCGCCTTCCGGGGAGGCTGCGGTTCCTGATGTGTCCCCAGCAGCGGCAGCCTCGGGGCCTGTGCCTGATTTCACCTTGTGAGTGGACTCCTTGAGGGTAAAGGCTCAGACGGACTACGCCCAGCAGGAACCTGAATCTTCTTGGTGCTCCACGGAGAGCAGGGCATGTGTCCCAGTAAATGCTGGGCTGAGGGCAGGCGGGCAGATGGATGGACAGGAGGACAGCGGATGGGTGGATGGTGGGTGGATAGATGGATGGGACAATGGGTGGACAGATGCATGGATGGATGAGTGGGTGGGTGGATAGACGGATGGGTGGAAGAACATATGGATGGGTGGATAGGTGAGTGGGTGAGTGGGCAGATGGATGGATAGTAGGTAGAGAGATGGATGGTGGATACACACATGAGCAGGTAGGAGGAAGGACAGATTAAAACGAGAAACAAAACAACACCTGGGATGGTCCTAAAGACAGGCCATGGCCCTATCCCTTCCCACTGGAGCCGCGAGCCCCGGGAGCAGCCAACCTCAGCCTGTGTCTGTGGGGCCACTGCTGAGCCAGCCTCGGGCCTGTGCCCCCAGCCTGGCAGAGGGCCTCGCGGCATGAGGAGGCCCATGATCAGTCAGCACCATCACCGATCAAACCGATGCGCAGAACTGTGAGCACGTCCTGTGGCACGCGACCGGTGAGGACGGGGACGTGATGAAGGCCCCACGCCCGGGGGCGGGAGTCTGAACCCCATGTCCCCCAGCTGAGCACCCGCTCGGGGCTGAGGTGTGTTTTTCGGGTGGTGGTGTATGTCATGCTCTCCCAGGACCAACGCACCACCACCGCACCGAGAACCACGTGGCAAGAGGCCCGCCAGGCCCAGGCCCGGAGCAGCAACACTGACGCGTCCAGGACCCCCCGGGGCGCCCACGTCCAGTGCCTGGACTGCAGGGGAGGGCAGGCCAGGCAGGGGGTGCTCCCACGCCGGGGTCGTCTCCAGGTGAATAGCCTGAACCCCATCCCCACCTCTGAGCCCCCCCGGCCCCGAGCACATGACCAGGGAGAGCCAGCTTAGAACAGGAGGAGCCAACTGGCCACCAGGGAAGAAGCAGCAATCACACACACTCAGCATCTGAGCAAGCTGGTTATTTCCACTGATTCCTAAATACACGCGCTCAACTTCTGCTCAAGTTACATCCACGCTCCCATGGAGGAGAAACCACATCGAATGGCTGGGCTTGGTTGGGGGCGTCGCTGTCCCCTGCAGCCCGTCTCCAACGTGACCGAGCTGTCCCCAGAGCAACTGTAATGCAGACGGAGTCACAGACGGGTATTGAGGAGTGCGAGTCTCATCAACAGCGATCAGGGCCCAGGAGGTGCCGCGCCGTCTGCCTCTGACAGGTCCCAGGCTGGCGTGCCCGCCCAGGCAAGAATGAGGGTTATGCCAACGGGGCTGTCTGGGGACATAAAGCTGGCACCCAGAGGCCAGCGCCTCCTGACGCCTGAGCACCAGGGTGTGCGTCGGCTAAGCTGCACCGTGAGGGCCCACGCCAGCATGACCCCCGCCAGGAAGCCCCCTCCTCTGAAGGGGCTGAGGGCAGTGGAGAGGGTCTGTGACAGGGGCTGCCCATTGCCCTGAGACCCTGGGACAGGCGGCCTCACAGCTGACGCTGTGGGTCACTGGGACCCCATCTTGTGTACAAGACGGACGGAGACCCTCCTACGGCAGGGATGCAGGCACGTGGGGCCTCAACGCCTGAGCTACGTGGGTCGCGGGTGCGTCCCCCGGAAATGGTGTGCGGGAGCTGTGGGCACACACGGGACCCACACCAGCGCCAAGCCTGTCCTCCGAGATGCTCCACTTGGCAACCCCCGCCCCAGACACTGGCCCGGCAGTTACGCAGGGGAGCGGCCTTTGGAGGCCTTAGCCCGGGGGTGACCCAGAGTGGACACATCAGTGACGCATGCAAAGACTTGGTGTGGCATTCACTCACTTTCCAGGCCAAGGGGCCCAGGTCCAGGCTGGACCACCAGATGAGACGGCCACAGACTCCAGAGCCGGCCGCCTGTGTGTACTGGGCTCCCGCCAGACAGACAGCGGGAAGGCACGCGGCGGGCCACTAACGAGGAGGGTGTGCCCCGAGGAGCTGGATGAGCAGAGGCGGCGCCAGGAGCCCCCAGCCCGCAAGCCCAGGGGCGGCGCGCCCGGGGAAGGGGCCCCGAGGAGCTGGATGAGCAGAGGCGGCGCCAGGAGCCCCCAGCCCGCAAGCCCAGGGGCGGCGCGCCCGGGGAAGGGCCACAGACTCACAGTCCTTGCAGCCTCTCTGGGAAAACACACCCACGCCACGCCCGGCTGCAGACACCACTGTCCACGGCCTGACCCACTGCCCTGCAAGGTGGGGGCTGTGTGTCCTCAGTCAGAACCCGCAGAGCACGTGGCCGGCATGGGGCAGGGTCGGCTCCATCCGCTGTCGGCTTCACAGGCTGCGGCCCTGGGCAGCTCTGCCTTGCTAAGGGCGGGGCCAGGGGTGACCCTGCCATGCGCTGCTTCCCAGCTCCTCGACCAGGATGGGGTTCACACGTGGTGTCTCGGGGACCCCGGGGGACAAGGACGCCTTCTGGTGACAGAGACACTGGTGAGGACTCCCTGAGGGGGGCTTGATTCCCCATCCCTCAGACCAAGATGCTGAGCCCCAGACGGGGGCAAGATCTGCCTCTGGCTGAGGGTAGCTGGCAACGGGAGGCACTCAGCGGGGAAGGGTCCCCGCTTGGGGCTCAGAGCGTGAGGCTGGGGGCATCCCAGCTCCCGCAGACGGAGCCCCAGGAAAGCCTGCCCGCGTGGAGAAGGAAAGACGGGGCGTGGTAGGGCCCGTGGCTCCCTGTAAGTGCCAACAGGGATCCCGTCTGTCTGCTGCAGGGGCCTGGTGTCCGCCAAGCCCCCGTGTCCCGTCTGCTGGCCCCTCGGCCCCGCCCGCCTGGCGGAGGATCGGACGCACCAAACAAGAGGAGAGCAAATATTTTCTCTTTGCATGAGGAATTAAAAAGATCAATGCAACTTCTGTGAGCTCTGTCTCAAAAAACAAACACCCCAAAATTGAATCGAGAAATCCTATCGTGTTTGCCCTGAAAATCAGCAAACTAATTAGGGTAACAAAATGAAAGTTCCGTACAGATCAAGGGCTTTTAGGATTGGAAGTGGATGGCAAGGCAGAGTTCTTCCAGCGCTTCCATCTCGCTTCATCTTATCTCTATTATTTATGAGGCTCAAGGGCTGAGGCCTTGGCGAGTCCAGGACCCCTTGCCAAGCTTGTTACCTTCAAGCTGAACCCCCCGCCCAGGGCAGGGACGGCTGAGCCAGGCCTGCAGGGCTCGGGGGCGGGGGGTGGTGGGAGTATGCCCTGTGTTGTCACCTCGCCTGCACCCTGGCAGCCCCTAGCCCAGGGCCCGGGGATGCTGGATGGTGCCCATGCCCTGCCTGTCTCTGAGCCCCTCTCGGGTCGTGGCCCCCAGGGGGTTGAGGCTCAGTGGCCTCTCAGGGCTCCTGAGTCGCCAGGCTCTCTGTGCCCAAGTCTCTGGGTGAGAGCGGGTGCATGCATAGCCTCACCCCCCCAGAGGTCTCCTGCCACCGACCAATGGGAGCCTCCCAGGAAGGGCCCGGGGCACAGCCTGGGCCACAGCGGGCCCAGACAGGGCAGTCACAGCTGGGAGCCCCAGGGAGCTGGCATCCGAGCCCCACGGTCCCTTCGCTTACTCTGAGCCTCGTTTTCCAGCCTGGAAGCGGGGCCAGAGGCCCCCCAAGCCGCTGGCTCCTCTTTCCCTGCCCAGTTCCTATTGTGGCAAGTCCACTGGTGACCTGGACAGCCCAAACCCGCCCCCTTCCCACCTCTCCCGACGGAGCAGCCCCATCAGGACGGTGCTGGCCTAGGGCCCACTCTGCGGCCTGGGAGGCAGGCTGGCCGGAGCCTGCTCCCCTCTGGGCAGCACTCTCCCTCCCAGCACAGAGCCCGGCGCCCGGGGTGCATGGCGGCCGCGCGGCAACCAGCACGCAGTTAACTGAGCAGAGAGGACCCAGAGCCTCCGCGAGGCATAGGGGCTCCTTCCAAAAGGCGACCGGAGCTGGGGACCTTCAGCCCCGGGGGCAGGAGCGCGGGCGGGACACGCTCTCCCAGCCGTCGGTACCGAGGCCGTTTCTTCCCGTCCCAGGTTTACAGGGAACGCCGCAGGCCTCGTGGGCGCGAGTAGCTGCTAAGCCCGTGGGGTCAGTGTCCTTCCTCCAAGTTCCGCCACCTGACAAGCCTGAATCAGACTTGCCCGCGGCCAGGAAGCCTTCCAAGGATCCAGGGTCTGTCGGCGTCCCCGAAGGCAGAGCGCCGCTGACCAGCCGGCCGGACCGCCCCGTCGGCGCGTCCACGCAGGCCCACCCAGGCCTGGGCAGTCTTGTCTCCATGGAGATGCGTTCAGGCATCCGCGGGAGGCGGTAAGATGGAATGCGTGACGGCTGAGGGGGCTGCGAGGGAGACGTTTTAATAAGGCCCGAGATGTAATTACATTACTTCGGGGACTGAACAGATGAGCTTTTCCGAGTCTATCTGCCTTAGATATCAAACACCATTAATGAGATAATAAGGGCCTTTCAATTAATAATTTGAATGGTGGGTGTAATTTTTTCTTTAATGGCAAGACTAATTCACAGCAGAAATGAGCAGGGAGAGAGACCCTGGCAGAAGATGCTGCTCTGGGCCGCCCTCCACTCACCTGCAGGGCAGGCTGGTCCTGAAGGAGGCTGGACTGAGAACCGGCCGGAGCAAGTGGGCAGGCCTGGGGATGCAGGCACCCAGCCCAGAGGGAAAGGGTGACCCTGCTGGGCTTGCAGCATCACCTCCACCCGGGGAGAGGGAGGGAGGAGGGGGAGGGAGCACTCGCCACTGCTCCAGCGGATCCCACGCACACCCCCCTGCACAGTCCCTCCAAGAGGATCCCGACTCCGCCCCGGGGGCGTCTGAGCCGACATCGACACCGAAGCCATGGCGTGGCAGCCCCTTCTATCCGCCAGGCTGACGCGGGGGGCCTGTCTCACACTCGGGCTCTGGGGCCTGGGAACCCCAAGCCGCCCTCAGAAGGGGGGCTCATGACCTGCCTGGTCCCGGACTGGGCACTTTCAGAGATTCTGTGTGACAAACAATTACAACGTGGCCAAGCTTCACATTAAATACACCTTTTCATATGCAGACATAAAAGGATTTTTCAAATTTCACGCTGAGATCATTCAGCGGCCAGGAATTCACCTCCGAGCGGCTCAGAAGTCCTGGTGTGTGCCAGGGACTGCAGGGAAGTGGCGGATTCCCACCTGCGACAATGCTCAAACATCATCGCCTTTATGCGAAGGTGAAGCCGGACAGGAATGAGATGAGCGGGATGTTATGTTTTACGGACGTCACCTAAACAACCGTGGGGTCAGGCCGCAGGGGCCCCGGCCCAGCGAGAGGGCAGGGGCAGCAGGCAGGCGGGACAGGATGCCAGCGGCAGCGTCCGGGCACTGGACTTCCGGAGAAGCTGCCGCTTCCGATAAACCACACGGGGACGACTCCATGACGAGCTCAGAGAGGACAGGGCGACACGGCTGCTCAGTCCAGGGAAAGCAGCCCGTGTCCAAGGATGACAGGAGGGGGCGGAGTGAACCCGCGAGCAGCTCCCGCCGCCCTGGGGAGCAACGCGGCCAGGCTGCCGTCTGCCCAGGACGCCGAGGACCCAGGGCCCAAGGAGAAGCGTGGAGGCCTCGCTCCCCTTCCTGATTGGGGGATCACCGTGCAAACAAATCAGGAAACAGCAATTTGGAAAGACAGGCAGACAAAGAACAACGCTAGATCACGTGCTGCCCGTCACGTGGGAGGGAGGCGGGAAGGAGTGGTTTGTTTTTGGTAAAAGGGCTTTTAGAACTTTCTGGTTTTTAAAATTTATATATACATAAATAAATAGCTTTACTAACTTTTTAAAAAAATTTTGAGGCATGGGATTGGGGTGAAAATACATGGGAGACAGTCCTGACCCCATAACCCTCTCCCTTTTGAAGGCCCTCTAGTGAGCCTCACCTATGAGTTGATAGGAATGGCCGCCCCGGAAGGGAAACTGCTGGATGGACCAGCAAGAGTCCTGGGGATCCTGGGGCCTCCTAACATCCATGAGGGTCTCCTAATGTCCGTGAGTAACTGAGAAGCCAGCACCGACTCATCTCAGCTCTTAGATCACGGGCAGGCCGGGGCTGGGGGAACTGGGACTCCTCGGAGCAGGGCCCCACCCGCCCTGCAGAGCCCAAGGATCACCAGCAGGGCGTGCTAGCACTCAGGCTGGAAAGTGAGGCTCTGGGGAGCACGTGTGGACCACCCGTTCCGGCCGTCCGCTCCAGGACGCACTGGCATACTCAGCCCGGGGCGGGGGGACCTGGTGATGGGCGGGCTCTCCAGGCGGCAGTTAGAGGCCTGGGCACAGCCCCAAGGCCACCAGGCCTGGCCCGGCCCCGAGTTCCAGCGGCTCCTCTCCTGGAGGGGACGGAGCCCACAGCAGAGCGGGCTGATTCAACAAGAGCACAGCTGCATCTGCGGACGGTCCTGGGGCAGAATCGACTTTCCACAGCCTGGTGCTCACTCTCATCGCTGTTTTTCACATGCTGCCTGGGAGATGACCGTAACGAACAGGCCCCCGGGAGGGGGGGACACACACCTCCCAGAATTCGACCCCAGCAGAGAGCATCCCGGGAGGGGCGGACACACACTTCTTGGGAGACGACCACGGGAGACAGCCCCCAGGGAGGGGGGGACACACACCTCCCAGGAGACGACCCCGGCAGACAGCGTCCTGGGAGGGGCAGACACACACCTCCCGGGAGACGACCACAGTGAATAGCCCCCCAGGAGGGAGGGGACAGGAGCCCAGGGGCGGGGGAGGGACAGCTGAGGTGACAAGGTCCCTGCCCCCCGGGGGGCTGCCTTTGGGAAAGAGAGCACGGGACGTCAGGTGGCGGGGCGGGCGGGCGGGCCTCCAGGAGGATCCCTCGGGTCAGCGGTCCCGGCCTCCCTCCGAGTGGGGAGGGGCTGGCAGCGGTGAGGGCCTCCGGTCCCAAAGAGAGCGCCCACCAGGCACGCAGATCACAGCCAGGCACATGGATCGTCCAGCCCAGGGCGTGGACGGTCACCTTCTCTGCAGCCCAGTCCCTCCTCTAGGGCCAAAACAGTGCTGTTTCGGCCACTCGAGTCACTTCAGCGGCCCACAGGGAGGGCGTGGCCGCCGTCAAACACGCACGGCACCCCCACTCCCCCAGCGACGGAGCCGCTCAGCCACGGCAGGAAGCCGGACCCCGAGGCCACGGCCATGACGGTGCTCAGGGATCCAGGCCGGCTCCACGTGCAGCCACCGGGTCATTTCCTTCCTCCTGAGCAGGCTTCACAGCGCCAGGGAGAGCCTACCGCTCTTCCGGGAGGACAGGCCGGGCCCACCAGCCTCCTGCAGGGCTTGGCCCAGCATGCCCGCGGCTCCCCAGCGTCCTTCCTGTGTGGACGGACTGCTGGCCCAGGTCAGGCTCCCCTCCACCGGGGTCAGAGCAGCCTCGGGGAGAGGACTCCCTGCTGGAACCTCAGGGCGGCCGCAGCCAGGGCCCACCAGTGCGGAACTGACTGCTCCTACCTTCCGCGCCCCCCCCGCCTGCCTGCCTGCCTGCGGGATGTGAGCACACAGCTGTCGCCCTGCCACGTACCCAGCACCGGGCAAGTCTTCATTCCTGGGCTCCACCATCTCGCCCGGGGCAGCTCGCGGCAGGGGGCCGGCACCCCTGGAACTCCTGGTCAAGAAGGTGCCAGCAGCTGGCCCCACCCACGGCCATGCACACCCCACCCCCGAACACACGTGACCCTAGGGAACACAGAACGGAGCGATGCTCTTAAACATCGCTCTTCAACTGACCCAATTTTGTCTTTAAAATGCCTCGAAACGACAGAGAGAGACAATGGATCTTCATGCTGGCATTTCCTGACATTTGGTGCGTCAAATGAACACAGGCTGAAACACAAAACCACGGAGCGTTAACCCGTCGAAGGCCGCTCAGCGGTGCAGTTAGTGCTGCCCACCCTGCCCTGCGGCCGTTCCTACCATCCAGGAGAAGAGACCAGGCTGGGAGCTGACTATGCACCAGGGGCCCTAGGGCACCAAGGCCAGGACGCAGGGGGACCCGTCCGGGAGGGGATGGAGCCCCGAACGCAGGTGAGACAGAAGCGCCTGAGCTGAGAGGAGCCGTGCGAACGTCCCGCCAGACAGCAGGGGCACCTCTGTTTCCACCAGGTGGCCGGACGCACTGGACAACCGGGCCCCGGGGGACAGAGGGCAGGAAAACCTTCCGGAACTTTCTGGAACCTTCCCGTTGCATCTGCTCCCTGGCTTCAGGACAGAGGGAAGGGCTACGGGGGGAGGGGGGGCAAAGGCGGGCGGGGCACCCCCTCAATCCTCCTCAGGCTTATCTGACCAGCACCCCACCCTGACCGGCATACGCAGCCCACCTCACCCACACACTTCCCTTTCGGAGCAGGCGGGTACCCGACCCGTGGATCCTCAGTTTCCTCCCGTCCCCAGCCAGGCCCCGTCCATCCCGGCCTGCCTGCCCCCCACGGGCTGAGGAGTCCTGATACAGAAGCACAAGCAGGGCCCGGGACGGGGGGCTGGTGGCGCCATCAGAGCAGACAGACGCCCCCCACGGCGCGCCCCTTCCCGTCCCCACTCGGGCCCCACTGAGCAGCGGTCACAGGAGACGAGAAGGGCCCGGGCAAGCAGAGGCCCCACCGCCGGGACGCGGGTCGCAGGGACGCAGTGGCCACCGCGCACGCACTGAGCCCCCGCGGGCCGACCGGGGTTTCCGGACCGGGCCCTGCCCTCGCTTACAGCCTCCCGCGGCTGCAGACACCACGCACGCGCAGGGAGCCGTTTCTGCCCACGAGGCAGGTCACTCGTCAACAAACATGCAGCCGCCGATGACCTTACCCGAAACGTTTACAGACCTCGGAGCTCCCGAGGGCCGCAGGGAGAAGGTCCGTGATTTCCGTGGAAGCTCCACGCTCTGTTCACCGCACGTTAATTACTCTCCCCACTGAAGAAAAGCAAGGAGCGTGTGGCCACCTTGTGTGCCTAAGGGCGTGCCCTCCTCTACGTCGAGAACATGATGCCAGCTTCCATGTGGGAGACGCTTCCGAGGTCACAGAGCATCTCTGCTCCCACACTGGCAGGTCACACACCCCGGAGATGGCCGGGCAGCAGGGACCACCCGCCTGGGTGCTCCGCCCCCACAGCCCCCCAAGAGCAAGGCCAGGGCCACCCAGCCCTGCACGGGGCTGCAGTCAGACCTCCAGCCCCGACCCCACGTCCTGGAAGGCCAAACTAAGCTGCCTAGGCTTCTGGATAAAATACAGTGACCTCCTGGGGAGGCTCGATGTCAAGCTGCTTCATAAACTGCGCCTACCAGCCAGCCGAGAAGCAGGCAGCACCAGCTCCCAGCTTGCCCGTGTCCCCGTGGGAGAGGAGGTGCCCTGACTTCCAAAGGTGACTTCGGCCACGTGTGCCTGGGGGGTGGGGAGGGTGCCTAGGCCACCGACCCGCCCTGGGCCCCGAGTCCCGCTCTGAAACACCCCACAGGGGCTGGGATGAGATCAGGGTACCAGGCGCACCTCCAGGGGACATAGGACTAGACGTGGGGAGGCTCCTCCCCGAAAAGACCTTACAGAATCTGGTCAGAGAAAGGCAGGCGGGGGGAGAATCAGGCCCTCGACGCAGGCTCGGACCTCCCTGGCGCTAGGGGGTGGGAGGCAGGACGTGGGTGGGGGGAGGAGGTGGTTCTGGACGCCCAGCGTGCAGTCTGAGTGCGGTGTGCAGGCGGAGGTGGGATGCGGTCCCCTGCACAACGGATGGCACAGCGAGCTCCGGGACCAGAGCTCAGGGCAGGGGTGACCGTCCAGTCTGCAACGGACCTCCCTCCGGCCAGGCATCCAGCAGCCCTCATGGAGGTTCATGGAACGGGACGCAACCAGACCGCTGGCCCGGGCCCCCTTCACTGAGCTTCTGGGAACTGGATGCAAGAGCCACGCCCATGCCCACTCCCCAGCGCCTGCACCGCTGGGCCTTCCTCCTCAAGATGCCCCTCGAGAAGTCACTAGTCCAGGAGATGACACAGCGGCAAACCACGGATCTGCGCAGAGGGAGGCTCTTGGAGCCTTCGCCAGGTATTTCTGCAGCTGGACACCCAGGCCGCCTCCCGTGGATACAGACTCATCTTCCTGAAATGTCACAACTGCACACACAATTGCCCTGTGCCCACCAGGGCCCCAGAGGGGCTTTATTTAATTTGTTTTCTCTTCTCCTTGCCTTTCCCACTTAGTTCAATTCCCCACATCACACTGAGCGTTCACAGCCTGGCCCCCATCCATCCCCACAACAGCCAGGCCTGAGTCTAACCTGAGCTGGGGGGAGAGCGACTCTCGCTGCTCCTCGGAGTTGTGGCCGCACCAGCTGCCAGGCTGTGCCAGTCCCCTGGCCCCGGTGAACCTGAAGGTAGGTGAACAGGGCCCCGAGAGGCTGCAGAGTCCCCACCAGCTGCCCACGTGGCGCCCTTCAGTCCTAACAGGCCAGCAGGGGTGCCCCTGCTGGGCACCTCCTCCCGCACAGCTCAGGTGCCCTCATACCCAGAGCAGCTCCTGGTGGCCTTGGGCCCTGGCAGCACTGCCTCCGTTTGGGAAGCAGGTGGCAGAAACTGCGGGCAGAGGGGCAAGGCCTCCGTGTGAGGTCACTCGGTGTGGTTCCAGGCCCCTGTCCCCAGCCAGAACTCAGCCGTTTCTTGGGCCCGCGAGGCTCAGCAGCCGCCCAGCGCTGGGGTCTCGAGCTGTCTCTAGGACAGGCCTTCAGCTTGGGCACTCTCAAGCGCTCTCATGGGCCCCTGCTCTTTCCTACCCGCCTCCCCCCACCAGGCGGGCCCCCAGGGCAGCAGGGAGGGAGCAAGGTTTGCCTGGGGCTCCCCGGAACGGTTCCCCAGTCAGAGGCCCCAGCAAAACCGAGGCGGGGACCCCTGTGACAGCATCAGCCAGGGACCCAGGCTCCTGCATCACCTGTCGGCCAGGTGAGTGCCGGCTGGGCGCAGGCGTCGACACTGGCTGCCACTGCCTGGGAAGCTGGCCCTTCTCCCTTTATGTGAATGGTCCAGCCAGCCGGCAGGCTCTCCCAGGCCGGCAAGGATGATGGCCCCTGGCAAGCCTGGACCAGCGGCCTGCATCCACTCCCCACACTTGGTCACCTGGGCCGGCACCTGCCTCTCTCTACACCCCCACGTGCCCGAGCGGAGTGGGAAAAGTGACCTCGTCCTCCTCCTGACCACCTGGAGGAGGGCGGGCTGGACCCCGGGTTCTGCAGGCCGGGCAGAGGCCCTCCCCGCCTAGTGTCTCCCAGTGGCCGGGAGGGAAGGCCTGGGCAGTGGGGGCGGGGAGGAGGGGCTGGCCGGGTCCTCCCCACGGCCCCCAGCGGGACGAGCGGGGCCCGTGGGGTGTCTGACAAGCAGGGGGCTGAGGGGCACAGGTCTGCTGTCACCACGCTGCCACCCGCGACGGCGGGGCCTCCTTCCCTCCCTCAGTTGGAAGAAGAGGGGCTCAAGGAGGTGAAGGGGCCGGAGGGTGCAGGGCCTGACCACGGGGATCTCCTCATTGCACCCCAGATGGCCCAGCCCTCCCGGGGGTCAACGCCACACATGACTACACGGGCACTCTTTGGGGCAAGGACGGGCAGGCACTCGGCCCGCCTGGAGCCCCTGGGTCAAAGGAGCACAGAGCCTCTACTGAACGGGGACTGAGCCGCTGCAGAAATGTGGATCAGAGAGGCTAAGCAACCAGCCTGGGGTCACACAGCGCCCAAGTGCCGGGCAGCCAGGCTGTCTGATGACGTGCCCACCCCTTCCCTAACGCCCCAACCATCACGAGGCTCCCAGGGGCCCCCAGGCCCCTGGAGCACAGTAGCGGCCCAGGGGGTGTCTCTGGGGAGCCCGTGACAGCAAGCTTAGCAAGCTGGTGTGGACACAGCCCAGGGCCCCGTGACCTACGGCCCCGGCCACGGGGTCTCAGCCTGCAGGTCAGAGCTAACCAGGGGTGGCACGTCTCAAAGCTCCTCCGCAAACAACCCCAAGAACTAAAACTAACTTACCTCTCTCCCCCAGCAGGGGATCACACCTGGGGTCTTCCTAAAAAGGCATTTACTTACTTGAAAATCTCTTTCTTCCAGTATTTCTTTCCTCCATCTCAAGAGAAAAGCAGCGCACACGTACAGGTGAAAATTGGCGAAGCCCTCGGGTTCTGACTGCAAGACAGAACAGCGGAGAAGGTCAGGGCTGGCGGGGAACATGGAACCAGCCAGCCAGCGCGCTGGTACGCAAGGCCTTCGCTCCTGACTCTCGTCTCATTAAAACAAGACAGTTTTCTCTCTGATCAGCAGGCAGACACAGCGGACGTGCAAGGCAAGCAGGCCCCGTGACTTTCCTGCACGGATGACGGGCAGTGATGATAAAAGGCCGATCTGAGGGGCCCCCACTCCATGCAGCCCCATGGGAGCGGGGCCCCCGCTTTCCCCACAGAGGCTGATGTCTTGGCCCTGGCCAGGAGGCAGGCAGCAGAGCAGGCACACCGCCCAGGCACTGCCTGGCCACGACGCTGACGGCAAGTGTGGATGGCAGGAACGCTGCAGGCCCCTCCCGCGTGGTCACCTGGACCCCTCCTCAGCCGCTGCCTCAGTTCAGACAAACGCCACCAGCATTTGCAGCTAGGGTCCCCTGAGTGCCACCTGAACTGTGTGACAACTGTTTACGAAGTCAAAAAAATAAAATAAAATCTACATCACGTAAGAGAAGGGTGGGAAACACCAGGGGCACTCAGGGAGAGGCTGGCGCGTTAAATACAGCGCTCAGTCGTCTACCGTGACATTCAAACGGAGACCCAAAGAGGGCCATCCGTGCAGACCTCAGGATGGGGGAGGAAGGCAAAGGCCCCGAGGCTCGAGGTTGCCTGGCAGGTTCCAGACCCAGCGAGGAGGTCAGGATGGCTGTCCTGGGTCCCAGCCGGCTCATCTCACTCCCCAAAGTCCTGGGCCACATTCCCTAGTAGGAAACCAAGGCCCTCTTTCCATCTGCTTCAGCTACCCTATTTTTCTTGGATGTTCTGCGTTTTCCTTGTGATATTTATTCTGCTTGAGCTATCCTGAGCGTGCAGAGTGTCCAGCAGTTTTGTAAAACCGTCACCCATTCGCCCATGCAGACGTCCGTGAGCTCGCTGTATTTTCTCAGAACCTTGGTGAGGTGGGTGTGAGGCCTTTTCCCCGTGTTCTCCACTTCACCCAACCTCTCTGCTCATAAGCTCCACCTCTCGTCTCTCCAGGAGATGCACTTTCTTCAACTCTGTCTTACAGTTCACTAGTTGTCTCTTCAACTGGGTCACAACTGTCCGGCTCACCTGTTACATCTGAAACATGCATGGCTTCTCACACTGGCTTTGTAAATTGTTGAGTTTCCCTCTCCTCCTTCTTTCTCGCTATGTCCCTTTTTCATCACTTTGAACATGTTGAACTTATTTTCCAGCACATCACAGGTGAACTCTGAACTCTGCGGTCTCTGCAGCTCTCTTTCTGCAGTCTGTTCTCTCTGCTGAGTCACTCTTGGTAGGCTGCCTCCTCGGACTTAAGTGATTCCCCCGCTTGGAGCTTGTGTTTGATTAAATAAATCTATCGTTAAGGCAGGACAAAAAGTGTTTAACATAAAATTCTCTCTGTCTGGGTCACTAGTCCTCACTGGCGTGCGCTGTGCATTAACACATGAACCAGACGTCTCAGGAGACACAGCCGCCTGCTCCCCCTAACAGCAACTTTCTCCTGGCACCAGCAAGATGCCTCCTCAGGAGACAACAGGCCTTAACCCTGTAAGGGGTCAGGATGACCTACCACTTGCCTTGTACCCGAAGATCTGGAGTAGGTAAACTGTCAATCTGTCATCTGATGTATAAATCCTTCTCTCAAGTATCTATTAATATATACCTGTGCGTTAGCTTCTATTGGGAGGAATAGTCCTCAGAGCTTTCTGAAAGACTGTCTCCCAGGTTATTATCCTCAGGCGGGCCTGAATAAAAGTCTCCATGTCTTTCTTAGCATGCATGAATGCATGGTAAGCTGCTTCAGTCATGTCTGACCTTGCAACCCCACAAACTATAGCCCACCAGGCTCCTCTGTCCATGGGATTCTCTGGGCAAGAATACTGGAGTGGGTTGCCATTTCCTCCTCCAGGGGATCTTCCCAACCCAGAGATCAAACCCTTATCTCTTACATCTCCTGCATTGGGGGGTGGGTTCTTTGACACCAGCAGCACCTGGGAAGCCCCTCTTTTCTTAGATTGACTATTCACTCATTTTTTTTGTCGACATGTTCTTTGGAACTTATATCTGTTGGAAGTCTTTGAGATATGCACTGAGAATGATTTTCTTTAGGGAAGAAAAAAAAAATTGTATTTGCTTCTGCCAGAAGCTAAAGGCCTTCGCTATTATCCCAAGACTGGTTTCAACCAAATCTTCAGCTTGAAACGCTGCAGACAAGCCAGCAAAATGAACTGGGACTGCAAACCCGTGTGAGAGCAGGGCTGCGCTCAGAGGCTCTGAAGGGAGGTGCTCTCCTTCCTCCCCCCCAACGGCCACAGCCGCGGCCAACGAAGGCGAGCGGCAGCGCCTGCTCAGCCCTGGACAGGCTCCAGGTGAGTCTCCTGCCTGGGGCTCCCCGCCCCGGGCAGAAGGCCTGGGAGTCACCTGCCAGGAGCCGGGGGTGAGTGCTTCGCCACTGCTCCTCACCTCGCTCGATTTTCATTTTCTTGAGACTTCTGGTCCACAATCGCCTCTCTTCTTTATACACCAGCATCTTTTGGTGTATCCTGTGGCGGAGGGGCCTGCTAATTTGGTTAATAGCCTTTACTCTGTCCTGGAAGTGCAGAGGTCAGCCTTAGGCCAGCACCCGGACCCACCCTCACTCGGAGTTCAGGAGGTGGGCTGCGGATTCTGCGTCCTGTGAGCCAGGGGTCCCCAGCTCCGGGCTGAGGGTCTGTACCTTCAGTCAATCAGCGGCAGCTCCAGGTTCAAGTGCGCAATAAACGCCACGCGCTTAAATCATCCCACAGCCATCCATCTGGTCCGTGGAAAAACCGTCTTCCACGAAATCAGCCCCCGGTGCCAACACGGCGGGGAACTGCCGCCACGAGGTTCCCCAAGCTGGCGAGCAGAGCGCAGTGTGAGCCACGCGTTCACGGGAACACAGCGTTCGGGGAAAACGGAGGTTTACAGCTTCACTTAAGTGGATTGTTTGTCTTCAATGACTTGGTAAATTACCCTAAAATAGCAATTTATTAAATAAAAATTTCATATCTTAATGGAAAGTGGACTTCTGCTTTAATGAAGCTTAACCTGGACAATAAATATCACTGTCAGCTGCCCAGAGCGGGGAGAGACCAGGAGGCAGCGGACGCTCACACGCCACAGGGCCCACAGCCAGGGCCCCCTCGGGACAGGGGTCTCCATCATCTTCGGGATCCAGCACCTACAATCGGGGTCTTCCCAACTGGTGTGGAACCAGCCACACAGACCGGCCGTTTCACAACAAGCCCAGGGGGAGGAGGGAGCACGCAGCACTCTCCAGGGACCAAGGACGTGTCCCCGGGATGCCCCAGGGCGGGGCTCCTGAGGACCACAGCAGTCAGCCATGGCGTGGGGGCCACTTCAGAGCCTGCTCTGGGGGTGGTGCCTGGCCCAGACCAGGCTATCCAGCCGCCACACACTGGGCCAGGCTGCACACCCCCCTCTCCTGCCTCCCCAGGCTTCAGACAACTTGGGAGGAGAAGGAAGCCAGGGATCCGGCAAGGCTGCCCGGCAGGAGGCGGGCCCCACGAGCAGGCCTCGTGCGTGGAGGCTTACGCTGGGACAGGAGGAGCACAGACACCAGCTTCTCGTGTCCTCCTGCAGCCCCGGGGAGAGGCGGACAGGGCAGTGGGGAGCGCCCTGCCACAGTCTCAGCCCCCCGTCCCGGTGATCCCGCCACTGCTCAGCTGGAAACCTGCCCCTGTCGGAGATTCAGCGGAAACGGCCCCTCAAGGTATCCAGGGCCCCATCCCAGCTGGCCAGCCTCCTCCCCGGGTGACCCTCCCTGCCGGCCTATCCCTGCGCTTACCACCTGCACCCACAGCCCCAGCCCTGGGCCCAGAACCAGCACTTGGGAAAAACCCCTGCGAGCCCGGGTGGCTTCAGAAACCAGGTGAGCCTGGTCTGGACAGGCTTGTCCGAGTCCAGCTCTCTTCCCGGAGCCTAACTCCATCAGCCCAGAGGCAGGGGACCCAGCCGCGGCATGGAGGGGAAGGACGTCCGGTGGGACACGGGCAGAGCCCACCAGTCCAGAGGGAGCACCCCCGACCCGCACGCTGTCCTCCCTGCAGTGGAGGCCACGCTCCAGCCCCCTCGGGCCGCCAGGCAGTCTGCAAGCACTCCGACCCTTTAACAAGCGGGCCAGGGATGTTTTCTTCAAGATTCTGATGGTTCTGGTTAATACAAGAGAACATTCTGGCAAATCATGTTTCAGATCATCTCAACGTCACCCTGTCTTACTCGCTAATTAAGAAGACGGCGCGCTCTAGGGCCAGATGGGGTCACAGTGCAGGGGCTCCCGTGAGCGCCATGAAACTCCTGTTTGTTTTCCGCACTTTGCCAAGCTCCCTGAGGCAGACCCTGCAAGGCTCACGCATAGGGGAAGCGGCCGGGCTTCTGCTGCCCAGCACCAGGGTGGCGGGGGCTCAGAGCACACGCTGCTGGTAACATCGGGCCGACAGAACGGCCGCAAGGGAGGCCAGGGCTGCGGCTGGACGGCAGTGTGCTGTCCATCACCTTTTTGAAAAACAAGCCTGGAAGCAGAGTCTCCTACCAAATGTTCACCCTTGGAATTCTGAGGCTGGGGAATTCTGGAGGTCAAGGAGAAAACACTGTTCCTATAACAAACACCATGTTTAAAAATCATAAACCTCACTAGCTGAGGAAAAGACAATTCACAGAAAATCCCGGATGCACTTGGAAATGACCACATCAAAGCCCCATTCCCATTCCAATCGGATCAGACAGCCAAAATCTAATGCTAATGTGGACATCTGTCTTTGGCAGACAACGGTGGGCAGACCAGCTGGGGAAGAAAAGGATTATTTGATAAATGATACTGAAATAGCCGGCTACCCACACGGAGAGAGTAAAATTAGATCCCTACCTCATGCCATAAGCCCCAGTTCAAAGAGGATTACAAAGCAGCCCGCAAAGGCAAAACCTTAAGAGCATAAGCATCAATTAAAAAAAAAAACAGTAAATTTGACAACACAAAAATTTTAAACTCCTCTGTGACAAAGGCACTAGAATTATGGTAAATGTACAAGTCACAGACGAGCAAACACCACCTGCAACACACATTTGACTGACCGAGGACTAGTAGCCACGACGTGCATTGTCTCATAAAATCCGCCTATGAAACCGTAAGAAGACAAGTGACCTGCTAAGAAAAGCAGGCCAAGGATGTGAACACACCTTGAGTGGTCAGTGAGAACAGGACGAGCTGCTCACACTCATGGGCGAGCGGGAATGCAGAGAGCAAGATGGGCAGAAGGAAGAAGTCAGCTCAGGTTTTTCAAACGGGCAAAGCCTAGGAACTGTGAAGACTGCAGCGTACAGGGGAGCACGTGGGCCGAAAGGATCTCTGCACGTGCTGGGGGCGGGGCCTGGGGGGGCACGCCTCACTGGAGAGCGTGCAATGTCGGGATGGCCACCTCCTGTAACCCAGAACAGCCTCGTCTTACACCGGGCACCCCCTGAGCCAGAGGGTGAGGAGACGTGGGCACAAACGTTAGACTGGGTGCTTCTGGCAACTGCAAAAGACTCAGAGACAGCTCAGATGTCTTTCAACAGGAGGATGGATGAGTTATAACACATTCATACAGAGTGAAACTATAAAGGTTGAAAATGAATGAAATACAATGATATCCACCAAGATGAGTAAGTATTAGAAAATAAAGCTGAACACAAGCAGCAAGTCGCCAAAGAATATGTGTGATGCCGTTTATAAAGAGTTTCAGAATATTCATTAAGAGCATACAAATTGTTTACAGATATATATGTATGTGAAGAAAATGAAAAAAAAAGCACATGTAGAAATTTTATAAAAAAACAATTTCAAGGTAGTGGTTATCTCTGGAGAATGAGGAAGGAAGCTTCAATGGTGTAGGTGAAATTAAATTTTTAAATAAGTAGTAAATGATCTGAAACAAAAATGATAAACGAACTGTCAGATTTGACACAACTGGGTAATCAGTACACAGGCATGCACTGCGTTATTAACTGTACTTTTCTCTACACGTAAGACTTTTAAAATATATATAACTAACAAGGACCTACTGTGGGCTTCCCCGGTGGTTCAGAGGTGAAGAGTCTGCCTGCAGTGCAGGAGACACGCATCTGATCCCTGGATCAGGAAGATCCCCTGGAGGAAGGCATGGCAGCCCACTCCAGTGCTCTTGCCTGGAGAAGCCCATGGACAGAGGGGCCTGGCAGGCTCCAGTCCACGGGGTCAAAAAAGATACACAACTTAGAGGCCAAACAACAACAAAGTGAAAGTGAGGTCGCTCAGTCGTGTCTGATGCTCTGCGACCCCGTGGACTAGAGCCCACCAGGCTCCTCTGTCCATGGGCTTCTCCAGGCAAGAGCTCTGGAGTGGGTGCCAAGTCCTTCCCCAGAAACGAGGCCCTGCCGTATACGCAGCACAGGGAACCCTGTTCAGGGCTTTGCGATGGCCGATGTGGGAAAAGACGCTAAAACAGAGGGGCTGTGTGCACACGTGTGACCGGCTCACACGCATGACTGACTCACGTCGCTGCGCGCAGAAACACCGCATTGCAAATCAACTGGACTCCAACAGAGAATTGAAAAGACTCCTTACGGTCAAAACAGAAGAGCAGCACAGGGGCCGCCTGGCAACGGTCCCTCGCAGGGCCGCTGAGCGCGGGATCTCTGCCTCCCGGGGCTCCGGCCCAGATCGGGCGTCATCGGGCCCCGGCGTCCCCCCTGTGACTCAGACCCTGGCCTCAGTGGCCCTCCCCCTTGGATTCTGACCTCTGTCAGCCGGGGCGGGGCTGCTGGCCCATCTTCACCCCCAGGGCGAAGCCTGGACTTTTGAGAGACGCTCCGAGGAGGAGAACGTAAGGCAGCCCAACTGCCCCTTGGTCTCGGCCCTTCCCCTCTCCCCCAGCCACTGGCTGGAGGCGGAGGATGAGCCCGGACGCCTCCTAACGTTGCGAGTTTTCTTCAAACTGCGTGTCAGGCTCTGCGGTGGATCGAGGTTTGCTTATAAAATGACAGAATGGAAGTTTGAAAGGACTACACGATTAGCTAAATGCAAATGAGCTGAGCAAGAGACACACTTTTTGAAAAGCAGGCAATCAGGCAAAGAAACAGTTTTCCTTCTATTTTTTATAATAGAGAAACGGTGAGAAAAGGAACAAAGTTTCACCTTTAATTGCATCATTAAACTTTCCTTATAATTTTTGGCCCTGAAATAAAACCAAGTGGCCTTCTGGCACAAGAGATTTTCCCGAGCATGTGTATTTACGTAGATGGATTTCTGAGGCCATTCAAACGATGGGAATTGTTCCCAGTTCTTTGTGCAGATTCGAGAGCACCAACTTCAGCTATGCCAGCAAAACCTCTGCGATGACTTCCTTTGAAATATTCATCACCGGGCCAGTGCGTTACACAATTACCTACCACGGATGCAGAGCACGGCCATCTTAAAATTCACACCAGCACCCGCGTGTTTGGGGCCTGGTTCCGTAATGGAACTGTAAATCACATTTCATTATGCAGCCGGGTCCTGAGGCATAAATGAGCTGGTGCCCATCCAGCCGGCCTCACGGTGACTGATCTATTATCTCTACGTCAACCTCTATTAGCTCTCGCCGGATACTCATTGGCACGTGTCTGTCCACATCTCAGGGCATTCCCAACGGCCAGGTGACAAAGGTCACGGCCCGTCAGATTCATGCCAGGAGTCACTGGCTGGACGCTCCTCCAACAGGGAGGGCTGG
Organism: Hydropotes inermis; assembly: GCA_020226075.1. NCBI lineage: Eukaryota > Metazoa > Chordata > Mammalia > Artiodactyla > Cervidae > Hydropotes > Hydropotes inermis. The sequence continues at coordinate 2,820,741 of CM035292.1, forward strand.
TCTGGGAAAGGGACAGTGACCCACTTGTGGCTGCTCTGACGTATCAATAATTCCCAACTCTGAGGAACCTTTAAAGCTGGAAAAAGAGCATCAGATAACAAAGAATATGAAAAGTTCTTTTAAAGTTCCTAATGAATTGTTACTCCTAGGGTGATGCTGTATCAGGATTCTCTGGAGAAACAGGACCACAAGGATGTGTGTGTGTGTGTGTGTGTGTGTGTGTGTGTGTTGGGACAACACAGCGTGCACGCACACACACACACACACACACACACACACACACACAGATACACACACACACGGATTGACTGTAGAAGCCTGGAAAGACCAAAACCTGCAGGGGAAGTCTAGCGGGCTGGAGACCCAGGGGACAGCTGATGCTGTTCAACTGCAAAGACCTTACCTCCTGGAGGCAAAACGGCTTCGTGCTCAGGGAGGCTGGCCTTTGTTTTGTTCAGGCCTTCAGCTGATTGGATAAGGCCCACCCTCGCTCGGGAGGGCAGTCTGCTTTATGCAGAGTCTGCTGATTTAAAGGCTACACTCATCCAAGTTATACAGAAACATCCAGAACATTGACCAAATATCTGGGCAGCATGGCCCAGCCTGGCTGACACGCAAAATTAACTGCCACCCAGATCACGACCCGTCCACAATCGGGAGAGGTGGTCTCCAGTGCCACGTTCCCTGGTCCTCTTAGATGACAAACGGGTGGTTTAAACATTCAGTTAGTCAACAGAAGAGTTGACAGTCCCTGAGGAGTGACAAGCTTCTATGGCTCCGATTCACAAGGGAGGATTTGACCCTTAAATGCAGAAAGGCCGCCAGCGAAAGCCAGTTAAGAGCCAAACCAACAGGGGCTCTGCTTCAAACACGTTGGCACAGCCCCCAGCACCGGCACTGAAGCAGAGCGCGCCCCTGGGGCTCGGACCGCCCGGCACCTGCAGGAGACGTCTGGGGGAGGGGGCACCAGAAGTTCATGCATCACGAGTGTCACACTGCCTGCAAACGTGTCTCCTTTATGGATGAAATCAAAGACATTGTTTGAATGCTGCTGTCAAAACCCCATGAATTACACACGCTCTGCAGGACCGCAGGGCTAGAGCCAGCATCGCACAGTCAGTGACCGCAGCTGCCCGCGTTAGACCCTCCCACTCCCCAAAGGTAAATTCTGCACCCCTGACGGCCTGGCGTCTTCGTGAGACCAAGGACCGGCGTGGGTCTACGGGCACCACCTCACAGGCCTTTTTGCTACGCCGTCCAGCCTGAGGGTCTGTGCTGCTGCTTAGCGTTTGTCAAGGACATTCTCGGCAAGCTAAAAGGGAAAAGATCCTGCTGTGGGTCCTGATTAGTTTTTCTTTGAAGCAAGAAATGACGTCGCACCAGTTAACCACTCGAAGCCTCAGTTCTCCCTGTAGACGGAACCGAGCCAGGAGAGCAGCAAGGGCAGAGAGAAGAAGTGAGCCGCAGCTTCTGGTGAACGAGCCAGGCTCCCATCACAGCCCTGCGACAACGTGCGGCACTGCCCGTCACTGGGCCAGCAGGCCGGCATGCCTGGGCGTCCACAGGCTTGGCCAGGAGCGCGTGGGCAGCACACCCTGCCTGTCTGGCGAGCGTGCTCAGAACCAGAACCCCTACCCCGAGTCAAGCCCCAGCCCTGCCTCCCCCCAGGTCTCTCCGGAGGCTCCCCCCATCTTGGCCTCCCCTCCCCGCCCCGTCGCGTGGCCTCCCTTGACTGACTCTGAAGCCTGTGTGGTCTCCCTCCTGGGCTCACTGCTGTGTCCCCCCAACACATCAGGACATGCCTGTGCAGCTCACTCCTTAGAAGGCCTCCCCCGCTGAAGACACATGTCCACGGGGACCCCTCTGCCTTCCCAGGCAGGGCAGCGGGCCCACCCCAGCTCCCCACCAGCCTCAGCTGCCATGGGCTCATCTAGGGGGGATAGAGTGCATGTCTACTCTCTGGGGAGAGGGTGCCATGTCTATGTGCACAGCACCAAGCCCCGCAGCAGGACAGAGTCCAAGAATGAAGCTGACATACCGATGTCTGTCGCTGTGAGCCCGAGTGTGAAACCTCTGAAAGACGGACAGACAGCTCAGCTCCCGGTGAACTACAGGCTCCTCCATGTGAAGGGAGAGCGGGGCCGGCAGACGCACCTTCAGACCTCAGGGCGTCAGGACAGGCCCCAGGTTTGCACTGCAGGGGCAGGACCCGGAGAGGGCGAGGGTCACACACGCGCTTCCAGAAGTGGGGGGTGGTCTCTGGACGCCCACCTCTGTCAGCATCCCCGCATGGCCAGCAGCCTAAGAGCCGGCCTCTGCAACAAAGGACATGGGTTTGGGCCAAAATGTCAGGTTTTCCACCTCCTGGACTGCGGTCCTGGAAGTTACTCAGGAGGGGACTACGGGAGCAGATGGTGGTAGCGGGTGTGAGTTCGTCCTGAGAAATCACGACATCTGGCTGACGCAGGGCTCCCTGCAGGCAGCAGCCGGGCCTCACGCCCCCGCGTCTTCACGCTGCTCAGGGCTTGGCACCAGGACACGTGCCTCTGGGTGGACAAGGCTCAGATGGACCAGCAGACGTCTGCTCTGAGCACGATGGAGAAGCAGAACTGCAGCCTCTGGGTCACCGGCCCAGACTCTTCATTCTTAACCAGCTGCCAGCAGGCTGTCAGAGAGTCAGGTCTGAGAGCCGCCTGCGCTGTGAGCTTCTGGGGACAAGGACCCACCCTGCCCTCTCCTGGGTCTCCCCCGGGAGCTGGCCCAGAGCTTCCACACACAGTGGACATTCAGAAAATGACCAAAACGCTGAGAAAGGGAAGGAAGGCCGTGTTCCCGCTTCAAGTTATGGACAAAGCTTGTCAGCTCCCAACGACCGAACACTCAAAGGGCCTCAAGCACCAACCCGGAGCCAAGACTTACACGAGGAGTGAATGAAAACTGCTAGCTGTGTCCAACTCTTTGCGACCCCATGGACTAAACAGTTCATGGAATTCTCCAGGCCACAATACTGGAGTGGGTAACCTTTCCCTTCTCCAGGGGATCTTCCCCACCAAGGAATCAAACCGGAGTCTCTGGCACTGCAGGCAGATTCTTTACCAGCTGAGCTACCAGGGAAAGCCAAGAATACTGCAGAGGGTAGCCTATTCCTTCTCCAGGGGATCTTCCTAACCCAGGGATCAAACCTAAGTCTCCCACATTGCAGGTGGATTCTTTACCAGCTGAGCTAACAAGGGAAGTTCAGGATTTAAACCAGCCCCCTTGCAAAAAAGGCTGCGAATAAGACTGTTATTGCTTCGAAACTAATCTGAGCAGAAAGAATCCACATTCACCTAATGGCCATTCTCTAGGGCATTCCCAGATTTGGCAGAAAACACTGAGGATAGAGAACAGCGCCTCCTGTGAGCTGAACACTTAAACGCACCCAGGAGTCGGTCCTTGTGTTTACAGGTGACGTGTGGGCAAGCTTCAGAGGCGAGCTGGCGAGGGCTTCATTTAGAAATCACGATGCCCTCACAGACTTCAACATTATCAGGTGTATTTTAATCCACTGCCATCACAATATTTCCCAATGTTCAACCTGCCTATTTCCGACCCCTTGAATTTGGGCTTCCGAGATGACCCCAACAGTCGGAGAGGCCCCCCGCTCTCTCTACAAAGAGATGCTGCAGAGTCTTCTAGAACATTCCTGCCTGACCCTGAGGAGCCTACGTCCTCGTCACAGGAAATGGTACAGAGGCTCCTGGTGGGGAGGAGGGTGGGGGGGTGGCCTGCTTCCCCGGGGTTCGTCACTGGACCCAGTAATTTTCGGTGGAGGAAGTCAGAAGAAGGGATTTTACTTCTTTTAAAGAGAACACATCACAAGTTCATACTGCATCTTGACTTATATTTAAGATTACAGTGCTTTTCCTTCTTTGATTTTATGCTTGACTCTCTTTCCTCTTAGGTGAAAAATCTCATTTCCTATAACATTATCATAATCACTTATTTGCTTTACCCTAATGTATATATTTATGTGTAATGTGTGTACATAAGCAATAGTTTCAAGGTAGCACTAATGTTAGCACTAACAATCTGATTGCCAAGTAGAGTTTTAAAATTTGGGGGCAATTCTTTTTGCGCTTGAGATGTATGCTGCGAGGGCTGTGCATGCAAACTGCCCAAGAGGCTCCTTGGAGTCATTTTTCTCTCTGTCACTGGGGCCACCAACCAGGGATGCAGCGAGGTCCACTTTTTACATCTTAATTTTGTTCGTGCTTTTTAAGGCCCGCTTGCTTAGGTTGAGTTTTGCTTTGTAACTGTGAAAAGCAGCACGTGATGCCGCAGTAAGGACCTCGACCGACCTGCGTTTGGAGAAGTCGGGCGGCAGGCTTGCCCCCAACACCGCCCTTCCTCCCCCGAAGTCACAGCTTTCCCACTGGCGTCTGGCTTACCCTCTCACTGACTTTCTTCTTTTGTCTGCAATATAGGTAAATGCACGCGTGCTCACGAAAACCTGTGTGTGTCTGTCTGCCCATGTGTCTGTTCATACTCCCTCAACCAACCGACCAACAAGTGACGGAGCCCACACATGCTATGCCTTTTCCCTGCCGTAAACGATGCGGCCGAGAGCCCTCCAGCCACACGCGGGGAGCACGCACCCCTGCGCCCACCGCGAGGAGCAGTGCGCCAGCCCCTGGAGCATCAGTCGAGCTGCCCAGGCTGAGGGACGCCCGCGGGGCTGCGGGCCCTTTGTGATTACAGGCAGCCCTCTAACGGGTAGGCCCCAAGGACACCGTGTTTTGTATTTCCTTCGGCTTGTCTTCTGGATTGTTCCTGGGCCCGTGTTGTTGGCGAGAGCACTGACCGGCCCCTGGGTGCTCTTGCCGGCCCAGCTTCTGACCTGCTGCGGCCTGCCCACCCCTCCCTGAGGTCTGCCCGCCCGCCCTACCAGCTCCCCAGACCCAACTAGTGGCTGACGGCTCCCCTCGGGCGGGCACTGGAGAACCGCGGCCCTCGTACAAACACGACCCCACACACACAGGTGGCACCAGCGGTCAAGAACCCGCCTGCCGATGCGGGAGACGTTAAGAGATGTGGGTTTGACTTCTGGGTTTGGAAGATGCCCTGGAGGAGGGCATGGCAACCCACTCCGGTGTTCTTGCCTGGAGAATCCCATGGACAGAGGAGCCTGGTGGGCTACAGCCCTTGGGGTCGGACACAAGTGAGCGACTCAACAAGCATGAGCACTGCTGCACATACCAATAGCTCAGGGGGACGAGGGCCTCGGCGGCTGTTTCCTCACTGAACCATTTGTTTTGAGATAACTGTAGACTGATATTCATGTGCAAGAAATAATTCAGACAATAATAAATACAAAGAGATGCCCTGTCTGTCCTGCTACCTAGCTGGGGGCGGCCCTTCTGATCCGCAGGAAAGGATGCTGATCAGCTCCCTGGCCTGGGCCCCGGCCCCTCACACGGGGACAGAAGGGCGCAGGCTCGGGGACACATCACGCTCGCCAGACGCCCCACACTCGGCATGGTGTGCTGGAAACGTCCAACCTGGGGGTCACCTGGGGGTACGACCTTATCCTCACTGTGTAAATGAAGATTCACATGCTTTGCACATTCACCAGTACACACGTGTGTGGATGCGGGATGCACACGGCCTCGTGACTTCCTCTGAACAGAGTCCAGCTATTCTCCCTTCTCTGCGTTCCTAGTAAATAAAGATTAAATCAACCGTAAAAGTTATACTATTCGGATCCTTGGCCATTATTTTTCTCTGTTTGGTAACTGGTACACTGATAAGAGAGAATTAAAGCTCTTCATTACAACTGTAATCTTTCTATCAGATCCTGGCTTTATGTTTTCTTATCTCGGTGACTTAGGATATATTCAAAATATATTGTTTTACTACAATAAAATGTCCATCTTTAATTAACTCAACAGTTTCCCTTAGTCTTCTTAATCTTAACGTTCCTATTTTGCTTCTGCTTGAGTTTTGATCGGCAGAGCTTTGCCCAGCATTTTATTTCTAATCCTTTTATGTCCCTAAAGGAAGAACAAATGCTAGGAAGGAAAATTCAAGCAAAATCTGACAAATATACTTTAAGATTACACGAATGAAATATTCATCCAATCTCTGGGTATTTAAAATAATATTTTGGTGCTCAATTTTACTTTTTGGAAAAACTTAATTCATGACCAACCAAATACTTTTATACTTTGCTATTTTTAGTAAAACTGTTTAGCTAAATTGTTTAACTAAATATTGAATTGATACAAAATATGTTTTAAATACATGGGAATAAAAGCATACCAACAGAACAAGAAGTCTTGGGCTTACCATCCACTGCTTAAGAGAAAACCTAACCTCTCAGTGAGAAACTTTCCCCAAAGCCAGCCCGGCCCTCTTCCCGAAACTGCAGTCTTTGGAAGGTAAACACCATCCCCAACTGTGTTTGTCATTTCCGTGACTTCACCTTTGCCCCGCAGTTGTTTCCCCCTGGATCTGAGTTTTAGAGAAATGTAACACGAAGTGTGTATGAACCGAGGGCTCCTGCTTCATTCAATACCATGTCCCCGGGACGTGCCTGGTGGTCCAGTGGCTCAGACTCCGTGCTCCTGATGTAAGGGCCCGGGTTTGATCCCTGGTCAGGGAACCAGATCTCACGCGCCACAACTAAAAATTCACACACTTGCAACTAAAGATCCCACATGCAGAAATGACAAAAAAAAAAAAAAAACCATGCCACCAGGAAAATCGAAGATGCCTTGTGCTACAACGAAGGCGGAGCCAAATAAAACACCAACACCACGCCCCTGAAATACACGGCTGTTGCTTCACGTGGCTACAGGTCACTGCGAGTCTCCATCGCCTCGGCTCCACAATTTCTTCATCCACACCACTGCCGACGGGTCTTTAGGCTCTTCTCCATCTCCTGCCACTACCAATCAGGACCGCTGGAACCCCTGTGCATGCCTGTCAGTCTTTCTAGAGCACCCGGTGCCCCAGAGCCACAGGACGGCCAGCCCAGCACCCGACCCAGCAGGCCGCCGGGAGGGGCCAGCCACCTGCGCCTCACAAGCTCCCGGTGCTGCTGAGGCTGCTGGCCAAGGACTCTGAGGCCTCTGCACCGTGAGGAATCCTGTGCAGTGACGGGGACGCCTCACGCCTGCACCGTCTAGTCGGCAGCTGCCAGCTGCAGGGGAGCCCTGAGTGCTGGAAAGGTGGCTGGTGGAACGAGGGAACTGAAGTTTTCGGTTCTTTAGATTCTAAATAATATCCATTTGAACGGCCACATGTGGCTCATGACAGCGCGGCTCTGAGTGCAAATAACCTAGGAGTGGAATACCTGGGGGAGGAGAATGTGTTTCTTCAACTTTCCCAGGAAAAGGCAAATGAGTTTTTGAAGAGTTTCTATTAGTTTTTTACAGTGTGTATGATGCTTCTCAGTGCTGCGCAGCCTCAGTCCTCCCTAAAGTGTGGTATTTTATCTTTCACACTTAAGCAGAAGGTCCTTAAGCCCTCCGTGGTAACAGGCGCGCACACACACACAGCTGGGCACGAGGGTCCTGGGGTGGGCGGGGGCTACTGCTGAGCGCCCTGACCCCGAGGACAGGGCCCTCTGGGGACGCCTGACTCATGCAGACGGCTCTCCCCTTCGCCTCCCTGCCTGCGGCGAGCATTTCCTTCTGTTCCAAGAACGTGGTAAGGCCTCAAAACTGAAGCTCGAGCTCGAAAAATTTAAAAAACATGATTTCAGGAACTGCCCTGGTGGTCCAGTGCTTAAGACTCTGCACGGCCACTGAAGGGGGTGCGGGTTCAAATCCTGGTCAGGGAACTAAGATTGCAAATGCTGCAAGGGGAGCCCAAAAAAAAAAATGTGAGTGTTCCACTTACTCTGGTTTCATGTTTTGACTCTGGTTTTGTTTTGTTTATGGTTTGGGGGATTTTCTTTTTTTTAAAAAAAATATTTCTAGCCAGTATTAGCTTTTTTGGGGTGTATAATTTACATAAGGAGAAAAACAGAAGCCTAAAAATACTGTCTGATGAGTTTTGACAAGTAATTGCACTGGCAGAAGCAACATCCCTGGGAATAAAGAACGTGCCCTTCCAGGCGTCCTGCAAGGCCAGGGCAGGCAGAGGAGCCCGCACTAGGGAGCTCTCTCTCCCTGCTGATCCATTTGGCCAGGTCTAAGACTCACCTACGTGAACGCACGTGGCATGCACGCTTGTGACTGGCTTTCACCAGGGACACAATGCTTCGATTCACCCTCATTGTCGCTGAAACCATTCCCCTGTATGAACTTGTTTACCCACCTCCTGCTGACAGATATTCAAGCTGTTTCCAGTTTGGGCTGCCATGAACAAAGCCGCTGTGACCACTCTCCTACAAGTCGTGTGTGTGTGTGTGTGTGTGTGTGTAAAACATCGATGTCCATTTCCCTCGTGTAAAGACCTGGGAATGGAGACATTGGGTCAGAGGGCAGAGGTATGTTTAGCTTTATAAGAAAGAGCCAGTCTTCCTGGTGGCATTACCATTTAATATCCCACCAGCCGAGAGGAAGAGTTCACGTACTTGCCAGTATTTAGCGTTGCCAAATCTTTTAAATTCAGCCACTCTGGTGAGCGAGCAGTGGTGTCTCATGGTGGTCTGAGTTGCATTTCTCTGATGACTAATGATGTTGAGGACTTTTTCAAGTGTTTATTGGCCATTCATCTATCTTCTGTTGTCAAATGTCTGAGTCTTTTGTCCATTTTTTAATTGAGCTATTTGTCTTTGTAATATTGAGTCATGGGAATTTTTGTACGCCCTAGATAGGAGCCCTTTGCCAAACACGTGCGTGATAAATATTTCCTCCCACTGTGTCTCCTCCTATTCTGGGCTCTCCCTGGTTCCGCTGATCGATCATCCAGCCTCAGGTCAACCCCACGCTGTCCTGATTTCTTCGGCTTTATGGTGCACCCTGAAATCAGGACGTTCAGCCCCCCGTCTTGGTTCTCCTTCCACAAAACCTTGTAAATTCTGCAATCTTAGGTCCTATGCACTTCCAGACACATTTTAGAATAAACTTATTTGCCTCTACAAAAAAGCTTGGCAGAACGTGATTGAGAGCGCACCGACTCTCACGTCAATTTGGGGAGAAGTAATATCTTAACATTGCCTTTCAGCTTATAAACATGGTGTATTTATTTCACCAAGTTACTTCAACTTCTCTCAGCAATGTCTTGTAATTTTTAGTGTAAAAATCTTAAGTATCATTAGTTAAAATTATATGTAAGGATTTTTGTGAATTTCATATTAGTATAAGTGGCACTGGTCTCTAAACTTCACCTTCTAATTTTTCACTGCAAATACCCAGATATTATTGATTTTTGCACGTTAGCCTGTATCCAGCATCTTTATTCTTCTTCCTCTTTTTCCTCTCCTCCTCCTTCTTTTTCTGCCAGACTCTTTAGGATTTTCTACATATGCAGTCCCTAAGAACTTTTAGTTTCCAATCATCATACTTTTAATTTCACTTTCATTCTTGATTTCCCTGGTTAGACCTTCAAGTATAATACTGAATAGAAGTGGTGAGAGGAAATATTCCTGCCTTGTTCTCAACTTAGGGGGGAGCAGTTGATAATTTTACCATTAAACATGAGGTAAGCTGCAAGATTTTTAGATGCCCTTTATCATCGAGGACACTTCCCTCTATTTCTAGTTCGCTGAGAGTTTTCTTAGTGAGTGGGTGTTCAATTTTGTCAAATGCTTTTTCTGCATCTTTTGACATGATTATATAGTTTTCCTCCTTATCTGTTACTGTGATCAATTACATTGATTTTTTTTAAATTGTTATACCAACTCTTCATGCCTGCAATAAATCCCCTTGTTTGTGATTTACCGTTATTTTGATAATTTATTTGATTCAATTTGCTGAGGCTCTGTCAGAGATTTCTGCAACTTTGTTACTGAAAGTATCAGTTTATAATTTCTGTTCTTACAGTGTCCTTGTCTCATTTTGGTATCTGAGTTATGATGACTAATAAAAAGAGCTGAGAAGTGTTCTTTCTAGCTCTACACTCTGAATCTCTGTAAGATTGGTATCATTTCTTCCTTAGGTATTTGAAAGTTCACCAGTGAAGTCACCTGGGCCTGTAGCTGTAGGAAGGTTTTCAATTACAAAAGCCATTTCTTAAACGAATACAGGGCTCTTCAGGCTTCTTATTTCTTCCTGTGACCCTTCGGGAACCTGTCCATTTCCTCTAGGTTGTTAATGTTGCTGTTAAAAAGTTGTTAATAATATCCCCTCATTATTTTTTAAGTATCTGTAGGATCTGTAGTGATGTCTCCTCTCCTTCATGTTAGGGGTCTTTCTCTCATCTCCTCTTTTTCTTTTTTTCCTCATCTTGATTAGCCCGGCTGGAGATTTTTCATTGTTGCTGAACTTTTCATTAGACCCACTTTCAATTTTTATTTCCTCTATTGCTTGATTATCTTCTATTGTATTGATTTTTGCCCTTGTCATTTTTATTTCCTTCCTTCTGCTTACTTCATAATTAATTTCCTCTTCTTTTTCAAGATTCTGAAGGGAGAAACTAAAATTACTGATTTTAAATCTTTCTTCTTTTCTGATGGGCGCATTTACAGCAGTATGGCAGCTCTCCAAGCACTACTTTAGGTGCGCACTACAGATTCAATGCTACATTTTTATTATTCATTCAGCTAAAATATTATCTGATTTCCTTCTGATTTCTTTGACTCAAGGGCTCTGTAGTGAGTATGCTGCCTAATTCTCAAAAATTTGGAGAATTCTAGACATCATTCTTACTGATTTCTGACTTAATTCTATTATGGTTCGATAACACACTCTGTATAATTTCTATTCTTTTAAATTTTCAGACTTATTTTATGGCCCAGGAAATAAACTACTGTGGTTACTGGCCACCGTGTACTTGAGAAGAATGTGGTTAGCTATCCCAACTCACTGGATTATTAACAAACTCCAGCAAACTGCCTGATGATATTTCTATATCTCCTATATCTTTACAGATTTGGGGCCTATTTTATCAATCACTGGGGCAGCAAAATTTAAATCTCCAGTTATAATCATGTGAGGTGTTGCAGCAATATTAATAGCCGCTAATATCTTTTTGTGCTAACTGCTCCATTTACTGGCTCCCAGATTATGTAGTTGCTGTCATCTCAAGTGCAAACTGCTGCCTTGAGTAGAGAGTTCCCAGGGAGGAGCAGCCCTTCCTCCACGGCCCTGAGAGCAGCGCCTGAGACAGGGGTGTGTGCGGCTGTCTCCCAGACTGTCATTCGGGTTTGCCTCTAGTTCATCCTTCATCCAAGTGTCTGGCCTCACCTAAGTGCCTCAGCTCTGCACTCCCGACCTGCGAGAGCCACAGACTCCATCTCCTGCCCCAAGTGTCTGTTCAAACCCAAACCTAGAGACAGGCAGTGCCCCCCGACCCACCCCCCACCCCCACTATTACTTGGGCCTCTGGGATGCCTCTGCTTTCCTGCACTTACAGGTCTGTCTTTGACAGGCTATCAGCATTTCTGGGTGATCTGAGGATCATGGGACCTGCGAGTCATGTGACACGCCGTATTTAAAGTTTCTGTTGTTGTTGTTTGGGCTTCCCAAGTGGTGCTAGGGGTAAAGAACCCGCCTGCCAATGCAGGAGACATGAGAGATGTGGGTTCAATCCCTGGGTCAGGAAGATCCCCTGGAGGAGGGCATGACAACCCACTCCAGTGTTCTTGCCTGGAGAATGCCAAGGACAGAGCAGCCTGGTGGGCTGCAGTCCACGGGGTCACACCAAGTCGGACACGAATGAGTACTCAGCATGCACAGTCGTGCTTGGTCGCTAAGCTGTGACTGTGACTGCATGGACTGCAGTCCGTCAGGCTCCTCTGTCCACTGGATTTTCCAGGCAAGAACACTGGAGTGGGCTGTCATTTCCTTCTCCAGGGGATCTAAAGCTCAACATGCTTCAAATAAGGTCGTGTTGGACCAACATGGAAAGTGACGTGGGATCTGAGTTCTCTAGAACTCCAGGGTTTGCCCCTGGGCTCTGGACTGCCCCCTCTGTTCAGTCTGATTTATCCAGCCGGTGGTAAGCTCTGGGTGGGGTGGGAGGGGGAGTGGGCACGGAACAAGGGCTGCATCTCACTGGCCTCTGTGC
>CM035292.1:2833299-2847819 GCA_020226075.1 Hydropotes inermis
CTGATGTTGAAGCTGAAACTCCAATACTTTGGCCACCTGATGCGAAGAGCTGACTCATTGGAAAAGACCCTGATGCTGGGAGGGATTGGGGGCAGGAGGAGAAGGGGATGACAGAGGATGAGATGGTTGGATGGCATCAACAACTCAATGGACATGGATTTGGGTGGACTCCGGGAGTTGGTGATGGACAAGGAAGCCTGGCGTGCTGCAGTCCATGGGGTCACAGAGTCGGACGCGACTGAGCGACTGAACTGAACTGAACTGAGTCCTTTAACCACAGCCTCTTATGGCTCAAAACTATATTGGCAGGACTCCCCTGGTGGTCCAGTGGCTAAGCCTCTATGCTCCCAACACAGGGCGCCTGGGTTCGATCTCTGGTCAGGGAACTAGACCTCACAACAGCAACTAAGAGTCTGTATGATGCAACTAAAGATCCCATATGCTGTGAATAAATAATCCCAGCACAGCCAAATAAATAATTTAAAAAATAAACAAAAAAAACCCTAAGTCCCTGTTGGAGGAACTCTCTGGAACAATGCCCCAAGGTGGGCCAAAGAAGGTTCGTGTGAGTAAAGGGAACTTTCTGCCTTCGACTCTGGGGTCTGATCTCCCCTGCTGGGACTCTGTGATGTTCCGAGCAGAAAAGCCGGCAGGATGGATCCCCAGGAAGGTATGAGGTTCTTGTGTTAATAAAAGTGCCAGCGGCACAGAATAGATTCAGTACTTCAATACCTTGAATAAAAATTGTTGTGTTCTGCAGCCTGGAACAACATTATGCAGCTGTGGCTTCCACAAAGTACATGATTTCCTGTTTCCTTGTGAGTTTTCTGGGTCACATATATTTCCTCACCAAGTCTACACTTCTGCTTCAACAGTTAGAAGAGTCTTTCGGTATCATTTTTCCTGGAATAATTTGTTATCCATCATTTTTATGGCAGCATTAAATTTTAAGAGAGAATTGAGAGGGATAGAAAATCTATCGCATATTTCCAGCCCCCAAAGAAAGCCTTTAATAAATTTGGAACCTTTCGGTGTTACATTGTGATCTGACCCCAGGAGCAGGAAGCTGCCTGGGGCCATCTGTCCTTCCTGCAGGGCTGTGGATCCGTCTGCAGCAGAGGACCGCCCCCTGGCCCCCAGCGGGCAGAGCAGAGCCCGGCCTGCAGACCCAGCCGCAGACGCAGCTCAGGAGAGGAGGCACAGAGCCCAGTGTGGGTGGGGGGGCGACAGGGCCCCCATGAAGCCAGGCCTGGGGGGGTTACCAGCGCCCCCTGCAGGTCACCCGGCAAAGCGGTCCCCACCACCCCCCCCACCCCGTGCGGCCCTGGGCGACGCCGGCCTGCCGGGCTGCATGTGTGTGCTGGGGCGCGGAGCCCCGCCTGGAGCCCCACCCTCAAGGGCTCCCTGGCAAGTGTGTGCAGGTGTGAAGAAGTGACCCCTGAACCAGCAGGGGCACCAAAGGGGTCCAGCACAGTGCTGTGGGTGAAGGAGAGCGGCGGTGCCTACATCTGAAACCTGAGCCAACTTGAAGGTCACTTCCGGCCAAGTGTGGGACGGGGCACTGCGCTCTTGGAGCCAGGGAGGCCCTGCAGGGACGCTCTGGGGGCTGTTTCAGGGTCACACGGGAGCCGAGGGCTGCCCGCCGGGCCGAGGGACCTGAGTCTTAGTCCCTCCAGGCAGCTGCACAGCCTCCCTCCCTGCCCGCCCCCGCCGACCACCAGCCTCCCGGGGTCTGCCCCCACTGCCCTCCAGTTCCCAGAGCTCAGGCGCGTCCCTCAGCCGGCCCTCCACAAGCAAGCACACCTCTGTGCACACACGCAGAGGGTCTCTGAACACCGCACGCACCCGGCAACGTGAGCTTCACACAGTAAAGCTCCCAAAGCCCAGGGGCAGGGGCACGGCTCCAGAACTAAGCTGACTGTGCAACCCGAAGAGGCAGGGCAGGGAGGCTGAGCTCGGCCAGACCGCCGCCGCCGCCCCGCCACGCCTGACTCACCGGAGGCCGCACGAGGGAAGACTGATGCCCGCATCATATGGCTCTCCGGACAGGGAGAGTCAAATGAGGAAATAACTTTTATTTATTAGGACTCACCGGCTTGCTTTCCTCTTTCCCAGAACGTCGGCAAACCGCAGCCATAAAGCCCAGCAAGTGTTGCTGGGCTGACAGATCGCATCATGGGGTGATGAACGGACAGTACCATTCAAATGGAAAGAACGGAAGTGGCAGGTGGACCCCTTTCCCTCCAGCCCTGGAGGGTTTCCCCCTTTAATTCTGACGGTGAAAGCCAAGACGAACGGTAGGGTGCAGGGAAGCCTGCTGAAGCCCGCTGACCTCCGGACAGGCCTGCGAGAAAGACGAGAAAGACATGCCCTGCAGGTCCCGCGGAGCGGGGAGGAGAGGGGGCCAGCACTGACGCCAAATGGCAGCAGAGGGCCACAGGCGCGGCCGCAGCCTCAGCGAGTCCTGCGGGAGGCCCGGGTCCCAAGAGCCGACCCACAGCGGCTTCGCGGCCGGGAGACCTCGGGCTGGCCCTGAGCCCCCGAGGACCCGCTGAAGGCACGGGTGGGCCTGGCTCCCAGCCCGCTGAGCTGATGGCCCCACGAGCCAAGGAGTGAGGGACACCAGGTGCTCATGCCGGCGGCTGCCACCCGTGGGCCCTTTGGAAGCGGGTTTATTCTTTCATCAGGGCTCACGTTCTTCTCTCCAGAAGCTTGGGGGACTGGCTTCCAAAGTGAGTTTGAAGTCACTCATTAAAAAAAAAGCCTCAATACAGGGTTCAAATTTAACATCTGTAATCTTAAAAAATGTTTATACCCAAGCTTCCCTGGTGCCCAGTGGGTGGGGCTCCATGCTCCCAACTCAGGGGGCCCAGTTTCAACCCCTGGTCGGGGGAAACTAGATCCTGCATGCCACAACTAAGACTTGGCACAGCCAAATAAATAAATAGAAATATATTTTCAGATTCCCAGGAACAGAATTGCTGGGCCGTCTTTGGGATGCAATTCACAATAACACTGAATCACAGGGAACCACGTAGGTGGACACTGGGGCAGTCAGGGCGGCAGTGGTTCCTCCCAGCGGGGGATCCTATGGAGCGGGGCGACGCTGACCAGGAGTTTAAGGCTGGTGGAACTCAAGCATGCTTGCAGCATTCAAGGATGGACTCCACAGCTATCTGCGGAGCCCGACACCCACAGCACTGCAACCAGGGCTGAGAGACAGGACGGCGGGAATGCACGTTCTGTTGGGTTAGCCTGCCCTGGAGAACTGTGGACGCAGAGGTCGGCCAGGACCTGACAGGGGGGTGGCGGGGGGACCTCCCACCTGGACCTCTCACTTCAATAGCAGGCAGGCTGGTGGCTGGCGGGCAAGGTTCATCCTGGGGGTCAAATCTACACCACAAATCAGGAGAGCCAGAGATTCTCTGCTGAACCTCTTCCAGCTGGGTGCAAACACCCAGAATTTCACTTGGTAATTTAGCCAAATTAACTCCTCTAAAAACTTGCTTTTGAAACTTTTGTTGTATTATTCGATTTTGCAGTTGGAGTTATTTTAACAATGTACAATATAATTAGCCACTTAATGTCATTAAGAAAATTTATGAGCCTTTATGAGTTGAAAAACAGCCCCAAATGGTATTTATGAGCTACCCAGCACTAAAAATAGGACCCCACTGCCTCCGTGAAACACGCTTAAAAAAAAACACAGTCACAAATAATATGTCTAATTATGTATTAAACTAATTCTCGCCTTCACCTTTCGAATTTCTAAACTCCTTACCTCATGTATCATTTTAATTATTTTTCCAGTTCATTCCCAGGGAAACTGGCTGATGGGGAATTAATTAATGAGTCCAATAAAGAGGCTGCCTGCATTGTTCCCACCACAATCCCAGCCGTGGCCTCATTTGCATGTGTCCTTGTCTTCTAAACAATAGCGCTGCTGAGATTTCGGCATGAAATTGTTAGCTCATTAAAGAGGACACAATCGTATCCATTTCCACAGATATTCATCAATTATCACATCTCCCTGCAACACAAGTCCATGAATAGAGAAACCACTGGGGTTTCTGGCCCCAAGGTTTGAGAGACAGTTACCCTACAGATTCCACTTGACGACATGATTCCGGCTCATCCAGCCCAGGACACGTCCCTTATGAAAGTCCCCATGAGGCGCAGGGGAGACTGCCGGGCGCAACAAGACCACGGCGCGCCAGGAGGCCCTGCCCCTTCCCTGTCCCACGCTGTGCTGCGCACCCTTCCCTTCGGGAGGCTGGCTCCCCTGAAGGCCCAGCACAATGTCTGCTGTATCCCAGAGACGCTGGCAGAGGGGAGGAAGGGCCTGGGGAAACACGGTCCTCTCCCCGAAGGTGGGCCGCACACGGGGCCCACCGGCTTGAGGCGGTTCCGGCCCCCGCGGCCTGGCACCTAGACCTCTGCCTGCAACCCCCCCCACTGCTGGCCTGCGGGGCAACAGTGGGCAGGAGGCCAGAGCCTGCAGGGGCCTGCATGGCAGAGCCACCCTCCCAGCCGCCCCCGTCTTGCGCCTTCTACGGCTGCATCGAAGGGACGCCCGCCCACCTTCTGTCCCAACGCACCTGGAGGTCCCGACGCGGCAGGCGCTGCCTCACTTGTATTTTAGTGTCCAGCACAAGCAAGAATCTGCCTGCGATGCAGGAGACCTGGGCTCAATCCCTGGGTTGGGAAGTTCCTCTGGAGAAGGGAATGGCAACCCACTCCAGTATTCTTGCCTGGAGAATTCCGTGGACAGAAGCCTGGTGGGCTACAGTCTGTGGGGTTGCAAAGAGTCGGACACGACTGAGCAACTCACACACATGAGCACTAAGACCAATACAAGAAGGGACGGACAGACAGATGGATGAGTGTACTCCAGAGAGACGAGACCAGCAGACGCCCCCATCCATCCCAGCTCCAAAGGCAGACCCAGAAGAGCCTCAAGAGGAGAAACACTGAGAAAGGCACGGCTGTCTTGTGTGCACGCATCTGTCTGGTCTGAGCCGCTTTCTTTCAAGTTACTACATAAACACCCCCAGCCCCTTCCCAAGGCCCTGCTCCAGCCCAGCACCTCTCCTGCTCCGGCCTGACCCCTGAGGATGCACACAGTCCTCCTCCCGCCCTGGGCTGGAAAGGACAGGCCAGGGCGGGATGGGCCTGGCCTTCCGGAAGCAACTCCGAGGACCTGGCAGCGGTCGGCTGGCTCTGGCCCGCTGCACAGGCCGAGTCCAGGTCTCACTGTGTCCGCACAGAGGGAAGCCTCGCGGGGGACAAAGGCCCGTCTGTCCTGCATGTGCTGGCGCCCATCTCTGCAGGCCCTGCGCCCCCCACCCCCGCCCCACGAGTATCACCGCTTCAGCACTAGGATGAGCAAGGCGGGAGGCAGGATTTGACTCGACGCCTGAAAGAGTGGCACTGGGATTCACCATTCAGCGTCTGCCTCTCCTCTAAGTCCTGGAAGGAGGTTCGGAGATTTTAAAGCAGGCTGGCGTCAGGCAAGGCCAAGCAGGGACATGGACAAAGGCAGGGGGCCCGCGGGGACGGCGCCACCCAGCTCAGAGCAGAACAGCCCCGAAAGCTCTGCAACGACCCGTCCAGAACAAGCGTTGCAAACCACCAGACAGCTGAAGGGGGCCGGGCAAGCGCAGAGGTTCCACTGTGCTCTGAGGTCAGGGCCGGTCAGGGCCGGTCAGTGGCCCGGCTCTCCTCGCCACCCCAGGGGCGTACCTGCTCCGTGGGAGCCTGCCAGGGGGGCCCCAGGCAAGCCCAGCCCTCTGAGACCTGAGTGACTGTCCTGCACACACGCGCTGAACACACTCTCCATGTGTCCCACACCTCCCAGCACAGGGCGGCTGCGGACAAGGCCTCGCTTCTGGTCCCCGGGTCCAGTCATCCACTGGGCCTGGACCTCACACATGCCCAAGGCCCTCCAAGTCAGCGGGTCCCAAAGGCAGCTCAGCATCTCTGCAGAATCCTCCCACTTACCCTCCGTCCCCCACCCTTGCCCCACACTGCCGCCAGACAAGCGGGAAGCAGAACGTGGCCAGGGTTCCGAGAGCCCTCTGCCCGCAGACCTGAGGTTACTCGCTTAAGACCAAACACCGAAGCCTAGAGGGTCCTGGCCCCAGGAGACAGGGACACAGGGACTGGGCAACAGAAGGCCCGTCGCATGCGGGACGAGGCTCCGGTGAGCAATCTCGTCTGGAAGGAGGCTCTCCCCACCTCCCTCCCAGTGCTCAGGTGCAGACGGAGGGCAGGGCAAGGCGGAGACATCCAGATCTTTAACCTCGCCGCCCCTAAAATCAGGGGGCAATCTGAGGATTCTCCAGGAATCCATCCAGTGAGGGCAGCACTAAGGTCAGACTCAACAATACCCTTCACTGCTAACCGAGACTCCCCTCCTGTCCGACGGCACCGACAGGTCCTCAGAACAGCCTCTTCATAATGACAGAGATGAACGTGTGCGGTACGTTTTTCTAAAGACGCTGTCAGCTACAGAAAAGAAAGACGCCTCTAGAGTTAACATTTTTTCTCTTGTGAAATTTAATTAAAAGGAGCTCATCCCTAACACCTTATCGCGCCCGAGATCCCAAGGATAATGGAGACAAAGCCCCTCGAGGCAACTCTCGGTTATGGAACCCCAGACGTGCCTGGCTTCAGTTTCACGGCGACGGAGACAGCACAGGGGCTCGGCTTGGGTCACTGCTGGGCAGGCCAGGGCCCTGGCTGGCCCCTGAAGCCACGGAGGTCTGCTGATAACAGGGCACTCACAGCCATAAAAAAAGGACTTTTTGTCCCCCTGAAAATGTAGTACCATTTCTGTACTTAAAATGCCATCAGGCGAAATGGATCCGATTGAACCATTTAATCCTTCCTGACACGGACATTGAGCTGAATAGCTGAATGTGGGCAAACGCTGGACAGCAGTTCTGTGCTCCTGGTCCCATCTTTACTGAAGCACATGTGACCCCACAGGCCAAGCTGTCCTGCACGGAGGAGCCAGACCAGCCCCGGAGCTGCCCGGGAGGCGCCAGCACCGAGCGCTGGCCTGCTCTGCTCGGGACTGAGGGGCAGGCCAGTATCTGCTCCTCCTCAGCACGCCCGCCAGGCTCGGGGCCAGGACAGCCCATCTGCTTAACCGTGTCCCCCGGCAGCCATCGTCAAGTCCTAACCCGGGGGGACCTGTGAGCACGGCCTTGCTGGGAAACAGGGTCCTTGCAGATGCAGCCAAGGTGAAGCCGCAGACGGGGGGTCCGTATCAGAGAAGGGAACAGTGGACGCAGGCACACGGGGAAGACGTCCCCATGGTGACCGAGGCCAGGACTGCGGTGCTGCATCCCCCAGCCAGGGAATGCTGGGGCCGCCGGGGGCCTCGGAGGCTGGGAGAGCCTCCAGAAGGAGCAAGGCCTTGGCCCATCGGAGAACTGAGATCCCACAGGCCGCTCGGTACGAGGCCAGAAAACTAATCAAACTGCCATTGTTGGGACTTCCCCCGGCGGTCCAGGGGTTAAGACTCTGGGCTCCCAACGCAGCGGCCCTGGGTGCAAGCCCTGGTTGGGCACCCAGAGCCCACAAGCCACACAGTGGGCTCAAACAGAAAAAGGAGGAAGCGGCCCCACGGGCACCGGACTGCAGGCTCTGGCCTCCAGCCCGTGAGACGACGTGTGCGGGCTCAGTCGCTCCAGTCCTGTCCAACTCTGCCACCCTACAGAGTGGGGTGCCCCAGACTCTTCTGTCCATGGGATTCTCCAGCAAGAACACTCGAGGGAGCTGCCGTGCCCTCCTCCCTGTGAGAGGATGCACGTCTGCAGCTGTGAGCCCCAGGTGTGTGGGGGGATCAGTCTCGGATCCTGAGACCTGGGAAGCCAACACACTGCAGCAGTTACAGCCCGCCTCGTCCCCTCCCCTCGGGCCTGTGGGAAGGGTGCCCGGCTCTCCCTTCAGACTCTGCTCCCCAAACGTCTCCGGGGTCCCCAAGGAGACTTGTGCCATAAGCTGAGGGGCACCCACGCCCTGCCCATCCCCCGCAGGCCCCTGCAGGCAAGTCTGTGTCTGTGAGGACCCCTCGCAGGTCCAGGCACAGGGCTGGGCTGCGCCACAGCTCCCCACACTGCCGGGAGCATCTCGGGGCCTGTGCCCACACAAAGCAAGCAGGGGGCCGGCCAGCCCTGCGAGGGCCAGCCCCACATGCCCACGTGGAGGAGGCTCAGACACCAGGCTCGCAGCATGCAGCAGGCAGAGTGCAGACTGCAGCGTGAGAAACCGGGGGGAGGCGGGCGCTGTGAGGGGCGTGCTTTCACAGCTGGGGGCCGAGGAAGGGAGGGTGCACTCACCAGCCCAGGCCACAGACCTGGGGTGCGGGGTGGGTACAGGTCAGCTCCATGTGCTCACTCGTGTCTGACTCTTTGAGACCCGTGGACTGCAGCCCACCAGGCTCCTCTGTCCATGGGATTCTCCAGGCAGGAATCCTGGAGTGGGTTGACGTGCCCTTCTCCAGGGGATCTTCCCGACCCGGGGATCGAACCTGTGTCTCTCCCATCTCCTGCACTGGCAGGCGGGTTCTTTACCATCAGCGCCACCTGGGAACCCCTCCCAAAGCAGAAACCCAAGGCTGACAGCTAGAGCTCGGTGTCACGGCCCACGCCCCCCACCCCACCCCGAGGGCCCAGCCGTGGACACACCCAAGGCCGCTGGGCCTCAGAGCACTGGCCTGGGGATCTGCACCCGGGTGCAGAGAAGGCACGCTGCCAGCCTCGGACCCCACTCGCCTCCACCAACACCACCACCACCAGATGCTGGGCGCCTGCAAGTGGCCTGTGCGAGGCGGAGAGGAAAGCTGGCGACGAGGAACTTCTGGTCTTTGGAACAGGGCCCGGCCGTGCAGTCACACAGAGGCATGGGGAGGCCGCCTGTGGCCCGCGTCCCCCCCGGCCCCCGAGAAGGGAGCCCGCTGTCCCAAAGTGCTCACCAGTTGAGTGTGCAAGCAGCTGATCTAACTGCATTTGCGTTTATATTTCCATTTTTTAATATTCAAGAAGTTAGAACACAATACTTTTTTAATAATTAGGACTTCATGCATATTTAGGTATTTCTTTGTGAGAAGCTGCTTGCTTTGTCAGCCGTGGTAGAGCAGACACATCCTCTGGAAGGCAAGCTCCTGCTCACCATGTGTAGATCAAAGGTCACACACACACACACAAATGCTCACTGCGCATGAATTGGAGGTTTTACACACACACCTCCCCACACGCAGCCCCCCACACACACCCACTCACCATGCATGAATCAGAGGTCACACACACACACACACACACACACACACACACGCTCCTTGCGGCCAATACTAGGCATACTCCCAGCAAGGGTAGGGCGCTCCAAACAGGTGTGTGTGGGCCTGGACCACACCAGTCCCGGGAACTAGAGCACGTTCATAAACAGAAAGGAAAAATCTAGAGGGTGACCAGGCCCCCAGGGTGAGGCGGGCAGGGCCGACCCGGCCCTTGGGTCTCACGTCCCAGGCCCTGGCGGGCCCCCAGGTCGGGGAGGAGGCAGGCCGAGACACAGGGCTCTGGGCGCACCTCCTTACACACAGACCGAGCAGGATCCCACTTTCTCAGGAGCTCAGCCGTGCTCTCCTGGTGGGCTGCTGGGAAGCGCTGGCCTGTGGACCGACGGGGCCTTCATGCAAACCCGACGCTCTGCTGCCAGCCAGGGTCAGGAGCCGAGGGTGCTGCCGACAGCAGGCACCCATGTCTCCTTGCAACCACCAGGACTGAGTCCCGGCCTCCCCACCGTCCCGACATGGGCGCAGGAGCCTCAGCATCTGCTGGGACACGGGGGCTGGGCCACCTGGGAGCCTGAGGCCGACGGTCAGGGGGCCGGAGAACACGCGGTCCCAGTGAGGTGATGCAGGGGCCGCCCGGGTACGGGCTCTGAGGATCCCCAGACCAGAGAGCTTCGCGGGTTCCGCCCGGCGGCCAGCGAAGAGGGTGGAGGGCGTGCCTGGTCACACCTCCCAACCTCGAAATGGGGCAGGAACCGCCTGGAGAGTCTAAGGGAAGAGTCCATCACAGCAAAAGAGGACTCAGCAATAACCAGGCACGGACTCACTCACAACGCAGAATTATAATGGCTCAGTCTCGAGGTAATTACAAACCACGAGAGCAGCCAGACCAAGAGCACGTCCTGCGAGGGCTCCGTGTGTGTGAAGCTCCAGGAGACGACACGCCAACCCTGGGCAGGGCTGAGCTGTCCTCGCTTCTCGGGGAAGAGCCTCTGTGAGCGCAGAGGGCGCGGCCAGGGCCCCAGACGGGACGCAGCTCGGGGGACACGGGACCACGGAAAGCGGGGCCACCCCCGGCAGACAAAAGAGCCGGGGAGCGGGGCTGCGGGGGGCCCGCCTGCCCGGAGCAGCGGTGGGAGTAAGTCAGGCCGCGCACCCTTGTGTCCTAAAGTGCATCGTCAGACGCAACCCCCGGACGCAGGCTGGCGCCTTCCAGGGGCTCAGGTCCCAGACGTCCCGACAGGCCGCTTACACGTCTCTGCTGTCATTCTGGGGGTTACAGGCGTAGTTCAAGTGGACAGAGACAGGACCCCGACGGTGAAATGCCAGAGACAGCCTGGCTCTGTCATCGCCCGCAAACTGAATCCGAGATCCAAGCGGTGCTGGGCCAGCGGCAGCCGGAGGCCAGACTCGCCCAACAACAGAGACGCGTCCAGAAACCGCGGGCTGCTGGCGGGCCTGTCGCTAAATCACTCGCCCCTTTCCGACGGCATCTCCCTGCCATGTAATCCCACAAGTATCTGACGCTCAACCATCAGCAACTTTTCCCCAAGACAGAATCAGAAGCGGGGGGACAGCCTGGCTGTGGGGGGCCCGACGCCCCTTGCTCAGGCCGGAGGGTGGGGGTCACTGGCCGCTGGCGTCTTGGTCTGAGTGATAAGCAGAGCCCACGAGAGCGCAGAGCACGCCTGACCACCAGGCACAAACTGCCGCAGTCCCGTCCAGGAGGGGGTCTGCTTCCAGCATCCCAGAGTCCCGCTCAGGGGTGATGCCTGCCAGCAGCCGACAGGCCCCCGAGCCCAGGACTCTGCCCCAGGGTGGGCAGGGCCCAGCAGCTGAGTCACACTCCACTCGGGACCCACGGCCCACACGCGGGTGGGTCGCAGACGGTCCTCTTCAAACTCAGCCTTTAGAACAGTGACAAGACCAGCCCTCCCCAGCCCCTACTACGGCATAAAAGCCAGGAAAACATGCTGGCTCTGCTGGGTGGGCACCTTCAGACCCAAGACCACATGGGGTGCTGCTGAGGCTCAGGCAGAAACTGTACCTGCTCATCACTGGAATTCACTCCTCGGGGGAGAGGCGGCCTCTGGACAGCCAGGGTAAGGCTGCCTTTCAGGGCAAGACTGCCTTTTAGGGGGCTTCCCTGGTGGCTGAGAGGTGAAGAATTCGCCTGCCGATACAGGAGACACAGGAGACTCGGGTTCCATCCCCGGTCTGGAAAGATGCCACATGCCACAGAGCAACTAAGCCCATGCTCCACAACCTCTGAGCCTCCACAGCCCAGGAGCCCACTCGCGGCCCCTCCTGAGGCCCGTGCGCTCTAGAGCCCGTGTCCCCAGCAAGAGAAGCCGCTGCAAGGAGAAGCCCATGCACTGCAACTCAGAGCTGGAGAAGACTCCTGAGAGTCCTTTGGACAGCGAGGAGATCCAACCAGCCCATCCTAAAGGAAATCAACCCTGAACAGTCACTGAAGGACTGAAGCTGAAGCTCCTATACTTTGGCCACCTGATGCAAAGAGCTGACTCAGTAGAAAAGACCCTGATGCTGGGAAAGAGTGAGGGCAGGAGGAGAAGGGGACGAAAGAGGATGAGATGGCTGGATGGCAGCACCGACTTGATGGACATGAGTTTGAGCCAACTCAGGGAGATGGTGAAGGACAGGGAAGCCTAGCGTGCTGCGGTCCATGGGGTCGCAAAAAGACAAGACTGAGGGACTGAACAACAACTGTAACTAGAGAGAAGGCCCGCACGGCGCAGCTAAAACAAATAATTTTTAAAAAACCACCACCCTTTTAGGGAAACTGCAATTCTTTATAGTCTTTAGAAGAGCTTACGTTACTGTCCAGCCCGAGGTGTGCAAGCATCACCAGGTGACGGACATAGGTGTGCTCAAGTTGGGTGAAAATACTGCAAACTCAACGCTCAAGTGGAAGGCCAGAATGGACCTCTGTACCTACAGCCCGAATGAGCTCAATGAGAGGCAGACTCAAAGTCAAGGTTTCTCAGACGCTCACGGGAAGTGGCCATGGAGGCAGGGAGGGGGAAGCACCCAGCTGGGAAGGGCTGGGCCAGCCCCCACCGCCGTTCCCACCACTCTCTGCCCTGTCCTGCTATCCCACGGGCGAGGGAGACCAGTGCGCCCCGACTCCAGGGCCCGCGGAGGAGAGGAAGCCTCGCGGCCAGAATCGTGATGCACTGGGCCAGCACCTCTGCCCAGCGAAGCCTCAGCCACCGCAGCGGAGAGCCTGGAGGCCGCACCTGGGGGCAGACACGCAGGGTATATACCAGGCCTTCAGAGCTGGGCCCGCAGCAAGCACAGATGCAGCGGCCACGGACAGCGGGCAAGACCCCCGGAACACACCTCGGCCTCTCGGAACCCTGGTTTTCTCTTCCAAAACACAGGGAAAACGGCCACCACGTGGGGAGGCCTGCATGTCCACAGGGCTCGCTCGCCCCCCTGCCCGACAGCTCCCAACAGCCTGCTCTGCAGGCCCAGCCTGGGGTAGGTGGACCAGCACTGGCAGCAGCAGTGGGCACAGGCGACTGAGCCCCAGAGTTTACAAATATCCACCCGGGAAGCCATGGAGCAATAGGAAGTTTATCTTCAAACACTGCACGGCGGCTACTAAAACACACCCAAAACCGGAGAAATTTAACAGGAACTACAGAAATAAAAATGGGACTAAGGAGTTACCATCGACTGCCTAGTCGAACTCAGAAAAACCACGTTCATTGAGAGGCCCGGTGACGACGAGGGTGAAGAAAGCCTCACACTCCCACAGAGTGGTTTGCATCGAGACCCTCGGAGGCGTCAGGACCGTTCACCCCGTGAATCTCTGAAGGGACTCTTAGTACAGACAAGGCTTTAAGCACAAAAATCTCACATCACAGCCATAATTACGCTGCAAGTCCACCCCACCACCTTTAAGTAGACGATATATCCACAGGGCTGGATATTATTCAACCATTTAAGCAATGGCTATAAAGACAACAACTAATACAGAAAAAAAGGAAAAAAAAAACATTATGATGGGACAATATAACAAACGCAGAGAGCACAATCATATGCAATATGCGACTGTATTATGTTTAAAGAACTGCTGAGAATAAAGACGGGAGAAACACCAGCATGCTCCCACAGCCGCTCTGCACGTCAAGCGGGAGACTCTCGAGGGGAGAGTTTTCTCTTCTCTAATGCTTCTGCACACACTCTCATGGTGAGATAAAGGAATACACAGTTTCAGAAAACAAGCAGTTAAGGATGGAGGCCTCTTGGAAACTTAATCACCATCCACAGGTTTATTCACAGCAATGCAACTGGCACCAGCAAGGGTGCCCAGATGCTCCGTGAACCCAGCTCAGGCCTGCACTCCGATCGGTGGGCCTCTACGACCTCAGCGGTTAAGTACAAGAAGGTCTGCGAAGAGCCAGGTTAAAGGCTGGGAATCCTGATGCTCACGCAGTGAGAAGAAGCCAACAGCTGGCCCAGGACACTGTCCTGAGATGGCAAACCCTGGGCCCCCAGAGTCCTGGAAGGAGTCAATCCTTGCCAGAAATGCCGAGTCATCTTCCCGGGGCCCCAGGCAGACCGCTGCCTCCTCCTCGTGGTCATTAACTAAAGGTCACAGGAAATTGAACTGGAAATCTGGAGAACACTCCCCACCCTTGGGACACGTCGGACCAAGCTCCAGAACGCAAATCTGTGGCCTAACTTTTACTTTTTTAGTTTCTTCCAGAGGATGTAAAAATCAAGGCAAGAGCAATGCTAGACCCTAAAAGAAGAGTCTGTAAACCCGGGGCACAGTGGTCAGGGGCTCCGTGTCTTGACTGCCATAAAACGAGAGGGCAGACGTCTCTGTGAGATAATCTCATTTCCTTTGGACAAGCTGGGGTTCCCTGGTGGCTCAGATGGTAGAGAATCTGCCTGCAATGCAGGAGACCCAGGTTCAATCCCTGAGTCAGGAAGATCTCCTGGAGACGGGAATGGCTGCCCACTCCAGTGTTCTTGCCTGGGAAACGCCATGGGTAGGAGAGCCTGGAGGGCTACAGTCCACGGAGTCACAAAGAGCCGGATACGAGTGAGAGTCACGTCTTCTTCTTGGACAAGTCGAGAAAAGTTGCAGGATTAAAAAAAAAAATCAGTACAGAAAACTCATGTGCATTTCTGTGCACTGACAACAAACCATCAGGAAGAGAAATTAAGAAAACAATCCCATTTAC
>CM035292.1:2857819-2874713 GCA_020226075.1 Hydropotes inermis
GGAGACCAGGTACAGATGGGCCCCGGTACAGACAGGCGACAGAAAGCTCTTCTCCGGGTCTCGGCTGATCAGGTGACAAGAAATGGACGCCCGAAAGACCATGTTTCATGGAGGCCAGCTCTGAAGGCAAAATCAAGCGCAGCAAACAGACCAGAGCAGAACGTCAGGACGTGAGGGGCGGAGGACACGTGTGAGCCCCTTCTGAGGGGGGACACAGGCCGGCCCCCGGGGGAGGAGGACACAGGCCCGGCCCTCGCGGGGACTCACGTGGCCGGCCCTGGGGGGAGACGCCCTGCGGGCCTCACCTGGTAGGTGTCCCAGAGACGCACGGTGCAGCGCAGGGGCAGCTCCCGCATCAGCAGGTTGTTCATCCAGCGGAAGGCGAACTGCAGGTACCTCACTTCGTGCTGATTCAGGTGTCCGTGAACTTGCTCTGCGGAGACAGACAGGCCCCGCGGGGTCAGCAGAGCCCAGGCGTCTGCCGGCCTCCGCCGCACCCCTCCCCTGAGGCCCCGGGCCTGCCCGGAAACCCCCTCCACCCGCCCGAGCGACCCCCCTCAGAGCAAGGACAGACAAGGCTCTTCTGCTCCGAGGGCAGCGCCTCCTCCCGCAGGAGCGCGGCAGGCGACGGCGGCAGCGGTGACCCGATGTGCCCGCGTGCTGAGCGTGTGCCCCATCAGCGGGCCCCGCACCCCACCCCCAGAAGGGGAGCAGGGCCAGCCTGACCCTACGGGTGCGTGCGCCGGTCCAAGAGGATGATGGACACGCAGGGACGTGTGGCGGAGCTCACATAGAGCTCCATGGCCGTGCGCAGTGAACACTAGGCGGAAGGGGGCAGGGCCAGGCCCCGCGGGCGGGCACTCAGGACCTCCACCCCCAGGGCAGTCGGGGCTCGCGGGGTTTTAATAATCGGGAAGTCAGGGCCAACTCCCAGGTGACTGTTCAGGGGTTGTGGCACCCTGGGCGTTGGCTCACGTCCTCTCTTCCCACATAGCAAGGCAGCAGCTTGCTGGCCAAGGAGCCATCGAAGGCCCCCCGGGGTCCCCCCTAGACCTCAGTGCTCACGGAGCAGGACCCCGTCTGAGCCCAGCGACTCACACAGAGCCAGGCCTGGTGCGTGGTGAGTGCCCGGCACATGTGTGGATGGAGTGGAGCTGGGCTGGAGCCGGACATGGCTCAGAGGCAGGGGCGGTGTGAGGGCCACGGGTGAGCTGCCCGGGCCCCCAGCCAGGCCTGCTTGCCTGCGGGGCCATTGGCCTCATTGGCTGAAGCAAAGGCGGGCCATTTAGCAGAGGGGAACACAAACAACTCCAACAAGTGCCTGGGAGGCATGTGACACTTTTCTAATGTAACCGGGGAGCAAACAGATCTGGAAGATTAAACACAGGCTTCTGAAACATCCAGCACTGAAGGACCCCAACTCAACAGTCAGGGTCCCTTTCTCTCCTCCGAAGCTCTGCCTGCGTCCGACCCCACCAGGTGCTAGGGAGGCCGCCCTGTCTCAGGCTCGGCTGGAGAAGCTCATCCCAGTCAGAGCGCCAGGACCGACAGCCCGCTGGGCAGCTCCTGCCCACGGCATGCTCGTCTGGGCCCATGTGAGGGCAGGGAGGGGGCCCCGCGCACGCAGCAGCACCGACTCAGGACTGTCCCTCGCCACGTCCTGAACGGGGCCCACAGACCTGCCCGGTGCCTCCCGGTGCCAGCACCCTGGGCACAGCCAGGGCATCTCCAGAAGGAGGCCCACGGTGTCAACTCCACGAGGACGTGGGCCGAGGTTCCTCATGGATCAGCTCTTTCCAGGACGGAACGGGGGCCTCCACGACCCCAGCACCTGTGACACTGAAGCTGCAGAGAAGGCAAGGCCGGCACCCTGCCCTTCCGGAGCTCAGAGGACAGAAAGGAAAACACAGCTCCGAGCCCCAGGTCGTCCATTTCATCTGCACGCCGCCACCCCGCACTCCAGAGAGGAAAGAAGTGGGGAGCCCCGTGACCACCCAGTAGGGACAGCCCCAAGGCTCTGCAGGACCTCGGGGGGGTCCTCAGGGAGCGCCTGCCTAGCAGCCCGCCCCACCCCGGCCAGGCCATTCTGGCTGACTCGGGACCAGAGGAGCAGCCGTGTCAGGACAGCGGCGGGCGCTCTGTGATCACGCGGAGGTGGCCGCTCCTCACTGAAGACCTACTTTCTTTGAGAGCAATGATGAAGATGGATACAGTGGGCCGGGCACTGTCCCCCCCCCCCCGCACCCCCCAAGCCCCCAACGTACACAGTGAACATCCGGGGAGGATGCCTCCTGCTCTGAACGTGCTGAAAAACAGACGCCTAAGCTCGAGCCGTTACTTCCCATTTATATACACTGGCACCAGTGTATATGCTGGAGTCTTTTTTTCTGTTTTATAACTTACTGTGAGCAAATGCTCTGTCACCAGTAAAGGTAATTTGCCTAGTGATAACTCTGGACTCGAAACTTCCATGTCACTGGAAATAAGAGGGGTCGTGCAAGGAGTGAGCAGGCAGGCATGATGACCGTCATGGCTCAGGCCCTCCCGCGGCAGGCCAGGCACTCACTGCCGCCGGGTCACAGGACGCTGTTCCCGGCACCCGAGCGGGGGGCGTCTGCAGGCCGGGAGCACTGCCCAGACGGCCCGTCTCCCTCAGTAAAAACAAACCACCCAGACGCACTGCGTCCCGAGAATCATGCCAAGAGGGAACACGCCATGTGTCCCAGGGACTGGGCACAGACGCACACGGTTCACGCGGGTCCAGACACTGCCGAGACTCACCTTCCCAGACAGTGGACCTAACCGCTCACACTCAGAAACCTGACAAAGAAAACCACTCACAGGGCTCCCCCCGCCATGCCCCGCCGTCCACCCACAAGGCCGAGCGCAGACTTAACATCACGCTTCTGCTGGGCAAGGCCCGGGAAGGCTTTGATTTGGGGGCAGAGAGCAGATTTCAATTCTCTAATCAGTTAAAAATATAAAAAACAAAAACAAGAGCCGCTGACAGTGAACATGGGCCTCTCTGCAGCAGGAGGCCCCCTTCCAGGCTCCCCCAGCCTCCTCTTCACTGGGCCTGCGGTACAGAAACAGTGACTGGCTAGAAGACAGCAAGGCCCACGGAGAGGCAGAGCCCAGCCGCCCCAGGACCCCGGCCACGGACTTGGGGGGGGGGGCAGCAGGAAGGCACGTGTCGGGCCGGCCCAGCAGCTGCAGGCTTCCCGGCCGCACGCAGACCTGCCGTGACCACCCCCAGGGGCCACGCTGGGAGGGGCCGGGGGGCCGGCAGGCGGGGAGGCAGCACAGGGCCCCGGAGCCACGACCCCACTCCCCAGGCACACAGCGCCCCCGCAGCAAACACCTCACCAGCCCCGCGTCGGGCGGGGAGCGGGCCTGAGTCTGGGCCTCCGGCCTGGGTGCTCCCTCACGGAGATGAGAGCCTCGCCGGACAGGAGGAGAGACCTCTGGTTACAGTGTCGGGAGGGCAGGGCTCAGACCCACGGTCAGCTTCTGGAACGTTCTCCCAGCACGGAGGACTGCACTGTTCCCTGAGTGGTGACGGGGCGTGACTGCAGGTGGAGCTGGGAGCTCGGACCAGGCAACCCGCCCACAGGTGGGCTCACGAGGACCACAGCCCAGATCCACCCCAGGGCCACCTCCACAGAAACAGCAGGCGCCTCCTCTGCCTTCTTGAGAGGGTTTACGGCGGGGGGGGAGGACTCTGCCCCCACCCGCCCACCATGAGGCTGCCGCTCCAGTCCTGACTTCCCAAGGATGCAGGTTCTTTACGGGGAGGGAGGTAAAGACACTCATTCTCTCCAGCCACTCATAACCACCTACAACAACAGCCTCGGGAATCATCTCGCAACCGGCGCTGATGGCCCACACTCAGAACCAAGTCGAGTCTTTCTTCTTAAGGTCGAGGGGAATCGCTCTACCGCTCTGTCTGAAAGTCTCCACTTAGAAGTTAATTAACTGGTCTCGGTTTGGCGATAAACCTGGAGTGTCGGTCTCGGGTGGAGCGTCGCAAAGATGTCATCATTAAAGGGCAAAGAAGCTAAATCGCCGAGTGGGACCTCAGGCACTCGCCTCTCATCACCCACCGGGGTGGTCATTATCACTTCCCGAGTGAACACGCCCCCAACCTGAGCAGCCAAAGGTGGTCCCAGTGTGGCCTGCAGAGCTGGAATCAAGGCCAGGGCGTGTCTCTCTAGCACCAGCACCCACCCGCCTCAAGGCCTTCGAGGGACAGCCCATCCCCCTCCTTCCTGGGGCTGCCAAGTGGGCTGGGTGTTGGTGGCCAGGCCGTCTGAGGGCCTCCCTCTAAACGGAGAGTCTTTTACGATCCGGTGTAAGTGCAGGCCTGGAAGGAAGAACTCCCGGAGCAACTGTTAACGTTCCATGTCCTCGCTCAGGACAGAACGTCCTCGCCAGTCAAAGCCAAAGGACGCCGCGGCTCTGGGCCTTAAAAGGCCCCTCGAGTCCTGCCGGGGAGTTGAGTGTGGTCCCACCTGCCGGCCACCAGCCCCAAAGCCCTCCCGGGACCCAGCCAGCCCCAACATGGGAGGAGAGCTGGCTCCTGATTATAGGAAAATAAATCTCTCTCTGCCGGCTCAGGCGGGAAAAACAAGCTTCAGTTGGGAGGAAAACACAAAGGGCTGGGGAGGCACGGAGGCCCAGAGAGGACGGAGGAGGGGGAACAGAGCCGGGGAAGGCGGGTGCCCAGGTGGCAGCCCAGCCCGGCTTGCCCCAACAACACCCTGGCCCTGGAGACGGCGGGAGGGGCAGCAGGCCTGAGCCCGAGGGCCTGGGACCACAGAGGAGCCTCTGGGACTGGGCTCCTGCAACCAAGGCAGGCGGGGCCAGGGGCGGAGGGCAGGGGCAGGGGCCGGGGCCAGGGCGGAGGGCAGGGGGCAGGGTCACAGGGATGCTGAGCCTCTGACCCTTCACGGCAGGCTGGCCCAGGCCCTCCCACGCAGCGGAGCACTCAGGCGGGCATCGCCCCCTCCCTGAGTATCTGACGTCCCTGGGGGTGCCGGGGGATGCATCTGAGTGGTGGTCCCCGGGGTCAAGGCTCTGGCACAGACAGCACGCCGCCTCCACAGCAGCAGCCGGGCAGTGAGCGGGAGGAGCCAGCCGGTCCGAGAGGCCTCGGGCCCCAACGTGGAAGGCCCCGCTGGGCCAGTGGAGGGAGGGCTGGGGGGGCAGGGGGTTCACGCTGAGGCGGACACTTCCCGGGGAGGGTCGGCCCTCTGCAGCAGCCAGGGACAGCCGCTGCCCGCCCTGTACACGCAGCATTGCTCTGTCCCCTCTACGGACGGCGCACCGGCTCAGATCGCGAGCTTTCCCACCCGTCTGACCACCCGTCCTGTAGCCTAACGGGCAAGAGGGTGGGGACGGGGGAGTCTCGCAAAAGACAGGCCTCTGAGGAAACCCGCACGGTGCCATGAACATCCAGAGACTAGAATAACCAACCTGGAACTGCTCTAACCCCATGCCCACCAGGCTCCCTGTTAACGGGGAGCTTCGTCTTCAAAGAGAAGCGATGAGGCCCCAGACGCCGGGGACGCCCTCCTGAGCCAGAAACACAGCAAACACCCTCCTGGTAATTCAGCAGCCGGTGCCGCACTTGCAGGCGTGCTGGGCGCCGTGCTGGAGGCCGGGACGTGGGGACGCGGGCGCCGGCGGCAAGCCAGGAGAACGACGTCTGCTCTGACCCATCCCCGTCCATCCTCACGGGCAGCCCCCCAGGCGGGGCAGCAGAAGGCATAAGGTGCCGGCAGGGGGCCCGCGAGGAAGGCGGAGGCCTGGCGGTGGGTACTTCCCACGGCGCGGCCAAAGGCCGCCCGCCGCCCCCCAGGGAAACGTGGGGTGGGGCGGGGCACACAGGACTCTGCGCCAGGACCCACGGGCCCCCGCGTGGCCGGGAGGCGGCTGGGTGGGCTCTCCAGGGTCCGGCACCAGAGCTGGATGCCACACGGAGACCATCCTGTCCGTGGGGGACAGAGCGGGCAGGGCTCCCGTCACGGAGAAGGTGAATGCGCCGCGTCCAGGAGGGGCTGTGAAAGGCCAGTGCACCGCTGCAGAGAAAGAACTGAAGGCGGGGCCTCATACGCTGTAGGGACTTAATAGATACTAGCCGCCATTACTAGGATGATGATGATGATGATTATTATCAGCAGCAGCAACCAAGTTGTCAGTGACGGAGCATGAACTAGAACCTAGACATTTATACATTATTTTTTAGACTACAGGAAACTTCCTCTACTTTTTTTTTTTTTGGACTAATAGATGGCATCACGGACTCAATGGGCATGAGTCTGAGTAAACTCCGGGAGTTGGTGATGGACAGGGAGGCCTGGCCTGCTGCAGTCTATGGAGTCACAAAGAGTCAGACATGACTGAGCGACTGGACTGAACTGAATAGATCCCTCTTCCCCAAAATGCAACCACACAGCCATGTGGGTTTTCGGCTGAGGGCACGTTAAGCTGACTGGATGCCTCCTAGGAGAGTGAGAGCCCGCGGCCACCTGATGTCCACTGGCCCCAGGCAGGCGCAGCACGGAGCCGCTGGAACAATCAGGATGCTTGCCACGGGGACCAAGCGCCGGCCTGGGACAGGAAGACGGCTGGGGAGCGGCGCACGGAAGCGCGGCAGCACCCACATGCCTTCCTGGGCCCAGCGTCCATGCCCACTGCTGCGACCCCAGGGCCCACACCGCCAGTAAGACGTGGCCGCCGTCCCCCACGCTCACATCAGCCAGGCCGGGGCCTACTGCTGCCAGCAGGGGAGCGGAGCGCGCACTGCTCACTGCCGCTCACTGAATATTCCATGGGCTGTGGTCGCTCCGACAACTGATTTATCCTCTGCTCTCCGAAGGCTCACCTTGTAGCGGTAATAAAAATATTTTCACTTGGGTGGTAATAAAGCTGAATCTAGCTTACTAGCTGTAACTGAATTCTATCTTGAAAGAATAAGTCAATTTTAACCTTACAATGTAGTTGAGGCAGCTTTCAGAGAAATTTCATTAAAATCACATTTAACCTAAATTTAAAAACACAGGGAAAGGGAAAATGCTCACGCAGATTAAGGCTTTAACACAAGAAGGTAGGACTATTCTCCATCAATGCATATGGGCATTTTTCCCCCTAAGGGTGAAAGTGTAATTGCTAATAATGATGGCAGGCAGCGTCCCCCTTGGAGCCCCCGGCCTGCCAGGCAGTATCAGCCGCACTAACGGGCACCCTGGGCTGGACCAAGGAGCCTGCCGAGGGAGGCTTCCTGCCAGGTCCCACAGGCTGGGCCAAGCAGATTCCCCAGACTAACCCCCGACCAAGGAGGGCTAGCCCGCCCGCTGTTACCTGCCCGCTCTGCAGTTGGTAAGATTAAAGTGATGACCACATGATACAGGCACAGAGCTGGCTGAGTTCACGACGTGCCAGGCGCCGTTCTAAGCATCTCACGTGCACGGCTCTCCCAGGGAACTATACTCACCGCCCAAACCCACCGCAAGGCAGCAAAGCAGGAATCTGAACCCTCCGGATCCCACCCTCCGCTGAAAGGTGGCTGGTCCAGGACAAGCCAGAGACGTTCAGCAAGAAGGATTTCCAAGGAGCCCAAGGCAGGCCCCAGGTCCATTCCTCCTTGGACCCTTAAGCAGCCCGCCATGTCCTCTCATGGAGCGGCAGCCCCGTCAGCAGGACAGAAATTTAGCACCTCCCTTCCCTCTTCCCCCCGCAGCGCGAGGTCGACCCGTCCCTCAGGTTCCCAGGTTCACATGCCCCCAGCTTGTCACCGCTCTTTAGCTCCCAGGACAACACCCCCCCCAAGGAAGGGGTTTCCACGGCCTCCCAGGAAGGACAAGTGTCTGCTCCCGCGGGGCACAGGGGCACCCGGGCAGGTGGTCTGCCCACCACACACAGGCCTGCACACCTGCCCCCACCCCACCGAGCCGCAGCCTCGGCCTCCTGCAGCTTCAGAGCAGGTGAGTGCGCGGAGAGCCTCCGAAGTGCAGACGGATGGGCGGCCTTTTTGCAGACCAGCCCTGCACACAGGCCAGCACAAGGTGTGGAGTCGTGGAGGAGAGAGAGGGACCCACGCTGGCCCGGGCCCCCGGCCCCGTCCCCGTCCCCAAGCAGCTCTGGGTTTCGTGGGTGCCAAATAATTCACCAAAGACACCAAAAATGGTTCATTATTGACCTGAAATTCAAACTGAAAGGTGTGTTCTCTTTACACCAAGTCTGACAGCGCTAAGCCTAGGTGGGATTCCTCCCCAGCTTTTCCTACAGGAAGAGAAAGCAGAGCTTGGACGGTGGTCCCAGCTCCCCAGACAGCCTCGGGACGGTGCAGAGCGTGGACAGAGCTCCCTCTGGGCCACAGTCACCGACCATCTGGTCCAGACTGGCCCACGAATGACAAGGTCTCTTCTTTCCCCCCTGGCCCACTGGGGCCTCAGCTTTACGGTCCCTCCAGAGCTGGGAGCGGAGCCCCGTAGACCGTGGCCTGCAGAGGAGTCACGGGCCTTTGCGGATGGGAGTCCCTGCCTCCTCCCCCCACTCCCCAGGCTGCCCGGGGCAGACGTTGTGCCCGCGGGCTCCCCGACCAGGAACCCCCCACGGGCACCCCCCTCTGTGCCTATTTCATTCCCCGTGGGACAACTCGCTCATCTGTGAAGCAATTCTCTAAGATCTGATTTCCAGTCTTCTGAAAAAACCCCAGCATGGACATAACCAGATTTACACATCTGCTGAGGCCATCTTCAGATATTTCTTTTTAATACTGAAATAGGATCTCATGGTTTTTTCATCAAAAGATATGGCAAATATTCCACTTACATTATCTTGTGTCAGAAAAGATGCGTGAGCTCAGAATACAAAGTGGGGGCCCCCCCCACCCAGGGGCGGGCTGGCCTGGCCCCAGGATCCAGCCACAGAGGTCAGACTGCAGCCTCTCCCCAAGCAAGGCCAGGGGCTGAACCAAGGGGCCCCTCAAAGGTTAACATGGGATGTAACAGACATGATAATAAATGCGCAAGGCATGTCACTCAGATACACTGCAAAAAATATGGAATTTCACTTTCAATGTGTGTAAACACGCCAGGTGTAACATGCAGTTAAAATTCAGCTCTAGAGCTTTGTATGTTAAAATCCTATCAGGATTTAACACACTGGCGTGTTCACGTATGTTTATTATTGAAGCAGTAAATTACTAAATGATTGGTGTGAACTGTTAATTTTACGCACAAGCATCTCTCCCTAAGTAGGGAGCAGACTGAGGTCAGCAGAGGTGCTGAGGGCACGCGCGCCCGCCTCCGCCCCGTTCTCTCCACCATGCCCCTCCCCTGGTAACAAAGCCCACCGGGCCCAGGGCATGTGGGCACACCCCTGTCCTCCCGACTTCCCACTTCGCTGCAGCCCGTGACTCAGTGTGGCCAGTGAAATGCAGCTGAGAGCCGAGGACCACTTTCTCTTGAAGCGCTAGGAGTCCATGAACAACCCCCCAGGATTTTCCCTCCATCACAGGAACCAGGCCCGCAAACTCCTGAAGGCAGTTTCTCTACCAGCCTGAGCTCCCAGGGCAGGGCCACACAGGCCGGAGCCCCGGCCAGGCCACAAACGACGTGCCCTGTGGGTGGGGAACAGCTGAGATTTACTCACTGTCTGTGGGGGTCAGATGCGCGTCCCTGCTAGCTCAGCTGGTAAAGAATCCGCCTGCAATGCAGGAGACCCTGGTTTGATTCCTGGGTCGGGAAGATTCCCTGGGGAAGGGATAGGCTGCCCACTACTCCAGTATTCATGGGCTTCCCCGGGGGCTCAGACAGTAAAGAATCTGCCTGCGATGCAGGAGACCCAGGTTCAATCCCTGGGTTGAGAAGACCCCTGGAGAAGGGCATGGCAACCCACTCCAGTATTCTTGCCTGGACAATCTCCTGGACAAAGAAGCCTGGTGGGCTACAGTCCATGGGGTTGCAAGGAGTCAGACACAACTAAGCCATCCACACATATGTGGGGGTCAGGGTCATGGTAAGGCTTAGGTCTGTTCGGCCGGCACCAGTGGTATCTGGCTCCGCCCAGTGCAGGCTTCTCCCCTAGCCCGCCGACACTCTCTCCCACAGACACCTTGCACTGACCGTCTGACTCCCTGCTGACTGGATGGAGGGCTGACCTGCCGCTTTCCGGGAGGTCTGAGGACCGCAGGAATGGTGTCCCTGGTTACGCGGTGAAGGGAGGTCTGTGTATGTGGCCTGCTGTCCTTCCTGATTACACAGTTTCTTAGAAGCAGTGAGAAAAAACAATTCAGATTTAGGTGGCCTCTTGGACTTTCAAATTCATTCTTGGATATGAATATTTTTTGCTGGATGTAGACCTACCCACTGCAGTGTTCTTCTCTAGAGAATTCCATGGGCAGAGGGGCCTGGTGGGCTACAGTCCGTGGGGTCGCAAAGAGTCGGACACGACTGAGCACCTAACACTCGCTTTTCAGACTTTAGGCTGATAGCTGTAGTCCTTTCAGTTCACGGACGACATCTGCTCAGACGTCTGCTGAGAAGTCAGTTCTCAGACCAGCTGCTTTAAGAATTAGTCTTCGAATAAATTTTACTGTTGTGTCTTTATATAGTTTTCTCTTTATCCTCCTGGAAATTCGGTGGGCTCTTCAATCTGTGAATTGGCTTATTTCAGTAGTTCGGGAAAATTAATCATTGTCTCCTCAAATTCTGACTCTCTTTCTCTCCTCTCTATGACTCTAAATAAATAAATAAATATGAGGCTCTCTAGCCATACCCTTAATATCTTTATTTTCTATATTATCCATATTCTTATCGCTCCATGCTTTATTTTGGCTATTTTCTTCCAACCCATCTTCCATCTCACTAACTTTCTCCATAGCCATGTCTAATTTGTTAAATCTGTACCCTAACTATTCAATTGGTTATCATATTTTTCACCTCTCATATAAATTCATAATAGTTTCTCATTAGCTGGGCAAATATTTTCAAGACTCTCTATTTTATATTTCTTCATACACAGTACAGAGAATAGTTTCATGGCCTATGCCTAAGAATTATAGAAACTTAACATCTTGTGGGCCTTGTTACCTGTTGTTTCCATTTGTTCTCACTTAAGAAGTTCTGAGCATGTATTTAACTTTGACTATGTGCAGATCATTTTACATGAAAAAAGGAGAGAGAGAGAGATAAACAATTTGATGAGCAACTTCCTGG
The DNA here is from genome assembly GCA_020226075.1 of Hydropotes inermis. Classification (NCBI taxonomy): domain Eukaryota; kingdom Metazoa; phylum Chordata; class Mammalia; order Artiodactyla; family Cervidae; genus Hydropotes; species Hydropotes inermis. The sequence goes on from CM035292.1 coordinate 2,869,042, forward strand.
TAACTTCTTTCAGGAAAGACTTTGTTTTGCTTCTCTGAAGCACTCTACCCCAGTAGAGAAGTACCATAATCAAGGTTCAAATAATCCCGGTCCTCTCCGGCGATATAAGCTTGGCCTGCAAGATTGTAAGAGGGCAGTTTCACTCCGACTCTACCCTGAGGGTCAGGCTCTGGGTCTCAGAAAGCACCTGGACATTTCCCGCACTCCCCTTCTTGGGCAGGCTAGGCTGTAACCCTCTCCCTCCATGAAGCTGTCAAAACTACAAACCCCGCTGGGATTATTTCTTCTGGAAACAAGTACCCTCAGGACACAGTGGCCTTCAGTCTGGGCTTACAAGAACTTCGGAAACTCGTGGGCCTTGTTACCTGGTGTTCCTGTTTGCTCTCACTTAAGAGGTCTTGAATACAGACTTAGCTCTGACTATGCGTACATCATTTTACACGGAAAAAAAAAAAGAGGACCAAAGCTGGAATTCTCACAGAAGAGGGCCAGGAAATTTTCGCCTCCTTGTTAGCAGTTCAATGCTTGTAAGAAATGTTTCTCCTTTTGCCTTCTTTCTTTGCTTTTTTTCTCTCTTTCCTGCTGCTGCTGCTAAGTCGCTTCAGTCGTGTCCGACTCTGTGCGGACCACCACACAGGCTGCCCCGTCCCTGGGATTCTCCAGGCAAGAACACTGGAGTGGGCTGCCATTTCCTCCTCCAATGCATGAAAGTGAAGTGAAAGGGAAGTCACTCGGTCAAGTCCAACTCTTAGCGACCCCAGGGACTGCAGCCCACCAGGCTCCTCCGTCCGTGGGATTTTCCAGGCAAGAGCACTGGAGTGGGCTGCCATTTCCTCCTCCAATGCATGAAAGTGAAGTGAAAGGGAAGTCACTCGGTCAAGTCCGACTCTTAGCGACCCCAGGGACTGCAGCCCACCAGGCTCCTCCGTCCGTGGGATTTTCCAGGCAAGAGCACTGGAGTGGGGTGCCACTGCCTTCTCCCTCTTTCCTTCTGCCCCCAACCCAATTTGCTTGTTTGTTGGCTTCAAAAAATATTTTGTTGCGGTCTCCTGGGTGAGAAATCTGGTTGGAGTTTATGCCCATCGCCACCAGAAGTGGAAGGTCCCCTGCCCTCACCTCTTATATCCCCAATTCAGTGGCTCAAGGCTCCGCCTCTCATTCTGTGGGAAGTTCTAAAACTGCTGCTCAAAGATCACAGGTGACTCCCCTGGCGCTTCTCATTAGCCAGCCTCCCTCTCTCGAGACATCACCACCCGACAGGCAGTCTCTCAGGCGGCTGCCCAACACCCTTCCACCTGGCTTCCATTACAGACAAAACGCTCTCTCCTCAGTCATGCCAGCTTTCTGTCTGCGGAGCAGACTCTTTCTAAAGATTCGGGGGCAACAGAGAGTGGAGTAAAGTGCGACTCAAATCAGAAAACTGCCTGAGAGTGCTTCCCAGAAAGTCTTCAGCCAGTCGTCACGGCGAGGAAATGAGACAGTGACCCCGACCCTCCCCTGACCTTCCGGCCCCTTCTGCGGCTCCCCCACCATCCGCACTGCCCCCCGCACAGTCCCAGCCCACAGAGCCGTCCTTCAGGAGAAGAGTGAGCGAGGGGGGCCTGGGACACCTCTCCCAGGGGCTGATGAGAAAGAGCCCAAACCCTCCCAGTGCCGACACTTTCTGCCTGAAAGGCCCAGCAATTCTTCTTCTGGGGCCGTCACAGAGGTTCTTTCAGGTCTGGCTGGAAGAAGAGTTACAGACAGGTCGCCTAGATTAACCTGCTACCGAACACGGTGTGAAGCACCAATCTTTTAAACAGAACCACCGCAGGATGAAACCGCCCTCCTCAGAAGCCATGGGACAATAAAAACTAAACAAAAAACACGGGTTCACTAAAAGGCCCAGGCCTGGCCGGGATTCCTTTGGTTGCTATTTGTCCTCTTTTAAACAATCGCCCAGCGAATCTCTGATTGCTGCTTCTGAACCACAGCACCAGAGAAAGTCGATTCAAGCATTTCCCGAACTGCGGCCCTGGAACAAGTGAGCACTAACCGCACGTTTCCAACCTCCACAGAAATGTGAAATCCACCTTCCTGGAGAAACAGGAGAGGAACCACTAAGTGTAACTCACGGCTCCTGCACGTGGTACTGCAAAGATCCAAATGAGGCTGGGGGGGTGCGGGGAGGTGTGAAGCTGATGGCAGGGAAAAAAACCCAACAGCATCTGACAAAGATGTCCCGAGAAGTTAAGAACAAATGTACACAAATGCAGTTACATAAGCAAAAAAACTGTGCTGTGAATAGGTGGCTGCCAAGCCGCTAAATATACTGAATCAGATAAAGTATTATTGGAAGAACCGTGCAGAACTTCATAATATGGAAATTAGGTAATAACCATTAGACACAGCTGAAAATCAGATTCAATCAAGGGACAGAATAGAGTTGATAATTTGTATGACTCCGTTTTATAATGTCATTCAATCGTTTCCCCAAAAAAAGAGTCTTTCTTGTGAAGATGGGTACGGATACGCTGTCTGCTGCTGAGGGAACAGCAAGGGCAAAGGGGATATCCACACCCTTGGAAGGCGGCCCTGGAATGCCGGCAGGCGGGGTGTCTCCGCTTGAAGCGGAGTGCGACGTCTCTGCAGGTTCGGTGAAGTCACCCATCGAGGTCACATGGGGCTCAGGGTGACAGAGCCTGCCTCTCCCCGGCAGAGCGCGGCCGACCGCCTGGTGTCATAGGCCCACGCCCGGTTCTGCATGGTATCACTCCGTTAACACTCTGCTCATTAATTTAACAAACGCTCAGGAGGGTACGCTTGGAATGGGCCAGCATCATCTTTCAACATTCATTTAATTAAACCCTGCTATTGCAATGTGACAGTCAGCACATCACAGGGGGAATTATTTTAAGGACGAAGGTGAAAGTATTTCAAAGCCCCCACTTAAACATGAAAACGTAATCGCAAATGGCTGGGCACACACTATGATTTTTCTGTAATATTAAAGATGTTATTTTCCACCTCGTTCATTAATTGGATTCCGTGGAGAAATTACGCCGGCATCCTTGATAGCAAAATGACGTGCAGAGGAAGGAACACTGGGCCAGAGGCCGGCCATAAACAACCAGGCTGCCGCTGGATGATGACAACCGCCGGCTTTAATAAGAGTGAGGGCTGCCTGCTTCGAGGACGCGCTCATTACTTCCTGTGAAGGGACAGCGCTGAACTCTGATTATATCACCTTCATAAAGGGCACGGGAATGGCTCCGGCCCCAGCAGCCCCAGGTGGCCCAGCAGAAGGCGCAGCAGGGGTGGGGGGATCCCAGGGTAACCGGGTGAGCCTTCCACCCCCTTCTCGCCTGCCTCCCAAGAAGAGGGGCACTCCGGACACGGGCTTACCGTCAATGCGGCTCACAAGCTCTTCCAACATCTTCACTTTCATCTGAATCCCAGGTTGGGCGAATGTATAGTTGTCCTGAGGAGAAAATAACAGGGAATATCATATGCATGGAGGATAAAACCGGCTTTCCAAAGGGGAACAGGCAGTGGGGACGAAGGCAGACGGTTTGACAAGAGAACGGATTCACAAACTGACCCACGCACACAGCGTGAGGCCGCGTCACACCACGCGCGTGCAGGCTGAGCCGGGAGGTGAACTCTGAAGCTTCCCCATGTCACCCACTCTGGGGAGTATTTACTGGGACATTTCTGTATGTAAAGGCAGAGATTTACATTTAAATGGAACAGACAGCTCACTGAGGGGCAGAGTCTGCTGGGAGTTGCTCTGACCAGCAGAAGGGCAGAGCGTGCTCAGCGCTGCAGGGGAGCTAATGGGAACCAGGGACCTGCTGGCGCTACCCGCGTCAGGCCTGCCACCCGAGGGCTGAGGACACGGTCACGGTCTGAGCACGGAGGATCCAGGGGGCTTCAGTCTCATGCACTCAGGTGAAGAAGTTCATAAACTAAGAACCCAGTGGGCAGGGGCAGACCTGGAACGAGAGCCCAGCTCGATGCCTCAGATGCTGTGTGACATTAGCAAGGAACAGCACCTCTCCTGGGCTTCAGCGGCATCATCTATAATGAGAATGGCAACGCTGCCTGTGGGACTGCTCCGAGGCTTCAAGGAGGCACGGTCACCAGCAGGCGCCAAGGCTTCAGAACAGGAGGCCCGGTGCCCCCACCGTCACGACCAGAGAACACGTCGGCCGGGGAGGAGGGTGGCGCCCACCACGTCCTGCCCCAGGGCACCCCACAGAGCAGCCCTCACAGGCCTCAGCCCACTGCGCTCCTGCAGTGACAGACCTGCGCTGGGGTAGTGACCCCACCTAATACCCAGGGCCTGATTCCCAGCAAGGTGGGGGTGGGGTGCTGGTGAAGGTTGCTAATCAACCAATTGGAACAGGGAAAGCACCCGGGTCACCCAGGTGGGCCCGCTGTGGCCGGGGCCCTTGGACGTGGAGGTGGGAGCGTCAGCATCAAAGAAGTGAGGACACCGGACCCCACCTGGAGGACGGATGGAGGGGCCAGCAGACCAGCAAAGCAGGCTGGACAGAGGCCAGGGAGCAGCTCGCCCCTGGAGCCCCAGGAAGGAAGTGGCCCGGCCCACACCTTGATCCACATCTTGACCCGGCCACCCCGCCCCAAGGGCAGGTCCGCCTTCTAACCTCCAGGATTGCTGTTGTTGTTCAAGCGCTAAATGGTGTCTGACTCTTTGTGACCCCGTGGACTGCAGCACACCAGGCTCCTCTGTCTTTCACCATCACCCAGAGCTTGCTCAAACTCATGTCCATTGCGTCAGTGACGCCATCTAACCATCTCATCCTCTGTTGTCCCCTTCTCCTCCTGCCCTCAATCCCTCCCAGCATCAGTGTCTTTTCCAATGAGTCAGTTCTTCATATTATGTGGCTGAAGCATTGGAGCTTCAGTTTCAGCATCAGTCCTTCCAATGAATACTCAGGACTGATTTCCTTTAGGATGGACTGGTTTCATCTCCTTGCTGTCCAAGGGACTCTCAAGAGTCTTCTACAGCACCATAATTCAAAAGCATCAATTCTTCAGTGCTCAGCCTTCTTCATGGTCCAACTCTCACGTCCATACATGACCTCCACGACTGTGAAATGACAAATCCGTGTGGTTTCAAGCCACTAGGTGCTGTGCCTGTGGGTCCTTGAATATGAGCGAGTGGGTCCCGCTGGTTCAGGCAGGCGTGCGCTGGGCTGGTGCTGGAAGACGACAGCTTGTCCTCAGGGAGACATGGGTGGAAGGGGATGGGGACGTGGGAACAGCACCCCCACACCACCTGCCCCGGGATCTGCGTGGGGGAGGGCTCCAGGAGACACAGCCAGGAGAGGATGACCTCCACGCCAGCAGTGACGTCTGAGGCCGACCAGTCAGACGTGGCACCCAGGGGCTCCTGCACTGTCAGTACTCTCTGGGCTTAATGTGTGTGTGCACCCAAGCACGTGCACAGACACACACAAGAACACACACAAGCACGTGCACACACACACGGGAACACACACAGGCACGTGTACACACACACGGGAACACACACAAGCACGTGCACAGACACACACGGGAACACACACAAGCATGTGTACACACACACGGGAGCACACACAAGCACGTGTACACACACACGGGAACACACACAAGCACGTGCACAGATACACACGGGAACACACACA
>CM035292.1:2874813-2903577 GCA_020226075.1 Hydropotes inermis
ACACACGGGAACACACACAAGCACGTGCACAGACACACACGGGAACACACACAAGCACGTGCACAGACACACACGGGCACACAGCCATACACATGCACACGCGCGCGCACAAGCATGTGTACACACATAGGCACACACACGCATGCACACTCATACACACGCACACTCATACACATGCACACACACTCATACACACGTGTGCACACTCATACACACACACTCATACACACGTGCAGACACACAAGCACGTGCACACACACAGGAACACACACAAGCATGTGTACACACAGGCACACTCATACACATGCACGCACACTCATACACACGCGCGCACACTCATACACACGTGCAGACACACAAGCACGTGCACACACAGAAGCATGTGTACACACACGGGCACACGCAAGCATACACAAACATGTGTAAACACGCATGGGCACAAACACATGCACACACACATGCATACACAAGCATGTGCAATTACACACAGGCACACACACATACACACACACATCTTTCCTGACTAGAGTAGGAGCCGCGGCCACTACGAGACAAAACTAAAAATGCCTACAAGGCAACCATGATCTTTTCCCCACAGAAATGGAAAAGGAGCGGACTCAGACCTAACTTCCTGCTGCGGTTTCTCCTGCGTGGATTTCAAGTGACAGGCCCTGGATCCCAGGCTGTCACGTCTCCACGAGGGCAACTCCAGCGGGAGGCACCGAGGCCCCGCGTGCGCTCTGCTCGGCTCCACGCGGGGGAACACACTCCAGGGCGGCTGCCCCACAGGCCTGGAAGGATGTGCTTTGTAGACAGGGTGACAAGCTGGTGGGTCTCACTACACTGAAGTCTGGGGAAGGGAAGGCTGTCACAGACCGACGCTGAGTGGACAGGAGCACTGGGCCCCGAAAGGCCTGCGCGCGTCGAGAGAGACCCCCGGCCGCCCCTCCAGCAGAGACAGGCAGCGGCATGGAGCCCGAGCTGCCATGCAGCTAAACATTCACAGGCAGGGGAATTCTGGTTTTGGACTTGAACTTGCCAGGGTTAGCCCTTAAAGACTTGATTTCTCTCCGGAACTTGGGTGACAGAGGAGATTCACACTTGAATTCGGGACATGCTGCGTGGCTGGAAGCTTCCACGCTGTCATCTCACCTCACGGCAGCATTTCCAGTGAGCCGGCGGGAGCAGTCAGGCTGGACGTATTTAAGGATGAGAAATAACCTAAGAGCAGTCCTGCAGCCGCAGATAGAGGCCTTGCAGACTACTGCATTACCGTTCAGGTCTGACGGGCTCCAAAGCCGCCGGGACCAGACTCAGACGCCCTCCCCGCGCGGGCCCAGGAGGACACTCAGAGGAGCAGGGGTTCCGCTGGGGGCCGGCCTGTCCCTAGAGGCGGCGGGCTCTACGGGGCACCCTGTCCTGGGCTGAGCGGGAACCTGACGGTTATGCAAAGCCAGCTGAAGGAGCTGGGGACAGCGGCCCTCAAACCCGGGCTCGGCTTCCAGGAGGAGGGGGTCTGGCCGGTGCCTCCCCTGCCCGTTCTCCATCCCCAGAAACACTGGCCCGAAGAAAGCGACTGACAACCCGCGACTCCCAGAGTCGAGACCACCAGTAGGCCCAGCCCTCCGCCCAGCTCTCAGAACCGGCTGCTCCCCCGGGAAGGCTGCTCCCCGGCATGGCTCTGCCACACGGGGGGAGCCTGCCTGGGCCCAGGGCCAGCTCCGACACAGAGGGTCAGCCTGAATGACCCCCAGATTCAGTCTGCCGGTTTATTCGGCTCTCACACTAAGATAGGACTTCAAGCATCTCATTCAGAAGAAATAAAAATTACTCTTCGGTCTCCATCTGCCACTGTTTTGTTTTATTTCTCAATTTGTTCAAAACCCAGGAAGGGGAGATGAGTTCTCTTGAAAATCCAAATAGTAAGAAAAGAATAACACCTGAGAGTCTTCAAAAAAAAAGCCTAAAAAAAAAAAACAAAAAGCCTGCATCATGAAAGGTCCTGAGAAGACTGACAGATGAGGCCTCGGTGTCTGGAATTAGGCAGGGGGTGGGCGCAGGGGCAGAGAAGACCTGCCGCAGGTCAGTCACAGGGGGGTCAGCTGAGGGGTCCAAGCTGAGGACAGTGCCCCTCAGCAGCCAGGAAGCCTCTGAAGGACACACCAAGGACGTTCCAGAGCCGGAGGCTGAGCCAGAAGGCGTGAGGTGCCCGCAGCAGCCTCCCAGGAGTGGCACCTGGCCCCGAAGGAGCCCCGCAGGCTCCTGCAGCCTCTGACGAGATCCCGAGTTCTTCCAGCTGAAGGAGGGGGCGCCAGCCCCAGCATCCCGTCCACACCCCCACCCTGCCCGCACACAAACACACCTGGCACAGAACCCATCCGCTAAGAAACAGGAAGTGTCTGCTGGCAAAATAGGAAGCAAGTGAGAATACTGTGTATTTATACAAATAGTCACAGTAATAATACGATAACACTCCATGAAAAGCAAATAGGCACACCTCTGCAAGCTGAGATTTCATTCTGGGTCTTTAAAGAATGATAGAAGAATATAGAAAACTTATTGCTCGGAGAGAGGGAAGGAAGGTCTGAGGAAATATGACGACCTTCTGGGAAGTGATTTTACAGAAGGTAAAGTCCGTATCAGCAGGAAAAAAACTCAAAGCACGCGCACCGGGCTCGCCTCACACTTCGGCCATAACCAACAGCACTTCTGGGCTCTTCAGAGGAAAGGGGGACTAAATCCTTCTAGAGAAGTGTCTCGGACAAGGGCGGGCAGGTTCACTCGTGTCGGCTGAGCGGGAGGACCGAGACCCCTCCCCTCTGTGACAAGGGGCCGTGCCCAACCAGGGACACGGGCCCTCAGCGCACCCCACCGCCCTTCCCGGCCAGTCTCTGCGGGAAAGCGCCCTTCCGAGGCTGAAACCAAACCTGCCCCTCTCACGCACCCTGGACCTGCATCTGAACACCTCGTGCCACCAGGCCCTGTTGCGGGCCCCCTGTGATCCAGTGAGCGCAGTGAAGGCATCGATCCATTCAAGACCGGTGCAGTGTGGACGGGGGCTCCTCCCTGGGTGCGGCACCCCTGCCCGAGGGCCTCCTGTATCACAAGCAGGCCTGAGGCTGCTGTCCTGAGACTGGCCCGCGTGCAAGGTCGGCGCTCGCCGGGGGTGCCTGGGACCAGGACTGCGGGCGCCCCACCTCTCCTGAACCCGGGAGAGCGGCTCACTGGCCGCCGCGGAGCACCGCGCTTTACGCTGAATGCTGCTTTCCTGCTGGGCCGTGCCTGCAGAGGCCCGTGGCAACAGCTCCCAGGACAGGCCCAGGCCCTGCACTTCTCGTTGGTTGTGTTTTGGTTTTGGCCGAGCTGGGTCTGGCAGCACAGGAGCTTGGTCGCCCCAGGACACGCGAGGTCTTGCTTCCCCAACCAGGCATCGGCCCGTGTCCCCTGCCCTGGAAGGGACCTCCAGGGGTGACCCGGGTGTGGCCTTTCTCACAAGCTCCCGGGAGGCCCGGCCAGGTCGTGGCTCGGGAGTTAAGCATCTCCGGCGACTCCACAGGGGCAGGACTCTTGGCAGTGCGTGCCGGGGTCCCTCTGGGCCTTCTTCCTTGGCCCGTGCACCCCCCACACGTGCACTGGGAGGAGTTGCGGCCGTTGTGCTGGAGTGCCAGAACCTGGGGGCGGTCCTGGGTCCCCAGCACAGTCGGGCAGGAAAGCAAACACGGGACCTGTGTTCAGAGATGACGGTCTGGTCGTCAAGCAAACGTTCATCATGCAGGCCACGCAGACGCACATGGGGACTCACCACGACCCGGGGAGCCCTGAGGTCAGAGCACAGAACGGGCGGCCGGGGAGACGCAGACAGCAAGGAGTGCCAGCGGCCGCGGGGACGCGGGCTCACGCCAGGCGGGGAGCAAAGGCCAGGGTGGCGGGGGGGGGGGGGCCCGAGGAGGCTGCGCTTGATGGGAGAAGGTCGCCCCGAGGCGGGAAGGCCACGTGGGGAACCAGGGTGAGACCCCAGCAAAGCTACAGGACGACACGACGGCACAGAAAGGGGAGCTACCGCAGTCACGAGCTCTGCACATGGACAAGGTGACTCTAGCTGCCGAGGTGAGCCTAACAGAGGAGGCCAGAGAGGACTCGAGGCGTCGGTCACCTGCCCGAAGACCCTAGGCCCAGTGAAGGTGAAAGCGCCCTGCTGGAGATGCCGTCAACCCAGACTGTCCAGACCGCGTGCGTCCAGCAAGCTGCACTGGCTGGTTTTGTGAACTTGAACGGAGGCCTTCTCACTTACTGCTGTTAGTTTGTGCATTTCACGTGTCTGGCTGGCACTGCAGGCAGTGGAACTCACTCTGAACCCTGAGCACGTCATCCATCGCATCAGCTGTCCCTCCACGCTGAGAGGCAGTGGTTGCACACACACCCTCCACATTCTCATCACGGTCTCTGGGGAGAGGGGAGGAGGAGGGCAGAGCCCCACGGCATGCTGCTCGGGGAAAAGACGGTGGAAGCGTGAGTCGCTCAGTCGTGCCCGACTCTTCGCGGCCCCATGAACTTCAGCCCACCAGGCTCCTCTGTCCATGGGACTTCCCAGGCAAGGATACTGGAGTGGGTCGCCATTCCCTTCTCCAGGGGATCTTCCCGACCCAGGGATCGAAGCTGGCTCTCCTCCACTGCAGGCAGATTCTTTACCAACTGAGCTACCTGGGAAGCTCTTCTCAGGCAGGAGGGCGCTGCAAAAATTTATCAGGCCAACTCTTTTCCCACCAGCGAGCCTAATTTCTTTGATCTTCTATTTCCTCATCTGTTACATGGAGACAGGCAGGCTCCTTCACAAGGCACTGGGGGCGTCCACACAAAGTGTGAGCCCTTCTGCCCACCCGTTCCTCAGGTTCCCGGGGGCCATCGGTCACGGGACACGGTGAGGGCGGAGGGCCCCCCCAGCCCTGGCAGAGCGGCATGGTGCTCCCCTGTAAACTGCTCAGAAAACGGGGACAAGCTGAACGCCTGTGCTGGGACACAGGCCGGCCAGCACCGGTAGCTGGTGCAAAAGCATATGACGGGAGTCCCGGTCAGTCATAGGCCTGAGCTGTGAGGAGCATCCACTAACGGGAGGGCGGGGAGAGGAGAGGCCGCCAACCAGCTCGAGTGGAAACAGACAGCCACAAGAGAGGCCCCCTGAGGGAAAGGGGCCCCGGAACGAGGCGGTTCCCAGGAGACGACATTCCGGAAGCGGCAAAGCCGTGGAGATGCCAAGAAGACCGCTGGCTGGCAAGGGTTCCGGGAGAGGGAAGGATGAACAGGGGAGGGCAGGGGGCTCTCAGAGCAGGGAGCTACTCCGGACGATACTGTAATGGTGGACGTATGTCCTGGTGGCGCTGGCTTAGCCACTAAGCCCTGTCCAACTCCTCGCGACCCCAGGGACTGTAGCCCGCCAGGCTCCTCAGTCCGTGGGACTTTCCAGACAAGAACGCTGGAGTGGGTTGCCATTTCCTTCTCCAGGGGATCTTCCCGACCTAGTGACTGAACTCAGGTCTCCTGCATTGCAGGCGGTGTCCTGCATTATAGGCGGATTCTTTATGGACTGAGCCAGTAGGGAAGCCCCTGAAGTCCTTATACATTTGGCCAAACCCAAAGAATGCACAGCACAGAGAGGGAACCCCAGTGTCAACCGTGGACTTTAGTTAATAGCAATGTACCAAGTGCAGCTCATCAGTTATCACAAATGCACCACACTAAAGCAAGACGTTAACAACAGGAGCAAGTGTGTGTCTGTGTGCAGGTGGCAACAGAGCATATCAAACTCTGTACTTTCTGCTCAATACGTCTGTAAACAGTTCTCCACAACTTAAAAAGTATGCAGTGCACCCAAAAGAAGGCAGGAAAGAGGGAGGAAGCAATGTGAGATGAATAGAAAGTAATAGCAAAATGGCAGCCTAAACTCCAGCCATATAAATAATTCCATGGATGTACATGAACTAAACACACATTAAAAGGACAAGAAAGCAAAATCCAACTGTAAGCTATCCGCAAATATCCGCAAGAAATGCACTTTAAATAAGACAATACAGATTGAAAGCAAAGAGATGGAAAATGATAAACCAAGGAAATACTAATCCTAAGGAAGACAGGATCCCTATTTTAATATCAGATGAACTGGACCTAGGACAGAAGAAATACCAGAAAAACAGGAATATTTCATAACAATAAACACACAGACTCACCAAGAAACCATAATCATCCTACATATATATGTATCTAAAAGTGTCTGCTCTCATCACTTCCATTCAACACTGTACTTGAGGCCCTTGACAACGCAATAAGGTAAGAAGAGTAAATAAAAGCCACACATATTAATAGAAAGAAGTAAAATTCTGTCTATCTGCAGGTGACACCCTTGTGCCCTTAAAAAATCCTAAGGCATCCACCAAAAACTCCTGGAACTAATAAGTAAGTTTAGCAAGATCACCAGAAACAAGGTATGGTATATTACATTTTCCCAAAGTGGCCACAACAGAATCTCTTATCCCACATGCTCTTTTACGACGCCATCAGTCCACTCCTGCATTCTCCCTGGGAGCCCTGAACCATCACGTCAGAAGTTTGACTTTCCCAAGGCCATCGTGCCGTGAGGATGTTAAGCCACACAGGGAGGCCACAAGTGGGCAGCTCAACTACAGTCTCAGTCCTGGGGTCGCCCAGGCCTGGGCACCACACACGAGAAAGAGGGAGGCTGCAGCTGATTCCAGGCCCCAGGCAACAACCTGGGCCAGCCTGCGAGTCACCCCATGGGCGCCAGGCGGCGTGGTGCAGACAGCAGCCGAGGTGCACGCTGACCGCAGCCCTGACCCACAGACTCCGCGAGTGAGACGAAACACACGCTTCAGAGGAACCGTTACACAACAGGAACTGGAAACCTGTCAGTTTACAAAACGAACTGTATTTGTATAAACCATCAATAAAAATTTTAAGAAATTTACAAAGAAAGCTATACTATTTAAAGGACTATTAAAAAAAAAAACCTACCTAGAAATAAATTTAAGAAAAATTAGAAAAGCCCATACACTGAAAAGTACAAAATGTTTACGAGGATAAGTTAAAACACATTAAAATAAATTTTAAAATATGCCATGCTTACGGACTAGAATAAATCAACATTGCTAATACCGTTAATTCTGAGAAACACTAACACACAGATTCAAAATATAATCCCATTCAAAAATCCCAGGCCCTAAGACTTTTTCCAAGGCTTTTTTTGGTAGGAAATGGCTAATGACAAACTTTCCATAAAAATTCAAAGAACTAAAAACACTCAAGACAATTGTTTTTAAAAAAGCACACACTAGGAGGACTTACCCTACCAATTCCAAGAAAAGCCACAGAGGTTCAGGCAGCATGCACTGGCGTTAACACTCCATTAACAGATCAATGAAACATGATCAAGTGTCCAAAAATGGACCTACACTTAAACAGTCATTTGATGTTCAGAGAAGGTGCCAAAGCAGTGTGTTCTGGGAACAAAACAAAACTGTTCCTAAGAAATGGAGCTGTTATTAACCAGGAAACCTATGTTTAAAAAATGAGCTATGATGCCTTCCTCACACCATACAGAAAAATTAAGTCAAGCTTGAGGACAGACCTAAAAGTAAAAGCTAAAACTACAGTGTCCAAAAAAAATTTTTTTTTTTAATTATAGTTTCCAGCAGAAAAACACAGGAGAATATCCTGGCATGCTAGGGGTAGGAAAAGGAATTTTAGTTAGGACCCAGAAAATCATTACCACAGAAAGTAATAATAATAAATTAGAGGTCCTCATAATTAAAATTCTCTGCTCAGCAGAAGACATTGTTAAAAAAATAAATTGACAAGCCACAATCTTGGGAAAAATATTCCCACCCCCTCTCTCCATATGTAGAGATGGAGATGCTGTACAGTCAGGCCAGTCAAGGTGGCCACTTGCCTGCCCTCTGTCCACCCCTACCTGACCAGTGCCTGCTTCACCCACACCAGCGCTGCTGACCCACCTTCCTTCATATGTATTTGCCCCCAGCTCCGGCCAGTGACTGTTCTTATCAAAGGGGCAGTGAGGGGCCTGCCCCTCAGCGGGTTTCCCGGGTAACTAATGAGCCGACCTGACTTTGTTGTTTAGTCGCTAAACTGTGTCCAATTCTTTACGACCCCATGGACTGCAGGACACCAGGCTCCCTTGTCCTTCACTATCTCCCAGACTTTGCTCAAATTCATGGCTATTGAGTCGGTGATACCATCCAACCATTTCATCCTCTGCTGCCCTCTTCTTCTCCTGCCCTCAATCTTTCCCCGGATCAGGGTCTTTTCCAATGAGTGGTGTTGGGAGAAGGCTCTTGAGAGTCCCTTGGACAGCAAGGAGATCCAACCAGTCAATCCTAAATGAAATCAGTCCTGAATAGTCAGTGGAAGGACTGACGCTGAAGCTGAAGCTCCAATATTTTGGCCACCTGATGAGAAGAGCTTGACTCACTGGAAAAGCCCCTGATGCTGGGGAAGACAGAAGGCGGGAGGAGAAGGGGACGACAGAGGATGAGATGGGTGGATGGCATCCCTAACTCGATGGACATGAGTTTGAGCAAGCTCCGGGAGATGGTGAAGGACAGGGGAGCCTGGCATGCTGCAGTCCATGGGGTTGCAAAGAGTTGAACACAGCTGAGCAACTGAACAACAACAGCTCTTCGCATCAGGTGGCCAAAGTTGATCACCGCCTTATCTTGGCAAAGGGCTTGCCTGACTCAATGAAGCTATGAGCTATGCCGTGCAGGGCCACCCCAGATGGATGGGTCATAGTTAGCAGTTCTGACAAAACACGGTCCCCTGGAGGAAGACATGGCGAACCACTACAGTATCCTTGCCTTAAGAACTCCGTGAACAGCATGAAAAGGCAATCTAATTCCCTCTTTAGTGGCAAACTCCCTTTCCTCTGGGAACAAAGACTGCCTCCACGTCCTGCCCAGCATCCACGGAGGTCACTCCAGGACCTTGTTTCAGACATGTAAGGCCCCCCATCCATTAAACCATTGATGTCTCTGTCACTGACTGGGCTTTTCTTTGGTCTTGAAGCTGGGGAAACACGGGGCCTTACAGGCCTGTGGGGTGCCGCCCAACAGTATAGATAAATACACACTCACACAGAGGACTGCTCTCCAGCGCAAGTAAAAGCAGGGACACGCAAAGCCGGTGAGCGCGTGGAGCAGCCAGACCTTACTTCTGATGAGTGTGTGAAGCAGCGTAACCAAGTCGGCGGAAGGGTCTGGATGTTTTTCATAAAACTAAGTATACCTCCATGCCATGACCCAGCGAGTTCTCTCCTAGGAACTGACCCAAGGGAAGCAAAGTGCACACCCACCAGAGGATGTGTGCAGGCGCATTCGAGGAAATTCCTTTCCTAAGAGACAAAGAGAAGAAACGGCCTCGGCTTCCAGCAACTGCAGGATGTTTCGACAAACTGATACATTCACATGGTGAAGCACCGCTTTGAGATTAAAAGGAATGAACCATTCATCCGGCAACAACATACATTTCACTATTTTCGATGCTACTGTAGATAAATTTATTTTTTAATCCTCATTTTTAAATTGGCACGCAATAAGTCATTCTTAATGAATCTCCCGCTGCAGCTCAGTAGCCCACACAGTCTTGTCTATTCAATAAGCCTTTCTAAAACGTTGCCAGGAGTCCTCACTCTTCTCAACTACAGCTCTCAGATCACGTCTCCGAGCCTGATGCATCCGGATAGGAGAGAGCAGAGCCTCACGTGGACCAGACTCTGGGGCCATTCGCCGTCCACTCACGGGCGGGGTGCAGGCCCGGCTCTCCACCCCCCTCCTGCCGCTCTGCTGCCCTTTCCAGGTGGAGACACCTGATGTGAACATCAGAAGCCAAGTGGGGGCCACGGGGGTGTCCTCTCCACCACCTTCCCAAGCAGCGGGCCAGCCCTTTGTTCTCTGTCCTTGGAGCCTGGCGGGGAGTGAAAACGGATCAAGGTCCTGGCTCCTTCTGAGGGTCCTCGGGCCTCTCTCCCTCTTGGAACAGAACCTCTCAAGGGGCTGGCAGGCTCTGGGTCCTGGGGTGGGCCGTGCCTATTCTCTCCCTGGCTAACTCACCGCAGCGAGCTCACCACCCACCCCCCCCTCCCCTCCAGCCCCCGGACACAGGCCTGGTCATCCCTTTGGCAGTCACTACAGCAGCGCGCTGCTGGCTTTTTCTCTGACAAGTAAGCTCCCAGATAAAACAGTTACTTTCATCAACATTCCCATCACTTCCACGCCAGCAACCAGGTCTTAGAATTGAGTGATTCTTCCCCAAGGAAAGAAAATGTAAATGACTAATTATAAAAGGCAACGGTTCCCTTCTATTCCAAGAGGCCGTCCTGCTAAGTAATGAATCTGAGAGTAATGGTCTGACTGCAGGGCGGGCAGGTATGGAAGCCGTAATTCAGGAGGTGAGAGCTCCCGGCAGCCCTGGCGTGCGGTGTTAGTGAAATGAGGAGTCTGGCGAAGGCCCAAGAACAATCCCCGAGCAGGCCAGGACGGGCGCGGCCGGCCCGGGCTGGGGACCTGACCCGCTACACCCTGGGGCCGGCAGGCGGGGCTGCTGCATGGGCCTTCTGGCAGCTTCCTCCCAGGAAGCGCAGGGGAACACCCCTTGTTCACCTCAAAACACACGGACTGCATCTGTCATCCTGTCCTAAGGCAGTCCTTCATAGCGAGACAGCCGTCAGCAGGACCGGCTCAGGCCGCTGTCGGTGAGCTAACCAAAAACCATCCCCAAAGGCAGCGTCACAAGGACACAACCCCTGAAACCACTGGAAGAAATAATGGTCCATTTTTTTTTCCTGCGTCAAGGCTCATGGGATCTTAACTCCCCAACAGAGGGCCCTCGGCAGTGAGAGCCTGGAGTCCCAACCGCTGGACCGCCAGGGAATTCCCCTACCAAATTGTTTTTAGAAGTTAGATCTCAGAAGGCTTCCCTGACGGCTGAGCGGTGAGGAATCCACCTGCCAAGGCAAGAGGGACGGGTTCAGTCCCTGATGTGGGAAGACCCCCAGTGCTAGGGGTTAGGAGCGGCCGAGCCTGCACCACGACTGCTGAACCGTGCGCTCTGGAGTCGCGGAGCGGCCGCTGCTGGCCCACGGGTCCCGAGGACCGAGGCCCTCGCACCCAGGGGCCGGTGCTCCACAACACCGGGAGGCCACCGCAACGAGAAGCCGCAGCTAGAGAGTAGCCCCACTCACTGCGACTACAGAAAAGAAAGCCCGGGCAGCAGCAGAGAGACCCAGCAGAGTCAAAGATAAACACGTTTAAAAATAAAATAAAGTTGCAAATTCAGTTTTACAAAAGGTACATCTCTGGCTGCAAACCTGACACGGTGCCTGAGAAACACTGACCTCAGGTGAGACCCGAGTGTGGCTCTGTTGTGCCAACGGGGTGGGAAGTCCCAGGCCAGGGCCACCCACCCCGCGCTCCCGACGTCCCAGACGGGCAACAGCAACTCGCCGTGCCGGGGAACGAGGGGCAGGACCCGGGCAGAGAGACCCACTGCTCCGGGACCCCGGGCAGAGCTCCCTGGGGCCCAGCCCGGCTGACACCCACCCGAGGCACTGGCTCCGTCCTGAACTTCTCCTGTGTGAGCTCACCCTGGGGGGTCTCCGAGAGAGCACCCTCCCCGTGGGTGGTGGCCCCCACGGTGCTCAGCCAACCCCCGGGCTCCCTGGGGCCCCTTCCAGCGGCCGGTGAGGCCCAGACTGCATCCATGGTGACACAGAGGGACCGTCTGCCTGGGCCGCCCTGCTGGCATGGGCTGCGAGGCTCTGCCCCCAGGGGTGGCAGGTAAAAGTGCTTGCACGCGGCATGGACAGGCGTCCCCACCAACTGTGCCCTTAATGCCACGCGTTGGTGAGAAAGGCATTTCCGTAGAGGATGTCACGGCGACAGAGGAACAGGTTCTAATCTCACGTCCAGTACTGTGTCAAATCTCAACCCCTAATAAACAGCTTTTCAATATCATCTGGGGAAGAATGGGAAGAACACGTAAAACTATGGAATGCGTGCGTGCTTAGTCGCTCAGTCGTGTCCGACTCTCTGCGACTCCACGGAGCCCACCTGGCCCCTCTGTCCATGGGAGTCTCCAGGCAAGAACACTGGAGTGGGCTGCCATTTCCTCCTCCAGGGGCTCTTCCTGACCCAGGGATGGAACCCGCATCTCTTGTCCGTCTGCTGCATCGGCAAGCAGGTTCTTTACCACTAGCGCCACCTGGGAAATAAGGCTCTCGAGACAAGCATCCAAAATGCTAAACTTCTTCCAGAAAAGCAGCTGGTGCAACTCTTTGAGCTGAGAGCAGTAATGGATACGTTTTTTCAAGAAACATCATTGATATTTGACAGAATGACCGACAGGCAAACTCATTATTCAGACTCAGGTATCGGACAGACATTTCCTCAAAAGTGAACAAAGTCAGCCCGTCACTTCAAGGGAAGCAATTCACAGCATTTGTTGCCAATAATATTTGAGCTTTGAAGCCAAAATTCAAATTTTGGAGAACTCTGACCCACCACTCTGAACATGACAGTTCTTTATGAGGTGGTGGTAAAAAGGTGATTAAAAAAAAAACTTTTTCTTTTTTTGTTGCTGTGGACCACTTTTAAAGTCCTTATTGAACTTGCTACAATACTGCTTCTGTTTTACGTTTCAGTGTTTTGGCTTGAGGCATGTGGGATCTTATCTCCCAGACCAGGGATTGAACCGGCGCCCTCTGCTCTGGGAGGCAGAAATCTTTTGCTTTGGGAGGTGAAATCTTAACCGCTGGACCACCAGGGAAGTCCCAAAGGTGAGTCTCTGATACGACTCAATGAAACGTGATGTTCAGAATATCAGCATACCTCAGGCATCCCGTATGCTCCAATAACCAATGTCTGAGGTTACAGAACCACACGTGTAAAAGGTCCGTTCCGAGCACAAGACGGGCCAATGGCTTTCACTGTGACTGGGCACAAAGGTTCGCTAACACGGCTTCACAGGCACACTGCAAGTGACCTTTAACAGTCCTTTCTATTATTTCCCAACTAAAAATTTCAAAACACAGTTTTTACTATAACCAGAAGCTACCATCTCTTAGGTCGCGGTACAGCATTAAAGGGAAAGCATCCGGTCATCCAGAAGGCTATTATGGTGCTTCTCCCTTCTCCAACTAGACACCCACGAGAGTCGGGGTTTCCATCACATACCCAACAGCAACAATGCATGTTACAACAGGCTGGCTGTAGAAACACAGACGAGAATTCAGCTGTCCTCCATCAAGGCAAGTAAAGTAAAACCATGACTCTCTTCTCATTAAACATTTTTGTTTTGGTAAATACTCATTTATCTTAAAAGTGTTTTACTTACAATAGCACAGAACGGATTTCTTGTTGCTAAAGTAAATCGCTAAATGGTTTTGCATTATCTGGCGGAGCTCTAACCGGCAAGTACTGGTAGAATCAGCCCCACCAGTAAGAGCTCCTTGCCTCTCACTATTAGGAACGGCAGGCGGCCCTGAGAAGCGGAGAGGAGACCTCGCTGCAGAACCGCTGTGCTGGTTCTGGACGGCACCTGGATTCCCGGGGGCGGCTCTTCACCTGATCTTTACACCCCTCGCCTGCTGGCGCCAGCGCATCTGATGACCCCTCTGCAGTTCCCATCGGCTCCCCTCGTCCCCAGACTCCCCTGCTCACTTTACGGAGCCACACCCAGCACCGGGCTTTTGTGGAGGAGGGGCGAGGCTTGCCCTTTCCTGGTCCACCCGGTGCTGGGCCCAGGGCCTCCCCTCCCGGCTCCCCGCCACCGTGAACCAGCGGGGAGGGGCGCACGTCACCCTACGCCAGGCCTGCAGGTGCCAGGTGCCCCGACGCCCTGGCCCCATGCGGCAGCGTCTCACATCCAGGCCCCCGGGGGGGCCGGGAACATCCAGGCTACTGGAGGGCAAGAGTATGAACAGATGTGCGCTGTTCTG
This sequence comes from Hydropotes inermis, assembly GCA_020226075.1. Classification (NCBI taxonomy): domain Eukaryota; kingdom Metazoa; phylum Chordata; class Mammalia; order Artiodactyla; family Cervidae; genus Hydropotes; species Hydropotes inermis. The sequence continues at coordinate 2,888,831 of CM035292.1, forward strand.
CAGAACTTCCCCGAGCAAAACGGATCTCACCGCCACCTATTTCAGCTAGGGAAGGCTGTCCAGCAGGCTTCAGAGCCAGGGTGCGGGCCCAACACACGCCGTCTGCTCGAGGGCGAGCAACTCCGCCCTGTGTGCTGCTTGCGAGGCTGAATCGCCACCGGGAGCACCGATGGGCTGGAGTCGCTGTGTACTCGCGGGGGTCCCCTCTTCCCCGTCACCCCTCCAGCCACACAACACCCTGGCCTTCCCCGCAAGGAGACTCTGACACCCTAGCTGAAGCCTCTGGCAACGGGGTGGACCACCATCCCACGATATAAACCTGAACTTCATCAAGTAAAGGAGCAACGCATGAAGACCAGGCTGAGGGCTGTACTCAACAAAACCAAAAATGAGTTTTCTCAATGGTTCTCAACCAGGGACCGATGTGATGAAAAGGGTGCTTGAGGAAGGCGCCCAAGAAGTTCCGAGAGGCGTGGAGAGGACAGAAGTGCGACCAGGAGAAGGCACATGAGCTAAGACGCAAGAGCAGCCAGGCCCCAGGGCGCTGCCTTCCTAGTCCATGTTTCCTCTTAATCGTGAGAGGATAGCCTCTTGAGCACCATAGCCTCATGGTGTGTGCTCAGAGGCGAAGTTGCGACTTCACGAACTATAGCCTGCCAGGCTCCTCTGTCCATGGGATCTTCCAGGCAAGACTACTGCAGCAGGTTGCCACTTCCTTCTCGAGGGGATCTTCCAGACCCAGGGATCGAGCCTGTGTCTCCTGCATTGGCAGGCAGATTCTTTCCCACTGTTCCGCCTGGGAAACCCTCACAGCCGCACACCCAACCAGTGATAGATGGTGGCAGCACTTGTGCACAATGAGAAGCACCCCAGGGAACTTGCACGGGGTCGCCAGGGACAGCCTCATCTAAGAGAATTACAGAAGAGCCCCCCAAAACCCCCAGGTGCCCGTAGCGGGCCCCCCTGAATCCTTGTGCACCAGAGGATCACGTGGAATCAATCATGACCACGTGACAGAGGCCGGATGGCTGCTGCCGGCCTAGCATCTGTTGCACACACACACATACACACACGCGCGCGCGTGCGTGCCCAAGAAACATGCCTTCCACGCAGCACCCTTGTCAAGAAACCCTTTCATCAGACAAGAAATCTCGGGTGAAAAATGAAAAGCCAGCATCGATTTCACTGTACAGCTGATTTTATTTACAAACAGAAGCCAGATAATCTTGTATTTAAATGGCAGAAGTTCCATCACTCATGATCAGAGAGGTGACATTTGAAATTTATAAAGTTTCACACTATGATTCAATCTCTTTTCCAAGGAGGAAGAGTCTGAAGTTTGGGAAGAAAGACTAAAAAATACGAGAACAGTATCAGAGTGGGGAAATGATGGATCGATGCTGGGCTGAAATACGTCTCCAGCAGGCACATTTCTCTTTACAAGACACAAAATGTGTCACCAGGCGGCCTGATGGGCTCTCAGATGCGAGGTTCCCGTTGTTCAACTCCAGGAAGGGCTTCTGCTTTCTCTGTCAGTTCCTAAGTTAACAAGGGGAAAAGGGATCCACACAGTTTTCTTCAAGAGAATCATCGTAGCCGATTCATGCGAATTGAACCCAAGGGCCTCAGTCTTTTGTTGCCTGTTGTTCAGCTGCTGAATTGTGCTCAACTCTTTGCGACCCCATGGACTGCAGCACGCCAGGCCTCCCCGTCCTTCACTGTCTCCCGGAGCTTGCTCACATTCATGTCCATTGAGTCGGTGATGCCATCCAACCATCTCATCCTCTGCAGCCCCCTTCTCCTCTTGCCCTCAATCTTTCCCAGCATCGGGTCTTTTCCAATGAGTCAGCTCTTGGCCTCAGTCTCTGGACGCATCTTAGAAAAGCCTCACTTGGACCACTTCAAATCAAGCAGCTGAGCCGAGGCCTCTCCGGCCGGTGGCGTCAGGAGCACTTGCTGCAACAACAGCTCCAGAAACGCCGGGGCTTGTGGGGGACGCTGGTGACAAGTGCACCGCCACGCCCTGTCCTCTCGCTCCCGGCAGAAGGACCCCGCTCTCCCTGGGACAGAGGGGTCCCAGCGGAACCCAAGCCCCCTGCACAGCCTCCGGCCTGGGGCGGCTATCTGTGCAGCAGACCGTCCTGGAGTGAGTGACCAGAACGAGCCTCCGATCAAAGCCCTGCCCCAGGCTTTCCCCTCCAGGCCTCACTCTGCCCCCGTGCATGTCCCTGGAGCGGTGTTACGCTAGGTGACCCGGTGCTCACACAACCCCACTCCATCCCGGAGTGGGCACAGCCCCGGGCACCAGGCGGGCATCTGAGAAAGCCGTATAGGCCCCAGCTGAGCCAACGGGGCCTGCAGCTGGCTCAGGGGCCGGCCAGCTTCCTTGGCCACCTTCTGCCGCACACAAGGCCCCAGCCCACCTTCTGCCCCTGACCTGCCAACTGCATCCTCCCCAGGCACCTGTGGAAGAGCCTCCCCGCTGATATATGGGGGTAGAGGATTCCATCCAACTGCCAGGCCCTGGGGGACTGGCTCCTCCGGGAAAATCCCAGTCAGTGGCCCAGCTGACCGCGGGTCTAGCAGAACCTCACGCACAGGCGTCCCACGCATGTGGGCAGGATGCCCTCCGGCTCTCAGCTCTCTCTGGGGCCCAGCACCACATCCTGGAATGCCAAGGTCCCTGAGCTGAGGATGGCAGGGCAGTGGGGCCAGCCACCCACACACCCCATGTCACTATAAATCCAATGCCCTTTAAGGGGCAGGTTCCTCTGAACTCAGTTCCGTGGAGAGTGAAATGGCTCGCCACGACGGGCTGTGCTAGGGGCAGAACCACACAGTTACGGCTGCAGCAGAGAGGGAGGTGGGCCTCGCGGGGATCCAGCTCGGCAGGGGAGGGGTCCCTCCGAGCCTGCACTGTGCCCCCATGGACTCTGCGGGGGGACCTGGCCCCCTGAGCCTGCACCGTGCCCCCACAGGCTCTGGGGCCTGCGTGCCCCCGGATAGACACGCGTGTGCCCAGCAGCGTCGGCGCTTCAGAAGGCTCGAGGGGCTGGGCGGGGGCGGGGGCGGGGCCCGGGCGGGCTCACCTGGATGCCGTCTAGCAGCCGGCTCATGCACCAGTACGTGTCGGCCTCCACGTTGCGCAGCACGTCCTCAGGCACCCGGGAGATGTCGGCGGTGTCCGCATCCTCGTCGTCTGCGGGGCAGCGGGGAGGAGACAGGGAGCCGTCAGGTCTCAGAGATGTGCGTTCCACTCGCAGGAATGCCACCCCCCCAGGACCCCCTCCCTCCCACTTCTCTTGCTCTAACTGGACGACTTGTCTTCCACCTTATCACTCGACGGGCCACAATTTCAATACCTAATTAGCTGCAGGTAATTAATATTCTGAATCCTCTCCAATTAATTAACACAATTAATATACTGTAAATTGTTGCTTCTTGGGTATTTCACATCCTAAGAAGAGGGGACCTAAAATATATTACTTATTCCTAACCAAGATCGGAGTTTTTCCAAGAGATTTTTTAAAATTTCTGCTTCTAATGTATTCACAAATTCACTCAGTAATAAGCCCTCTAAAAACCTGCTTCCAAGGTGAGAGTTCCCAAAACCACACTGAGTAAATACTGCTACGCTGGTGAGCAAACACCAAGAGAGCAGAAACACAGACGTGTTTGAAAGGAAGAACAGGTAATGGTGCTCTAAGTAATTTCTTCCTTCAAGTAAAAAAATCTAATGAGAAAACATAACTTAAAAGTTTCAAAATGCAAAACAGATGCCTCATTGGAATGGCTTATCAGACATTTGAAAAAACTGATTTTTGATCCTTAGAAAAATTGCTATCATCCAGCATAACACTCATAAATGTTTAAAAAATTGTGTCTCCTATTTGTCAAATTTTATTTACTTTTGTTGTATTTTGCAAATGTGCATGGCATCCTTGCAATGAAAATGTCCTTTAAGAAAAGAAACATTTCAGCCTGGAATATATTTAGAAAGTTTTAAGTGGGTAAAAATGACAATGATTATAATAATGATAACTGCTAACATGTATCGAGTGATCATTATGTATGCCAGGCGCTCTGTCATGTTTTAAATGCACTGACTCTGTCATGGCCGCCATTGCACCCCTGGGAAAATGGGGGGCAGAGAGGCAACAAGCAGCCTGGGAATGGTGGGGTCACAGCGTGGACCCGTGTGTGCCCCCAAGCCCGGGCCAGGGCTCTGCACTTAGGCACGCCTCGCACCTGCCGGCCGGACTCCTGGCCCGCGCAAGGCTGGGGGAGCCATCGTGGGCACACTCCCGCTCTGCTCTCTGCTCACAGCAGAAGAAAGTAAGAACAGGGCTAGCGTTTCCAGGCCAGCATCCCTGGGGCCTCAGGAGCCCAGGCAGGCTGCCGTGGCCCCAACACACGCACGCCCCTCGGGGCACAGCCTCACGCCGGGTACACCACACAGCAGCTCTGGCTCCAAGTCCCTGCAGCCCCCTGGGAGCGCGTGTGCCCTTCAGCACTCTCACCCGCTCCTTCATCTGCTCCCTCACTCACTCAACAAGCCTTTGTTGGTTTGGTCTGGAGGGCTCTTTTACTGAGATGTAATTCAATTCAAGTGTACAATTCCGTGGGTCTTAGGATCTTCAGGGGGTGAGGTAGCCACTGCCACTATCTACCTCCAGAACGTTTTCATCACCCCCAAAACACACCCTGAGCCCAGCAGCAGCCCCTCCCAGCCCTGGGGCCCCAGGCAGCGTCCCGCCTGCGCCATGGACGTGCCTGTGCGGCCCTCTCAGATCGGGGGACGCAGGCCACACAGCCTGTCCTATCTGGCTGTGCTCATCGCACACGAGGCTTCCAGGAGGGACTGAGTCTCCCTCTTTCTGCGGCAGCATGACCTCCCACCGCATGGACCTCCCACACACATGGCCATGCCGTGTGTAACACCCCTCCTCGGTGGGCACTCCCCACGCCCCTACACTCCAGACCCCTGGGCGCAGAGGTGACGAAGAACCAACGCCCGAGGAGCTGGCAGATCAAAGGGGGAAACGACTTAGAAAATGGGAAACGGCTGACGGGGCGGAGTGTCTGTTCACAGCCAGGCCCTGGCGGGGAGACCCACGTGGCCCGCCCGCCCCTCCAACGCGGGACTGGGGTGAAGCATGCTTCGAGGCCGGCTCTGGGATCCCCCCAGCCCAAGGTGCCCATGAACCTGCCCCCCGGGGGCTTCGGGCCTCCCTCTGCCCCCGGGCCGGCCCAACCAAGCACCTGGCCTTGGAAATCTGTCCAGGCGGCCCGCGTTCCCAAGGGCCCCAATCACCCGGGGACGGAGCCAGCCTGACTCCGCCTGCGGTGTGGGACAGGCGGGAAGCCACACCCCCAGGGCTCCCTGCTCCCTCAGGGCCTCGGGCACCGGCCCCGCCCAGCATGACGCCCTTCCCGCTGCAAGACCGAGTTCACAGGCGGGAGTGGAAGTGGCCTCCTCGGCGAGACTTCCTTGCTGGGAAAACTTCCCCTGAAGCAGAGCAGAGCTGACCGCTTTCCAGCCTCAGGGCGCCGCGTCCACAACAACCAGAAGACTCCTTAGGGGTGTCTTTCCTCCACATCCTCGCTTTTGAGGGTCTTCAGGACATTGACCTACGGGGCCTCAGCCCCTCTCCAGGTCACAGAGGAGGCAGGGCCGCCCCGGGCCAGGACGGCGGGGAGAGGGCGGCTGTGGGGGGCAGGCGCGAGCCTCGGCGATTTTTCTTGGTCTGTTTAGCGGGCTTATTATGTGATCCCAGGAAATGTCAGAGGCCTTTTCCAGGTGTCACTCCCCGCAACAGGCCATTTGTTCCTCTCCGACGTAACGAAGTATTGGCATTTAACTCAGGCAGCCCCCACGCCGATCTGTCTTCTGCAGGTCGAGAGAATCGGAATGACCCCTGCTGTCAGAATGAGATAAATACCCACTGCCCGAGAAAAGCGCTGGGAACAGCGCAGAACTGTCCAGAAGCCCGGGGCTGGGACTGCAGTCAGAGTCGCGGGACAGAGCAGAAAGCCCGGCGGCTGCCCTGGCGGGGGGCACGGGTGACAGACCGCTGGCGGTACCGGCAGGCGCGGCTGGACCAGACACCAACAGAAAAGCAGGCGCTGCAAGGCTCTGTCTGAAAGAGGCTGCGTACTGATCCCCGGCGAGTTCACACCGCGGGGCGGGCGCCGGCTCTCGGCGTCAAGACCCCCTGACCTCCAGGGTGCGCGCCTACCCCGGAGCTCGCCCACTGCCCTTACAGTCCGCGGGGCAGGGGGCAGGGGGCAGGGGTCTGCGCCTCAGGTCAGCGGTGACGGCAGAGGCCGGGGCCAAAGGGGCGGGACACAGAGGGGAGGCGTCCCGGCCACCGGCCCAGGTTGGGGAGGAAACAGGACCCAAGGGCAAAGCTGACAAACTCACAGGAACAGGACAGCAGACGGACCGACCGTCAAGGACGGACGCGCGGCCTGCGTAGCTACACGGCAGCGCGTGCGTCCAAGCAGAGGCTCTGGGTGCCGCTGCCCCGGGACCTGGGCCGTGTGGACATCCTGACCCGACCTGTGAAGACGCTGCAGGCGGGGCAGAGCCAGAGTCGGGGCTCATCCCCCGGGCGTCGTGGCCGCGCTGGGCCAGGCGAGGGCGCCGGGGTCTCCAGCTCCACGCGGACAGCCCTGGTCGCTAACCTGTGACAACGCGGGAGAGGCAGGGCTTCCTGCGGAACAGCAGCCCCCGTGCTCTCCTCCATCTGACGGCAAGAGAGCCTGTCCCCGCACAAGCTCACCCACCTGCGACCTCCTGGGCAGGGCCCCCACGGCCTCCCTCTGCCCCCAGGAGACCCCAGCATGGGCGAGGCTGGGGACACAGGCTGGAGCCTCACTCACGGGGATGGTGACCAGGGAGCGCTCACAGCGGGCTTCCCCACAGAGGTAAACGCAACAGGGCGGCTTGCCAACCAGAAAGGGGAAAACGGCTCACATTTAAACACCAAGGATGCTCGCGGATCCCAGGACACGGACCACCCACGCAGGCTGAAGGGCGGCCTCCCGAGCCACAAGTTTCAGGAGGTGAGGCGGCCCTGCTGGGGACCAGCAAGGACAGGGAAGAGGCCAACACAGCCATTATGACCATGTCCATCACCCACATGGTCGAGCCCTGCCTGCGATGAGACTCTGGGTAATCGGGAGTTTATCGGGCAATCAGAAACACCCCCTTCTCTATCAGCAAGCTGGAGCCACTCTGCAGTCCAATCTTCCTCATCCCTCGAGGTTTAAATTTGAAATGCTGACACTCCGGTGATGGAGACGCTGGCACTTCATTACACAGGTTTGGGCTCCAGCATAGGGGAAGAGTCCTGCTTTGGCGAGAGAGGCATCTCAACTCAAGACCATAAATTCAGGAAAACTCCTTGGCCCAGCACAAACGGTGAACATGATGATCAGACTGGCTGAGCGGTAGGAGTGTTTTAATTCTAACGTAAGTAATACAAAAGCAGCTCAAGGTTACAGATCACAGGCTGCCACGAGTTTCTAATTCTGCGACAGGGGTGAAGACCCGCAGCCCTCGGCGGAGGGCAGACACAGACCACGGGTCAAGGACAGAACAAGGATGACGCACTCGCTCGCGGTCAGGCAGGCTGTCACCATTCGGCCACGTCCAACTGTCCACCTCCTGGCCCGGACAGGGATCCTGATGGCAAGGATCCGCCTCTCACCACCAGCGGGCTCTGTTCCCGACCCCTTGCACCCCTGCGCGCCCCCGCGCACGCGCCGTCACAGTCTCCAGCCTCTCCTGCGGCAGCCCCAGCAGAAGGCACGGCTCTGGGGGACAGGACACGGGGGCGGGGGGTTGCGGGCAGGCAGCTGCAGGTCTCTTCCTAGGAAAACGCGGTATCTGACCCCAGGGGCAAGGCCTCTGGGGACACTAGGGAAAGGACAAGGCTGGTGTGGGGACTGAGATGGAGCATGGGGAAGCTTCGGTGTCCTTGGTGACTTGTTTTTATAATGTCGTTTTGATAAAACGGACAATGTTTAATCTCACAGCGTTTTTTTGGCTTGACAGGCTCTTTGATTTTTTTTTTCCCATGATGCTGTGTACTAGTAGAGGTTTTGGTAATGGAACTGCCATTGGTTGAAACGCTGATTGATTCTCTTAACTTGTATTGAGAGCCTGTTTGTGCGAGAAAATGTGGGGACGGGCAAAAGGTAAAAAGGAGACAGAGCCGCCTGCGGAGCCTGGAAAGCGGGGACCGGGCAGAGCCGCCTGCGGAGCGGGGACCGGGCAGAGGCGCCCGCGGAGCCTGGAAAGCGGGGACCGGGCAGAGCCGCCCACGGAGCCTGGAAAGCGGGGACCAGGCAGAGCCGCCTGCGGAGCCTGGAAAGCGGGGACCAGGCACACGCTCACTCACTGACTCACCGATTGACTGGTTCTCTGTTTACCGATCTCCTTCACCGACCTGACTCATCTCTGCAGGGCGCGCTGGACAGGGCCGTGCCTTCAAACAAAGAGACTTCCGCGTGCAGAATGAGCAGGGACTGGGCTCAGACACAGCCAGTTCAGAGGAGACGGAGAGCCTCGGGGGGATGCGGGTGGGGGCGACGTGGCATCTGACCTGGGCCTGGGAGGACGGCGGGCAGGGCACAGGGGGATGGGAGAGAAGGCCACAAGTGGGAGGGCGCGGGGGCAGAGCCCAGCAGCTGTGCGGACATCCATGTGGCCAGCCCGGGCCAGAGGACCTGAGATCTAGGGCGCCTGGCCCTGAACTGGACTTCCTCAGTGGGAAGGTAGGCCGTGGGGACATCAGTGCATTAGGGTCAGCATGCACGGGGCGGGGGGAGCAGGGATCTGGTGGAGGAACAGTGCTGCAGGCGGAAGAGACGCTCCCAACCATAGTCTATGAGCCACAATCGCCACCAAGGCACACCTGAGCGTCTAGGCCCCACCGACCACCCCATCAGTAAAGTGACCGCCGGGAACCACGTCAGCTCCACGCCATGAAAGGCCAGACACTGGCATCTCCTGCAGAGGACGGGGCAGGCCGGGTCGCAGCACTGCCTGGCTACATGTCTACAGCACGCATCACCAGCTGCGTCCCTCCCCACTGCTCTACCTGTGTGCGTGTCCCCCCACTGCTGTAAGAGCTCTGAGGGCACGGCCATGCCCACATCACTCTCCATGTCCCTAGCCCCTCCATTCACACACAGCAGACACCCCTAAACCACCTACCAAGGGCCTGATGGCCTGCTGCCAGAGACCCAACGGCCCAGGAGGGAGGCGGCACTACATGGATAACTCAGCCTAGAGCACGACGCATTATGCCAGCATGCTCTGTGAAGAGCGAAAAAAGATTTTACCCCAGAGTCTCTGGCTAAAGGAAATACCCAACTTATCGCTGAATCTAAGCTTCAACACTTTGGCCATGTGACGCAAAGATTCATTGGAAAAGACCCTGATGCTGGGAAAGATTGAGGGCAGGAGGAGAAGGGGACAACAGAGGATGAGATGGTTGGATGGCATCACTGACTCAATGGGCAAGAGTTTGAGCAAACTCCGGGAGATGGTGAAGGACAGGGAAGCCTGGCGTGCTGCAGTCCATGGGGCTGCAAAGAGGCAGACACGACCTAAGAGACTGAACAACGAACAACAACTTGCTTCCATGAAGGGCGATGCAAACAAGTCAATGAAGGAGGACTCATTCCCACTGAAGAAAGTGTTCTTCCAAATGAGGTCAAGTGCAACCTGCTCCAATGGCCTCCTTCCCACAGAAGCCCAGGGCTCCCCGAACAGAAGGCCAAGCTCCTCTGCTCCGGAGGCACCCAGAAAGACTGCAGCAGCGCCTACCTCGCCTTTGAGAATCACGGGCACACCGTCAAGGAAAACAGCTTCCCAGGTCCACCTCTCCCAGGAGAGCAGGCCCTCTTCGGCTCCTGCCCTCTCCCTCGCTCAAGAATCAGAAGCGGGGCGCACACGGATCATGAAACCCACACCGTTCATCTGAGACGCACTGGTGCCTGGACCGCTGGTCAGGCTCACACGACGAACCCTCCCACACCTCCTCACTGCATTAAAGGGCTCAAGCCCCTCGTTACTCTAACAAGGAGAGGAGGGGAAGACTGTGGGTTAAGACTTTTCTGACGGTGCGTCTCCAAGCAGAAGTAGATTCTGTACATAGGCTCGTCCTTCAGGAGGCAGACGGCAGTCATTTAAACAGAGAATGAGCTTCCTGGAGTCAAGATCATCTGATAAAGGCAAACTGATCATAAATCAATCCACTCAATTGATTTACTCCCTTTATCCAATTAAGTCAAAAATAATTCCTCAAAGGATAAACGGGTCTTTAAATCAATCAGTAAAATGCTCGTTCACTCAAATCATCACTAATGCAGCCAGATGGAAAGAAAAAGTTGACCAACATGAGACCCTCCTTGTTCCCGAGGGTCTGGGAGGACCGCACTCAGAAGTGGGTGGAGGAAAGCTTGGGGTGGAGCACTGGGACAGAAATCACCCCCGGGGGGGCGGTAGAGGCGCTTCCCCAGCATGACGATGGAATTCTGACTCCTCAGCTCAGAGAAAGACCCTCCCAGGGAAAAGCCCAGCACAAGAGGGAAACCTGGCCTAGACCATCATAGTCAAACATAATATGGTTGTAAGCAAAAAACTGAGAAAGTAAAACAAACTGGATAAACATCTGCAACACGGTACAGGCCAAGGTTTAGATCCTCATGACCCAGATAATCATGGTGGTGTGATCACTCACCTAGAGCCAGACATCCTGGAATGCGAAGTCAAATGGGCCTTAGGAAGCATCACCAAGAACAAAGCTAGTGGAGGTGATGGAATTCCAGTTGAGCTATTTCAAATCCTAAAAGACGATGCTGTGAAAGTGCTGCACTCAATATGTCAGCAAATTTGGAAAACTCAGCAGTGGCCACAGGACTGGAAAAGGTCCATTTTCATTCCAATCCCAAAGGAAGGCAAGGCCAAAGAATGCTCAAACTACTGTACAACTGCACTCATCTCACACACTAGTGAAGTAATGCTCAAAATTCCCCAAGCCAGGCTTCAGCAACACATGAACCGTGAACTTCCAGATGTTCAAGCTCGTTTTAGAAAAGGCATAGGAACCAGAGATCAAATTGCCAACATCCGCTGGATCACTGAAAAAGCGAGAGAGCTCCAGAAAAACATCTATTTCTGCTTCATTGACTATGCCAAAGCCTTTGACTGTGTGGATCACAACAAACTGTGGAAGATTCTGAAAGAGATGAGCATACCAGACCACCTGACCTGCCTCTTCCTGCAGGTCAGGAAGCAACAGTTAGAACTGGACGTGGATCAACAGACTGGTTCCAAATAGGAAAAGGAGTACGTCAAGGCTGTATATTGTCACCCTGCTTATTTAAATTATATGCAGAGTACATCATGAGAAACGCTGGGCTGGATGAAGCACAAGCTGGAATCGAGATTGCTGGGAGAAGTATCAATAACCTCAGATATGCAGATGACACCACCCTTATGGCAGAAAGTGAAGAAGAACTAAAGAGCCTCTTGATGAAAGTGAAAGGGTAGAGTGGAAAAGTTGGCTTAAAGCTTAACATTCAGAAAACTAAGATCATGGCATCCGGTCCCATCACTTCATGGCAAACAGATGGGGAAACAGTGGCTGACTTTATTTTTCTAGGCTCCAAAATCACTAAAGATGGTGACTGCAGCTGTGAAATTAAAAGACGCTTCCTCCTTGGAAGGAAAGTTATGACTAGACAGCATATTAAAAAACAGAGACCTCTTTCCCTCGACAAGAGCCCCTGGGCTCCTTTAAAATATGGGCCCCTCCCTTCCCTGCTGAGGGAAGGACGCACAGGTCCTCGGGAGGCCTCCTGGCTCACAGCCCAGCAAGCGCTTCAGGTCCCCGTGGTCTGGGAGGGGAGCTAGCCTCTGGGTGTCGAGGAGGTCCACAAAAGGCCTGACAGCAGGAAAGTCCCACAAGTAAACTTCCAGTGTGTGAAGGGATTTACTTTGCAAGCAGCACACCCGTTCTCCATCCCCGCCTGAAGAAGCATCCAGACGCAGAAGGGTTGTTGCAGGTGGGGGCCCCGCCTTCCTGCATGGCCAGCACAGAACCACGGTGGACACTGATGGGGTGGCAGGGAGCCCCCTACACCACAGGCAGCCGCGTCACAGGTGGACGTCCACGCGTGTCCCACACTCGGGTCACAGCTCCCGCGGCACAGGTGGATGTCCACGCGTGTCCCACACTCGGGTCACAGCTCCCGCGTCACAGGTGGATGTCCACGCGTGTCCCACACTCGGGTCACACCTCCCGCGTCACAGGTGGACGTCCACGCGTGTCCCACACTCGGGTCACAGCTACCGTGTCACAGGTGGATGTCCACACGTGTCCCACACTCGGGTCACAGCTACCGTGTCACAGGTGGACGTCCACACGTGTCCCACACTTGCTGTGATGTCCACGCGTGTCCCACACTCAGGTCACAGCTCCCGTGTCACAGGTGGACGTCCACATGTGTCCCAGACTCGGGTCACAGCTCCCATGTCACAGGTGGACATCCACACGTGTCCCACACTCGGGTCACAGCTCCCGCGTCACAGGTGGATGTCCACGCGTGTCCCATACTTGGGTCATGGCTCCCGCATCACAGATGGACGTCCACACGTGTCCGACACTCGGGTCACAGCTCCCGCAGCACAAGTGGATGTCTACGCGTGTCCCATACTCGGGTCACGGCTCCCGCATCACAGGTGGATGTCCATGCATTTCCCACACTCGGGTCACGGCTCCCATGTCAAAGGTGGACATCCACGCGTGTCCTACACTCGGATGACAGCTCCCGAGTCACAGGTGGACGTCCACACGTGTCCCACACTCGGGTCACAGCTACCGTGTCACAGGTGGACATCCACACGTGTCCCACACTTGCTGTGATGTCCACGCGTGTCCCACACTCGGGTCATGGCTCCCGTGTCACAGGTGGACGTCCACATGTGTCCCAGACTCGGGTCACAGCTCCCATGTCACAGGTGGACCGTCCATGCGTGTACCATACTCGGGTCATGGCTCCCGCGTCACAGGTGGACGTCTACACGTGTCCCACACTCGGGTCACGGCTCCCGCGTCACAGGTGGATGGTCCACGCCCTACAGAAGCACACCAACTCCTCCAGCCCCGAGAGCAGAGCACAGGGAGGACGGGGCGGCCACAAGCTTCTCCCCAGAGCCCTCGGGTGGACGGACGACTGGACGCCCAGCTCCCTACCTGCCTCTGAGCTCACACCCGGGCTGAGGACGAGGGCGCAAGGACGGCCTCGCTGGGCCCCCAGGCCGGCCCGAGGGCTGCTCGTCTCGGCCCGAGGGCTCACGGCCTGTCCAGGGCAGAGCCTGGGCCGGGGGGATGGTCGACCTTGTCAGCAGAGTCACCCGAGAACCGCGCGGCCATCGCCCTGCACGCCTGGAGGCCGAGAGGAGAAGCTAGTGCAGACGTGGGTCTTCCAGGGGCACGATCCAGCCCCTATCATCTCACTCCCCAGTCACAGAAGAAAAGCTGACGAACTCACACCTTTAAATAAAGGGCGAGTTAGCCACACATTACCTGTCATCTCAAACACAACCAGGCCACCAAGTATCCCAGCATTCCAGTTCACCCCAGTTCTTTCTACGCAGAGTTTTCTCTCAGCTTTTTCTGTGGCGATGGTTGCATTATGAATATAAACATGCATCCTACTGAAAGCTGGCATTAGTGGTGAGGGTTTTGCACTCTATCACACGCCGTTTGAAGCCATCTTTCAGTATGCTGGCTAAAAGGCTGGGCCTGGCGCTCCGCTGGCTCAGTCACCACCTTGCTGCCCTGGGCTGTGACGTCATCCGAACACTTCTCCACTATCAGGAGCGCATCCCTGAACGGCTTCCTCACACAAGGAGTCTGATCCACGGTGAGAGCCATTTGCTTACGACAAGCATCCCAGATGAAACCGGCAGGTGAAGAGTAAGTGCGTTTTCAAGGCTCCTGGCAAATCTTATGAAAATACTCTGAAGGCGCATTTGGAATTTACACCATGGCCGGGATGCCCAAGGCTGTGGCCCCACCATCTCTCCTCAGCAGTCCCATCCTTCCACCTCTGGGAAGTCTCAAACAGCTCAGTAAAGTGAGGTTTAATTTGCACTGCCTTACATTCTGGCAAAGTTTCACGTTTTCACGGCCGCTCCTTAAACCCATTTTGGATTCATGGAGTTATCAGTGCAGCCCTGAGGCATGGGGAGGAGGTGGGCTCTCGCCCCCAGGAGCGGGATCTCTGGGTTGGGATTTCAGACCCCTGGTCTCCTACTAAGTGCAGCCGTCGGGGGCAGAGGCCAGGCCTCCCAGCAGACTCGGGATGGGAACCAACTGGCCCAGCTCACCGCACCTGCAGGATCCCAGCTGCCCCGAGGAAACACAGAGAAACCAAGGGACCAAATCACAACAACCCAGATGAATCTGTCAAAATACACACACACACACAGACACACACACACTCCCCAGACTGGCGGGCTGGCGGCCGGTGCCTGCGCACATGGGTCCCTCTGTAATCACATGGATTCCTCTGTGATCACATGGATTCCTCTGTGATCACATGGATTCCTCTGTGATCACATGGGTCCCTCTGTGATCACATGGATTCCTCTGTGATCACACGGGTCCCTCTGTGATCACATGGATTCCTCTGTGATCACATGGATTCCTCTGTGATCACAC
>CM035292.1:2903587-2916325 GCA_020226075.1 Hydropotes inermis
GGGTCCCTCTGTGATCACATGGGTCCCTCTGTGATCACATGGATTCCTCTGGGATCACATGGGTCCCTCTGGGATCACATGGGTCCCTCTGTGATCACATGGATCCCTCTGTGATCACATGGATTCCTCTGTGATCACATGGATTCCTCTGGGATCACATGGGTCCCTCTGTGATCACATGGATTCCTCTGTGATCACATGGATTCCTCTGGGATCACATGGGTCCCTCTGTGATCACATGGGTCCCTCTGTGATCACATGGGTCCCTCTGTGATCACATGGATTCCTCTGGGATCACATGGGTCCCTCTGGGATCACATGGGTCCCTCTGTGATCACATGGGTCCCTCTGTAATCGCTGTAATCACAGCCCTGTGTCTCCTCTCCGTCTAGTACCTGGGCTTCATGAGGATTCAGTCTGTCCACGGGCTACGGGGGGAGGCCCCTGACAAAGGCCTGGGCCCCCACGTCCAGGGGAGGCGGGTGAGAGGTCACTGACTGAGGGGCCGTGTTAACCTTCTTCCCAGCCTCTATCAGCCCACCTGCCTGAAGAAACGATGGAGTTGCTTCTCTATCATGTTTGTGATGGGATTACAAAATGCAAAATTAGGGGTGTGGGCCTGGGACGCTGTGAGCCGCGCAGAAAACGGGGAGCTACGTGGTCACTGTGACTACGCCCTGTCGCAGCCTCTCGGCTGGTCTCATGGGCACAGAACATGCCACCCAGAGCCAGGCTGCCTCCGTAAGTGCCGAGGGTGGGCCTAAAAATGACCGAGCCACTTGAAAGCTCAATGGTCCTCGGATATAAAAATCACACAGAAACGCATCGCAATCTGCAGCACTGGTGACCTTGTGCTCTGGCTGTGGTGGAACCCAAGTGTGAATCCACAGCCACCACTCAACTTGAAATGAACTAACACTCGGTCGTGTCTGACTCTCTGTGACCCCATGGACTGTAACCCGCCAGGCTCCTCTGTCTGTGAGATTCTCCAGGCAAGAATACTGTGGGTTGCCATTTCCTTCTCCAGGGGATCTTCCCGACCCAGGGATTGAACCCGCATCTCCTGCATCACAGACTGATTCTTTATCAGCTGAGCATGGGACCAAAACTTCAGAAACATTTGGATGATGCCTGATCTCCATTTCCTACATTTATCTGAAATTCTTCATTTGTGTTTAAAAAGTCAGACTATTTTAATGTGTTGGTATCATGAATGTCTGTTTACTCAAAAGGCAATTAATATTCTCAAAGCAATGCCAAAGCTGCCTGGAGCAGAGAAGACCCATCACCAACCCACAGCATTTGCAGAGAAGATGAAAGGAGGAGGGTTTGTCAGAGCAGAGCCGCAGCGGCCTGATCGTCCCGCGGTCGATCTCCACGAGCGCCACTGAGCTCTCCACGCCCGGAGTCCCGGGTGAGGACTTCTGTTCTGTGCTTTAAGGAAATCTGTTCTCTTAACTGGAGCCCGGCCGTTCTCTTGTCTTCAGCTGTGTGTGCCTGTACTGACCACGGGTCCTGCTCACTGTAGGCTGGCTTGAGGGTCCTCGAGCCCAGTATCAAAAAGATGCCAAGAAAACAGATTTCTAAACAGGGACTCCCCTGCGCCTAGCACACGAGGCCGGTCAGGGTGTAGTTAACGTGCCACCGCCCACAAGCTCAGGGGAGGAAGAGCGTGGTTAAGGGGAGACCCGTGGTCAAGCAGCTCGGACGCCCGGGGAGCTGTAGCCCAGCCTCGTGAGAACCAGAGGCTGCAGCCGAGAGTGAGGGCCTTGCTTCCAGAAACTCCCCCAAGGTCAGTACATTCTCAGACAAAGCAAAGATGGGACATCACTCTTGAGGAGTGGCCAAGCCCGCTGCCATCCCCAGAACCCAGAGAGAAGTGCCTGGCAGACTGGGGGGCCCAGCTGCCCATGCGGAGCTGGTCCTCACCCCTGCTGGGGGCCCTGCAGACGAGGGCTGGCTAGGAGGTGGAGAAGGGATTCTGAATCGACACATCTGAATGGCTCAAAGTGTCCATAAGGCACGGCTCTCCGACAAGAATGTCACCCAAGGTGGAGGGGGTCCTCCGCCTGCCCAGAGACAGCCCCTGACCCTGCCCCCACGGAAAGACAGAGGGCCAAGCAGCCAGGGACGAAGGGGATCACAGTGCTGGCTGCAGGGGACCTGGGAACCAGGAGAGTGCTGAGAAGGCACGCAGGGGAGAGGGCTGGCACAGCCCTGGGAACAGGAAGGCTCACTGCCAGGTGCCAGCCACAGGAGAGCCAGAAGGACCTGGGCCAGGTATCGATGCCCCTGGGTCGACACCCCGTCCCCTAGGAGGCAACAAGCACCCTTGGAGAGTAGGCACAAGAAGGGGCGCCCAGGCTGGGAGCCCCACCATCACAGTGCCGCCACTCCCGGCTCTGCTCCCGCCGTCACCCGCCTCCAGGGGCAGCCACTGCTGCTGAAGACACTGCCCCGCCTGGACAAAGGCAGGAGATGTAGGGGGTACTGGGGGGGCTGCCACAATCGGGGGGCCCTGGCCCTCTGCCTGCCATCCACCCTCTTCCAGGGCCCCTTCTACAAACGGCCCACCCAGGGGCCAGGGGCTGCCCCTCCCTGGTGGGGGCTGGGGAGCAGGCTAGTCTCGGGGAGACAGCGGTGGGGGCGGGGCAGGCCCAGCAAAGCTCCTCTCCCTCACCCTCTCCTAGGTGCATCCTCTTGCCGGACAGCCCCTCGGGGGCTGGATCCCTGCAGAGCTCTCCCCCAGCCCTGGCAGACCCGTGTGCATGCAGCTGCTCAGCTCCACCTGCTGACCCTTGCCAGCCTGCACCGTCGGGGCCCACCGGCCCCCAGGCCCCAGCCCTCGGCGTGCAGACTGGGCGATGGCTCGATGAAGACAGTGGCCCCAGCCTGACTCCAGCCCTCGGCGGACTCCGGAGCAGGGCCTCCACCAAGCACCCAGCCGGACCTCCCCACCCACCCGCGGCCCGCCTCCCCACCTCCCTCCACCACCTGCCTGACTTGCCTGCATCCTTCAGGACCTAATCCGGGCCGCTCCTGCTCCCAGCCTCGCCAGTGGCAGAGAGGACCTAAATCTGAGATCCCGGAGAACGGTGACGCCTTCCCACAGGAGCCCTCACATGTGAGTGAGAGGAGATGCTCTGCCAGAGCCTGCAGGCCTCCACTCTCCCCGCCCCAGGGGCACACACGGGCTCGCCAACACAACACTCGCCTATACGTGGAGGGCAGCTCCCACCTGCCTGCCCAGCCTCACCACCTTAGGCTGGACCAGACATCAGACACACCCAGGGCAACCCTGCCAACTAAAGGGCGGCAGGCTGACCCAAGAGAGGGTCATCTGTAGGGCTATTCCAGGGAAGCAGTCTTACTAACAGCACAGTTATTATGACACACGATTCTTGAAAATAATGGTGTGTATTCTGAAGGATACAGAATGTATACAAAGAAAAGTGCCCGGAAACGCACGATGCAATTTCAGCTGACATCGTGGTATAGTTCACTGCATCACAATTTGGTCCATAACGCTCCTACATACACATGTTTTTTAATAAACCAGAATTGAAACTGAATGTGAAGTTTGAGGTCCCGCTACTTTTGTGAATACTTTGGTCATTTTCACCTATTGAAAATTCGTGGAAATCACGTACCACCGCTGGGTTATGTGTCCTCTATGGCTGGACGTGTGGGCTTGTCTGGCGCCTCTTCAAGGACAAAGGCCTCAACAAGGGACACCCAGCCCCGTCTTCGTGCCTTCTCCCACCTCCTCCAGACAAGGAGGTGCCCGAGCCTTCCAGGACGCAAAGATTACGGGGTGTCAATCTCATCACACCTCAAAAGCACTGAGCATTATCTTCCTTAATCGTGGCTAATTTGATAGACAAAAATAGAACTGCATTATTGGTTTGATTTGCATTTTCATTACAGTGATGCTAGACTTCTTTTTTTTTTCAGTGTATTATTCATTTGTGGTAGCATTTTGCAACATTCCTCATTTCCAGAAAGAATCTTTTTAACTGTATGTTTGCTCTTCACCGACATAAGAAATGATTCACAAAGATAAACACTGTCACAAAAAAACCCCACAAGCAAGAAGAGGCGCAGAGAAGAGGTTGTTGTGGAAACATAAATACCACTTCTGCGGACACGGAATGCTCATGGCACCCCCGAACAAAGCAAACATTTCTGGTCAACTTGAGGCCATCTTTCCACGTAAGGATAAAAGATAACTAAAATCAGGATACTGTTCTGGGGTGGCTAGAAAATAATTTATTTTGTTTGGCCTTTCTTATCCAATTCAACATTAGTGTATTTTTAATCAAATATATCAATATGTACTAATTAACCCTGCGTGGGGTGAGTCAAAATTAACCAACCGCTTCAATAATAAATCAAAAAACTGTAATTGGTATTTTAATTTTTTATAAGTAACATACCATGTAATACCAGAGTGAATACTCTATCACCACCATATAATTACACCACAACATACTCTGAGGCCCATCCTTCACGCTGTTATTAGACTCATAAAATATGCTTCCAAAATGAGAAAAAATAGCTGTCAAGAACTGCATCTTATTATTCAACTATTAAACTTTCTTAATCATCAATCAGTTTAATTGCTCCTGACACAAGTTATAAATAACATTTTGTGGTTCACTAGAATACTACACGGGTAACCCCTTCGTCCCCGGGGCTGAAGAGAAAAAGCCCCCTCCCCGGGATATTCCAGCAAGGTCTGCTTATCCTTCACTGTCGTTTCCATCTCAACTGGATACAGCATTCTGAAGTGTTTTGCTGATTTAGGCCGAAGATGTTAAGAAATCACTGTAGGTAACTGCCTGGCATTATTTTCAGTTAGATCCCTAATGGGCAGATGACCCGTATCACCCGGTCCAAAGCAGCAGCTGAAAGCAGACATGAGTGCCTGGCGGCGTCTGGCTGCTGTGCGCTCCGGCCCCTCCTCCGACCGCCGGCTCGGGGTCCCGAGCTCCGGGCCTGGGTGCCCAGCCTGGCCGCAGCGGACGCAGAGAGGGGACGCAGCTGTGCCTCAGGGGACGGGACACTGGGGGGCGGCGAGAGGAGAAGGCGGGACTCTGGGGGCTTCCCGTCAGCGACGCCGCGCCAGGCTGCACACGGGACCCCGCTCTCACTGGGTCCGCGCCACGGGTGCGGGGACGGGGCTCGGCAAGGCCGGGGACCCACTGCAGCCCGGGGGCCTGCTGTCTGCGGAACGCACTCACTCGGGCCTGCTCTCCCCTGGAATGCCTATGACCACGGGCATCAGCCAGCTGCGTGGAGATCTGCGTCAGCGCTGGTCTTTCCTGATAGGCCGTAGCTGGAAAGCCCACACGAAGGCACCCGAAGAGGTGCCCCAGACACCGGCTGACGCTGCGTGGCCAGCCAACCCCCGGGCCTGAACGGACGAGGGAGGCGGGCGGCAAGCGTCCCGCTGGAGAAGGGGGCGTCAGGGAGCTGTCACAGAGGAGAAGCCCACGGACTTCACACAAGGGCGGTGGGTCGGGTTAGCTCCCAGAGGATTCCACAAAATCCTAAGAAGTGGGACAAAAATAATACCCACAGCAGACTTCCTGCAGAAATAAGGCAGGACAAAAGGCCACACAACGATGCTGCTGACGTGCTGGAAGAAAGCTGCCAACCTGGACTTCCAGACTCAGTGGGAAATACCCGTCGCAAGGTGAAGCCAACGCTTCCTGAGACCAAAACAAGAAAGGGCTACACAGCAAAAAAATGCTGAAGGAAGTTCTTCCAGCAGAAAGAATACGATACAAGGGGAAAGACAGAGATCTACCCAAAGAACAAGGGTGACAGGTCACGTATGTGAAGGTGAACGCGAAAGTTATTTTCCCTCATTTATAATTTCTTTAAAAGATAATTGACCAGAGCACACCAGTCATGATCTTGGCTTCTATTCATAATACCATTCTCCAATCACAGGGACTGGGCTCCCTGGAGAAATGGACACACACACACACACACACACACACACAGATCAGGGCATGTCAGAAGGACCCAGGCGCCAACGAAAACAGCACCCAGTGGCCAGAGCTGGAACATTTAGAACAGAAGATGTAGTAGTGCTACTGGACTAAAACTCAAAATGTAAAATAAATATCCCCACAGCCATACCAATGTAAATGAATGAATCAATTAACAAGTGGGAAAAGCAGACAAATCTCTCATGCAGAAGAATCCTAATTAACTTAAGTAGAGATCTGCCTTCAAGAAGGGTGGGCGTAATTGCCACCCCTTAAGTTCTGGGCACATTGTGTCCTCCTTCCAAAGAAGACAGGGCGGGGCTTCCCTGTGGTTCAGTGGTTAAGAATCTGCCTGCCAATGCAGGGAACACGGGCCCAGTCCCTGGTCCGGGGAGACTCCACACATCACGGGGCAGCTGAGCCCGTGGGTCACAACTACTGAGCCCGTGCGCCCTAGAGCCTGCGCCCTGCAAACGAGACGCAGCCCAGTGAGAAGCCCACGCACCACAACTAGGGGCTCATGCCCAGCAGTGAAACTCCAGGGCAGCCAAAAGAGTAAAATTTAAAAAAAAGAAAGTCTCTTAAAACAAAACAAAAACAAACAAAAAGGACTGTGTGGAAAGGAGAGGGAAGAAGAGGAACTCTGCAGAGGAGATGGACACACCTGGGCCAGGCGGTCGCCACGTGCACCTGAAGTGATGACAAGGCATTGTGCTCCCCTGCTCGTCCTCCCAAACCCACAGCCCCAGTCTGATGACAAGAACATCAGGCAAACCCAAATCTACAGAATAACCTGGCAAGTACTCAAGCTGTTGAGGTCATTAAAACCAGGGAGACCTGAGAAAATGTCACAGCCACGAGGAGCTGAAGGGGACGACTGAAGGCCATGTGGAGCCCTGGACGGGTCCTGGACCAGAAAATGGTCATTAGGAAAAGTTAAACATAGGTCATAACCATCTGTCAATACTGATTCCCTAGCTGGGACAAATGTCCCAGTGTAAGATAGGGTGGGGGGACCTGGGGCAGCAAGGGGGACCCTGGCCGAGGAGAAGGGTCCAGAGGCAGGAGCGGCTACAGAAGGACAGAGACATGCTCTGGCCGTCTCTGCCGCTGGACGCCACCACCCCGGACCGTGCGGCTCAGAAGAACACCTTTTTTTTTTTTAGATTTTTTTTTTTTTTACGTGGACCATTTTTAAAGTCTTTATTGAATTTGGTACAACATTGCTTCCATTTTCTGTTTTGTGTTTTTTGGCCACCAGGCATGTGGGATTGTCGGGAGCCACCAGGATGCACCCAGTCCGTGACAAGGTCACACAACAACAAAGAAACCTGCAAGGCAGCTCTTCCCCTTGAGGTTGTCCCAGGGGCCCGGTATGTCCCAGGCATCTGGGATCTCAGCTCCCTGACCAGGGATCACACCCTCGACCCCTGCCTTGGAAGGCCAAGTCTTAACCACTGGACAGCCAGGTAGTCCCAATAGAACACATCTTAATTCCGAAACTGGCCCTAAACAGTGGCCTCTCGATGACTTCGCTCCTAATGCAGTAAGTGGTCCAGCTGCAGTGAGCTAAACGTACTGTCCGGCGAGACGAAGGAGCCAGGCGCAGCTGACCCCTGTGCCCTGGACAACGCAGCCCCAGCCTGACCGCCTGTGCACCTGCCGGGACTGGAGGGCCCGGGGGCCTGGAACAGAGCCACTGTCCACCAACAAGGCTCCGCCTTCGAGCCTTCTGCTCAGGGAGCCCCGATTCCACCAGATATAAGTCAGATTTATGAATTCTGTTATGTATCTGAAGAAAGAAAAAAAACAAAAACCCCCAGTTGCCACTGAGCCCACTGTACACCTCTGCGGCACCTGGATGGCCGACAGAGGGCACTCAGCCCTGATGACGCATCATTGCAGAGTCAAGCTTCACGGGCTCAAAACCAGCTGCGAGGTAGGTGACAGCCCCCACCCCGCGTGAAACATAACTGTGTCGATCCAGGCAGCGCGCTCTTCCAGGACAGCTGCTCCAGCAGTATATTTTCCATACTCACTGCCCTGGGCAATACTGCACACCCTTGATTATTCTTTGCAAATACATAATACATGAGTCACAAAACCAATTGCAGAGGCCCCAAATTAGACACTGCTGACCAGCCCCAGAAAACGCTATCATTTTAGAATGTTCTTCTCAAGTGGTTTTTGTGTTTTATTGGCGAAATGGTGTATTATTATTGCAATCATAATGATTTAAATATAAATACCATTAGAGCTGTAATAACAGCGCGCATGTACTTGGCGATTTTATTTCAAAGACTTCACGCCACTATACGTACCCTCCATCATTAGCCCCCCAGCGAGACGGGAGGCTGCCAGCACAGCCTCTGTTCTGCGGAGGGCAAGCTGAAGGCAGAGAAGCCCAGGCGGGCAGGCCCAGGGCTGTGGACGGACAGCTGGACACCGCAGGCTGCTTTTACCCACGGACACCCACAGACTCTCACGTCCGCCTGCACGGATGCAGCCTCACACGCTTCCCACAACAGAAGCGATCCTGGCCATGTACAAGCAGTGCGAGCCCGCGGAAATGTCTCCTGAGAGGAGCAGCGCTGAACGGCCGTTTGTGACCCAGGGAGACACACAGCAGGCTCCGGGGGCGGCGGGCGCAGGGGAGCCGAGTGCTGCCCGCCTTTCCACACACACGCGCGGGTATGTGCTGGGCGTGTGTGCACGGCTGCGCGCACATGTGTATGGGTGTGTGCACACATGTGCATGGGTGTGGGGGTGTGCACGGCTGCGCGCACATGTGTATGGGTGTGTGCACACGTGTGCATGGGTGTGGGGGGATGTGTACACAGGTGTGTGTGCATGATGCCCTCCAACCATCTCATCCTCTGTCATCCCCTTTTCCTCCTGCCCTCAATCTTTCCCAGCATCAGGGTCTTTTCCAATGAGTCAGCTCTTCGCATCAGGTGGCCAAAGTATGGGAGTTTTAGCTTCAGCATCAGTCCTTCCAATGAATATTCAGTACTGATTTCCTTTAGGAGGGACTGGTTGGATCTCCTTGCAGTCCTAGGGGCTTTCAGGAGTCTTATCCAACACCACAGTTTAAAAGCATCAATTCTTTAGCGCTCAGCTTTCTTAATAGTCCAACTCTCACATCCAAACATGACTGCTGGAAAAACCATAGCTTTGACTAGATGGACCTTTGTTGGCAAAGTAATGTCTCTGATTTTTCATATGCTCTCTAGGTTGGTCATAGCTTTTCTTCCAAGGAGCAAGCATCTTTTAATTTCATGGCTGCAGTCACCATCTGCAGTGATTTTGGAGCCCAAAAAAATAAAGTCTGTCACTGTTTCCACTGTTTCCCCATCTATTTGCCATGAAGTGATGGTACTAGATGCCGTGATTCTTAGTTTTCTGAATGTTGAGCTTTAAGCCAACTTTTTCACACTCCTCTTTCACTTTCATCAAGAGGCTCTTCAGTTCTTTGCTTTCTGCCATGTGCATTGCTGGGGAAAGGGGCGTGCGGCTGAGCACTGGCCCAGCACGTGGGGCTGCCTGCACTGGCCAACGTGGCTGTCACCGCCTCCTGGACGCTCTGTGCGGTGTCCACGGCCTTCATATGGCAGTATCCGGAGACGCCCCTGCCTCCAGGTGGAGAGGCACAGCCTCCCTGGGTCTCTCAGGGAGCGGCAGGGTGGGTCTGAGTCAACAACCACTCTAGTTCCCTCTTGAGAGTTCCATCTTACAGTTTCTGCCCCTCAGGACAAAGCCCACAGACAGGAGGCACCTCTGCACCCATACCACACCGGGCAGAAACCACACAGCAGATTCAGACAAGCAGTCATCAGTTAACACGCCCAGGAGTTAGGAGCTCGCACCGAGGGGGAAATGAGCAAAGCCAGGCCGTGGCTGTAACCACAGCCAGCGGAGGAGGCCCCGCCCCAGGGCACGTAGCACAGGGGGAACCGTGACGGGCAGAAGCAAGAATGGGGAACCACGCAGTCGTGACTGCATGCAGAACAGACACTCTGGCCAGTTCCTAAGAGTCCATCAAATCCAACTGCCCTGTGTATCCAAGTTGAACTGACCCAAAGAGGGGGAAAGCATGGACGTCATCTTAGTAGCCAATTTAGGAGCTAAAACATACATGAAAATCTTTCCTGCTGAAAGAGCTTTGATTTCTTGTTTCCTCTCTTCCCTAAAACGCTCTATCTGAGGGTACGCGGCATGTTGTTTTTATTTGCTTGGCTGTGCTG
This sequence comes from Hydropotes inermis, assembly GCA_020226075.1. NCBI lineage: Eukaryota > Metazoa > Chordata > Mammalia > Artiodactyla > Cervidae > Hydropotes > Hydropotes inermis. The sequence continues at coordinate 2,913,831 of CM035292.1, forward strand.
ATCTTTCCCATCCTTCTCCGACGCCCCAGCCCTCCAACCCTGCAGCCCCCAAAGGCGTGTTTCCTAGACAACATGGAGGCTCTGAACAGTGCATTTTTGCAAAGGTACAAAGAGCAGCCTTCTTCATTCACAGCTGGCACTGAAAGGCAAGTTTATCAGGTGGGAGCAGGACTCTAAAAGCCCTGGTAATTTTTCCACATCCCTGCTGAGAAGAAAAAGCTCAGTAACCGGGTCCCCTAAATTAGCAACAGAATGGAAGGTAGGAGCCAATTCACCAGGAGAGCCACGTGCTTCGAGGGGGAGGGAGGGGCCCGGCTGGGGTCAGGACCTCCAGAGCCCCTCCCTGGTCTGAAACAGAATCTACACGTCTCTGATGGAGACAGAGAGAAACAGAGGCTTGGGAGGGGGAAGGGGAGGGCGGAGGGAGAGGTCGTACCCGACAGAGCGGACACAGGAAGAGACCCCCATCCTGCAATGCAACAGTCCGACAGGCAAATGGTGAACAGCGCGTGTGCCTTCCACAGGCCAGGACGTGCGCTCAAACCTAAAGGGCCGCCACCAGCATGGCCGCGACCTGCAGGAGGCACCGGGGCTGTCTCTGCCCTAACCCTCTCTCAGACCCACTGGGGCCTGTGCTGCCAACCTAAGAGCCTAAGGGCAAAGGCCCGCAGGAGCACCCAGCCCCGAGCGCAGAAGGCACCTCCCGACCCGGCCGGCGGCCAGGCTCATGGGGCCGAGGGAGGCCCCGGGCGCGTCCTTGGCGACGCAGTCATGCCGACAGCGTGGCGCAGGGCGCTGACTGCACGCACGGAGCAGCTGCGTCCCAGTCGGACTGCCTGTGAGACGCTAGCGTGCCGCAGGGGCCACGCGCCCGTCGCCCCAAGGCCCTGTCCTTGTGCCTCCCGAGGGTTCTTCTGGGCAACGCAGTGAGGGGGCACCTGCGCTCCGGCATTCAGCATTTCCCCTGCTCCCACCTGACGCACTGCTCACAAGCCCCAAGGCTGTGCCAACAGTCCCATCCCGACAGTCGTCCAAGGCCCGGGGGCCTGAGCGGCAGACGCGAACGATCCCAGGACCTGCGTGCTGGGGACATGGCTTCCCCTGCTCCTCGCAGCCCCCTGGCCACCCTCGGCCTCGAGGGGGAAGCACCGTGTGTCCTGGCTGCTTTCCCTCCAGACAGAACACGCTCCACCGGCAAGGGCAGGCACCCAGAACACAGCGGCCCAGGCGGGCCCCCATCACACAGGCTGGACCAGGGCTGGACCAGCGAGCTGATGCTGACCCGTCTGGCAGGGAAAATGAGCCCCAGTGGGGCCAGCTGGTGGGTTCAACAAAAGCACCCCGGTGCCTAATTTTCAGAAGCTGTGTTCACGTCTCTGAGGGGCAAGATAAGAAAGGAGGGTTCATACTAACACAGAGCTGCTAACGAGACGGTGCTTCAATCCAGAGAGTCAGGACCACACGGAACGGCAGTGCTGCCTCTACTGCTGATAAAAATCATTCTAAAGGGCTTTAGGTCACACATCTACTGTATTGAATTGAAAAGCAACTTCTGATGGAAAAGGTACACAACATCAGTCAGAAAAATGCCATTCACTGCAACCAAGTCCCAGCTGTAGGCGCGCAGACAGCCGACTCCCCCCCCTGGGCTCCTGTCCTCTGGGGAAGGATGGAGCCCTGAGCCCCCGAGAAGGCACTGCCCCCCAACATGAGGGAGCAGCAAGCAACACTTCATGGTGAAGAGTCTGCGTGGATGAAGCTGAAGTGAAAGTCACTCATTCGTGTCCAACTCTTTGCGACCCCATACAGTCTGTGAATTCTCCAGGCCAGAATACTGGAGTGGGTAGCCTATTCCTTCTCCAGGGGATCTCCCCAACCCAGGGGTTGAACTGGGGTCTCCTGCAGTGCGGAGGATTCTTTGCCCGCTGAGCCACAGGGGAGCCCGAGAACACTGGAGCGGGCGGCCTGTCCCTTCTCCAGCGGGTCTTCCCGACCCAGGAATCGGGCCACGGTCTGCTGCGTGGAAGGCGGAGTCTTACCAGCTGAGCCACCAGGGACGCCCATGGATGGAGGAGCCCCTGAACCCGACCCCCCACAGTCCACAGAGGAAGGGGCAGAAGCAGGAGGACGCGGCCCAGACTGCTTGCAGTCACTGACACCAGCCTCCAGCTGCCCCTTTCCCATAAAAGAGGAAAGCCATCCACACACAGGAGGCTGCCAGGGTCAGTCCTGGCGCTGACAGTCAGTAGTTTGAAGTCCTTGATCAACCTGTTTAATCTCTGTGCTTCAGTTTGCTGATCTGCAAAACGGGATGATAAGAGCATCAACCTCAGGAAGGAAAGTTCTCTGAAAGCCCCTGGAACAAAAAAGGTTGGCTGCAGCCACGGCCACCATCATCAACACCGTCACCAACAACACTGTCACTATCACCATCATCACTGCCATCACCAGGGTCACCACCACCATCACCACCAACACCACCCTCATCACCACCA
>CM035292.1:2921478-2959961 GCA_020226075.1 Hydropotes inermis
GACCCCATCTGTCTCAGGGCAAACTACTGCCCACGCACTCTGCGGCCGGCGTGCCATGAGGAGGATCCTGCAGCCACAACCAAGGCCTCAGGCGACCAAGTAAATACACAAATATTTAAAAAAACCACTACGGTGACACCGTGGCCTCAAAACTTGCAAAAAAAGCCACCCAAGCCTTCTCACCCCATCCGGGCTCGCACTCTCTACTCCTTCCACCTCCAGGGGGCTTCAGGATGTGGGGGGCATGGAGGGGGCCACAGAAAGGAAAAGGAAACCTCCCCCTTCCCTTCAGGAAGTGATGGTAATATTTACAACTAAACCCTAGGGAAACAGAACTATAACCCCCCGCAGACCAGCATCGCTCATGGAAAGCACCGCAAAAATACAAACAGAGTCCGACACCACGGCTGAATTCCCATCTGGTCTGTCTCTTGCTCTTTTCTGATCAGCGGCAAAGTTCTGGGTCAGCAGGCCTGGACACGCCAATCACTCGACAGGGGGCCCTGCACCCCCTGTGCTGATCGGAAAAGCGGGTTTTCCAGGGCTAGCTGTGATGATGGGCTGTCTGATGCAATGACCTCACGAACACTGGCAGCTGTCCTCACTAAGAGTTTCCACTTTGACTAGGGGAGCACGTGCGCCTTCTGAAAACTCACAAACGGCTGCACTCGTGAGTCAGCAAAGAAACCTCCTAACTTCTAATGAGGCATTCCTTAACAATGAATCTGCCTGAAAGCAGGGCTTGTCTCCCAAGGTGCAACACTGAACTGGAAATACAAAGGAAACAACAGATCACAGAATAATACATCATGAGGCTCTCAAAATCAAATGCTGGCGATTGTTTAAGAGTCTAATGAAATGTCTATGGGTAAAATAAAAGTAATGTAGAACATGCAACGCCAGGGAAAGGTCGGACTGTGCCTAGAAATCAAGCTCCTCAGGGTGCTCATGACCACACCCCCGTCACTGAAAACCTTCACCCGTCCGGCTCTGGGCCCCCACATGCAGGGCCTGAGCTCAGGTCTTGGCCACAGACCTCCCCACAGCAGAGCTGGGTCCCCCAGCTTCCCTACCAAGGCCGCCCCTCAGCCAGCACACTGTGCTTGGTGGGGTCTCACCAATGCCCCCGCCTTCCGGCCTGCACAGGACAGAAGCCAGCACAGAGAAGAGCCCCCCCCCCCCATCCTGCCCTTTAGGAAGCTCTGACGCTTCACCAACAGCTCCTGTAACGCACGGTACTTCCAGGGGGAGTAAGCATATGGCCGGTGCACAAAGACATATGTGTGTCTGGATTTGTTAAAATGATGTTAACAAAACAAAAGATGATTTGAAAACAGTTTTGGTAATTTAACAGTAACCTTCGGTAAAAGGGAAACATTTAAAGATGACCAAAAAAAAATGAAGATGGGTAATGGTATGTGCTATATGAGAAATATCTGCAAATTTCTGATTCTCACACAGTGAAAGATAAAAATTTGAAAAGAAAGCGAGAGCTTGTGGGGGGAAAAGGATGAAGTTCTTCAGGGGTAAATGGCAAAGCCCTCAATCAGCCCACCCTCTTCTGTAGGACTCTAATTATCACACAGGGACTCTGAACCCATGCCCAGGAAATAGGGTGCGTGAAATTCTGAGCACTGCAAAGTGTGGGGCCGGGGTCTTTCTGGGGGGAGGATCGAGGGCCAGCACCACTCCCCACAGGTGTGAGCACCACCACTGCAAGCTCTGAGCACCAGCCACCCTCCCAGCTGGCTCTCCAAGACTCGCTCACTGCTCAGCCGCTCAGTCGTGTGCAGCTCTTCGTGGCCCCACGGACTGCACCGAGCCAGGCTCCCACCCTTCACTCTCCTGCAGCCTGCTCGAACCCACGTCCATGCAGTCAGCGACGCCATCCACCATCTCACCCTCTGCCACCCTCTTCTCCTCTTGACTTCAGTCTTTCTCAGCATCAGGGTCTTTTCCAATGAGTTTGCTCTTGGCATCAGGTACCCAAAGGATTGGAGCTTCACCTTCAGCATCAGTCCTTCCAATGAATATTCAGGACTGATCTCCTTTAGGACGGACTGGTTGGATCTCCTCGCAGTCCAAGGGACTCTCAAGAGTCTTCTCCAGCACCACAGTTCAAAAGCATCAATCCTTTGATGGTCAGTCTTCTTTATGGTCCAACTCTCACATCCATATTATATATCACTTCCTATGACTTAGATGAATTCAAACATTTTCAAAGACGTTGTGCTCAACTGCTGAAGTTTCCAGATGTCAGATTATGTGGCATGGTATATTAGGAGGGTTAAAAGGGAAAGGATCCCACTAATGTTTTTGTTAATTTGTTAGTTTTTTCCTTTTAGCCAGAGCCAGGACCACTTCAGCAAGGATGGTAGTTTAAAACAGGAAATGAAGAGAAACCATTTAAAAGAAAGGAAATGAATCAAGGGGAAAAAAAAATGTGAAACTGCACTTCAGTGGGAAGGAAATAGAACCTGTTCTCTGGTGAAAGGATTTTAAAAGGCTGTACAAAGGGTCCCGATTAACGAGGATAAAATTCTACCACCTCAGCCTCGGGGATCATATCTGAACGTGCAAAAGTGTTTCGGCGGCGAGTCACAAAGCACAGCTACAAATTGGGGAAATTAATCCTTGACTTCGCCACCAGCAGCGGGTACGATACCACGTGATCGGGGGCTCAGGGTTTCAAGCAGAGCCAGGCTGGCAACTCAGGAAGGCGTCCAGGGGCTGCCTGGATGCCCAGGCAAAATGGTCTGGACCCGGAACACCAGGACCTTGACAAGACGCTTAACCTCTGCACATCTCCCCTCTCCTAAATTCAAAGCGGTCGTGTGCCTCCATCACGAAGGCTGCTGTTAGCAATGAGAAGAAACACAGCGGAGTTAATTCAATCATAAATGCAGCTCAGGGGAATTAGGGTAGGGGTCGGGGAGAGCCCCTCATGCCAGGCAGTGGCTGCAGCCCCAAGGAAGGGGGGCTGTCATCTAAGGACAGGGAGAAAAAGATGGACGAACCCGCGGACCTAGGGCATCGCAGCCCCAAGTCCTAGGAGACTGAAGCGCCCAACAGGGGCTGCAGTCTGGAGACGGAGGGAAAGACCACAGACCCACAGTCTGAGCGGGGAGCAAGGTGAGGACGTGCCGGGTCAGCTGGCGGAAAGCAAGGTCCAGGAGGAGGCCCGCAGGCCAGAGACAGGCCAGGCCTTCTTTCTGGGTAGCTGACGCCTGGATGCAAGCTTTGCCTCCTGGTTCATAAGAGACACCAGCATCTTCCTCCGCAGGAAAGGGGGGCAGACAGCTGACTGTTATCAACACGTGTTCTGTGTGCACACGCGGACCGAGTTTCCACAAAACCACCTCAACTGATTCCACCTCCGCGTTATTCCAAACGGGCCAGCGTGCGCCTCAGGGGCCGGGAACAAACAGCCCTGGGCAGCGTCTTCTAGAAAACAGTGCTGGCCAAACACCTGCTTCTGCCTCAAGAGTGTGCAGAGGAGAGGACTGCAGCCACCAGGAGACAGGCAGTGTTGTTTCACAACACACACACACACTCACTCACACACACTCTCACACTCAGACACACACACGCACACAGACACATTCACACACAGTCACACACACTCTCACTCACACACAGTCTCACACACTCTCTCACACACACACACACCCTCGTCTTCACCGAGTCCCTAATTAGGCCTCCTGAACACGGCTCCCGCAGGCTGGAAACGCAGACGTCACACTGGAGAGCATCTAATTGCTCCTGGCCCTTCGGCTAATTCCCCGAGTCCTTTACTGTCGGGGAGCCCTGACCCCATCGGAGCAGCCTCACAGGCAGACACAGACGGATCCAGTCGAGCGGCGGCACACAGGAGCACACAGACGCAGACTCGCCAACGGCGCTCGGAACACCCCCAGGCCAGAGCAAGACGCCATCGAGACGGGACCGCAGAGAGACAGGCAGACATCCTCCTGGCAAGCAAGCTTGCAAACGTCATCAAGACTGAAAAACACCCACGGTTGAGTCAGTAATGCCTCCTGCCTCTTCTAAGACTGCATGTCAAGAAAATAACCCAAGATGCAGTCGAGAACTTCCTTTTGAGAAACAGTACGTGTACTGTCGAGGACAGTGAAAAAGTGGAAACCACGCAAACCTGCATCAACGGAAAGCTGCCCCAATGCGGCACCACCGCACAGCGGACAACGGGCCGGCATGTCTGGGTCCCCCTCAAATGTCCATGCTGGAATCCTCACCCCAGGAGGATGGGTCAGGAGGCAGGGCCTTGAGCAGGTGGTGAGGGCGGACCTGCATGAATGGGACAAGCGTCCTCACACAGGAGACCCCGCAGAGCTCCCTCGACTCCCAGCCCGAGAGGACGTGGACTACAGACCAGGCAGACCCCCCCAGAACGAGACCGTGCCTCCCCGACCGCAGACGCCCAGCCTGCCAGCCTGGGACAAACCCGCTCCTCCTGAGCGCCCCAGCCTACGGACCGCGGTGTAGCAGCCACGCAGACGAAGACGGGCCTCTGCCGTCTCCACAGCAGCTTCCGGAGGCGCTTCCTGGGCTTCCCGGTGGCTCAGCGGTCAAGAGTCCGCCTGCAGTGCGGGAGGCCCGGGTTCGATCCCTGGGTCGGGACGATGCCCTGGAGAACAGAATGGCCACCCGCTCCGGTATCCTTGACCTGGAAAACCCCACGGCAGAGGAGCCTGCTGGCTGCAGTCCATGCGGTCGCAGAGTTGGACACGCACTGAGTGTGCGGACAATTGCTGGAGCCTGATTTCAGGACGTGGGGTCCCTCCTAAAAGACACCCCACACCCCGCAGGTCATCCCCCGCGCACGCCCAGCTCGGTTCCCAAGCCACCAGCAGCCTCTCACCTCTCACCCACCGTCTGCCCCTACCAACCTGCAGACTCTGGACATTTCCCGGGAGTGGAATCACACGTTGTGTGGCCTGGCGTTTCCAAGGGCCTCCGTTTCACGGCGCGTCTCAGCCCACCACTCCCCTGCACTGCTGAGCAAGACTCCGCGGCGCGGGCAGACCACCCTCTATTTACACCTGCGCCGGCTGGCGGGCGCTCGGGCCGGACTCTGGGCTTTGCGGGCTGTAACGGACGACGCTCCCGGGAACACGCGCGGCAGGCTCGGGCCAGGTGGCACAGTAGCCCCAGGTTTAACTCTCTGCTGCGGTGCTAGGCTACTGGCCAAAGCCGCCGGGCCAGCTGGACAGGCCCCCAGCCACAGACGAGGTCTCCGAGCCCCCCACAGGCTTGCTGACATTTCTTCCTGCTCCTCTGAGTCCTGACATCCCAGGGGTGTGACTGTGCTGGTCTGCGTTCCTTAAGGATTAACAATGTCCAGTACCTTCTCATGCTTATTGGCCATTACTTTGCAGAAATGTCTATTCAAATACTTTGCCCCTTTGTTAAAATCAGACTGTCTTACTGATTTAAAACAGTTCTTTATAGTATCTCCCATTCTGCAGAGGTCTTTTCCCTTGAGAGTATCATCTACAGCAAAAAGTTTTCATTTCCATGTAGTCCAATTCACCTACTTTTTTTTTTTTTTTTTGGTTATTTTTGCTCTTGGGGTCACATCTAAGAAAACATGGGTTAAAATCCAAGGCCATGAAAACTTACTGCTGTTCTTTATTGTGAGACTTTAACAGTTCAGCACCTACATTTAGGTCCATGACTCATTTTATTTTTATGTATGGTGAAAGGCAGAGATGGAACTTTGCATGTCAACATCTGATTGTTCCAGGCTTCGCTGGTGATTTGTAGTAAAGAACACACCTGTCAAAATGCAGGAGACTTGGGTTCGATCCCTGGGTCGGGAAGATCCCCTGGAGGAGGGCATGGCAACCCACTCCAGTGTTCTTGCCTGGAGAATCCCATGGACAGAGGAGCCTGGAGGGCTACAGTTTATGGAATCGCAAAGAGTCAGAACCGACTTAGCAACTAAACAACGATCTCACTGACCCAGCACCAAATGTTGAAAAAGACCATTTCTCCACTGACTTGTCTTGGCGTCACTGGCAAAGATCAACTGCCCACAAAAATGAAGATTTACTTCTAGACCCTCAATTCTGTTCTACTGACGGCTATGTCCATCCACAAGCCAGAATGACACTTTCTTGATTACTACAGTTTGGTAGTAAATTTTGATAGGAAATGTGAATCCTCCAACTTCATTCTGTTTCACGATTATTGTTTTGGTTATTTGGGATCTCTTGAATTTGAATATGAATTTAAAGATAAAGTTGTCAATTTCTGCTACAGTTCTAATAGGGAGTGCACTGAATCTTTAGATCAGTTTGGGGAGATCTGCCATCTTAACACCGCCAAGTCTTCCAGTCCACCTCAAAAGATGTCTTTCCATTTATTTGCTGTTGTGCAGTCGCTAAGTCATATCCCACTCTTTGCGACCCCGTGGACGGCAGCACGCCAGGCCGCCCCATCCTTCACCATATCCTGGAGCTTGCTCAAACTCATGTCCGTGGAGTCGGTGATGCCACCCAACCATCTCATCCTCTGTCACCCTCTTCTCCTGCCCTCAATCTTTCCAAGCATTAGAGTCTTTTCCAATAAGTAGGCTCTTCATATCAATGGCCAAAGTATTGGAGCTTCACCTTCAGCATCGGTCCTTCCAGTGAACATTCAGGTTTGACTTTAGGATGGACTGGTTTGTTGACTTTAGGATGGACTGGTTTGATCTCCTTGCTACATTTATTTAAATCTTCTTTAATATCTTCCCACAATGTTTTGTAGTTTTTAGAGTAAATATTGTACTTATTTGCTAAATTTATATCATTTTATTCATTTTGACACCGTCATAAATGGAATTGTTTCCATACTTTCATTTTTTGATGGTCCATTACAAGGGTATAGAAATTATACTGGTTTTTCTACCTTGACCTTGTATCCCACAACCTTGCTGAGCTCATTTATCGGCTTTCATATTTTTAACGGATTCCTTTGGATTTCCTATATACAGATGATGTCATCTGCAATGGGAGAGAGTCTCACTTCTTCATCCCCATTCTCAGTGCCTCTTGCTTCATTTTTTTTTTTTTTTGCTAACCCTGTTAACCAAACCCGTGGAGAACACGGACATCCGTGTCTCACTCCTGAGCCTAAAAGGAAAACATTTGGTCTTTCACATTAAGCATGAGTAACCATGGGGTTTTCACGCACTCTTTGCCAGAGAGGTCACTCTTCTGGCCTCAGTGTTTTGAGTGTTTTTTTTTTTATCAAGAAAGGGTGTTAGATTATGTCAAATGCTTTTCCTGTATCAACTGAGATGACTGTGTTGCTTTGTCCTTTATTCTGTTAGGATAGACTATTGCACTGATTGAGTTCCACAGGTTGAACCAGCCTTGAATTCCTGAGATACATCCCGTCTGTCCTGATGCATAATCCCTTTGCCATCTCTACTGTATTCAGGTTCCTGATATTTCACTGACGCTTGTTCCATGCCCTCCTTAGGGGTACGGGCCAGTGGTTTTCCCTCTTTGTGATCTTTGTTTCATGTTGGTATCAGGATAATAATGGCCTAGGAGAATGAACTGAAAATTATTTCCTCCCTTCTCTTTTTGTAATAGTATGTGAAGGAGTGGTGCTAATTCTTTATTAAATATTTGTCAGAATTCACCAGTGAAGTCAGCTAATCCTAGGCTTTGTGGGGATTTTTTTAATTACTAATTTAATCTCTTACATACATTGCTCTTATATTTATACATCCATATAGATGTTGATAAGTAAATTATAATATAAATTATATTGAGAGATAGAAACTTATTTTAAGGAATAGAATAGCTTCACACAATTATACGGACTGCAAGTCTGAAATTTGTAGACCAGGCCAACAGGCTAGAAACTCAGGCAGCATTTCTGTGTTGTAAGAAGAATTTCTTCCTCTTCTTCTTCAGGAAATTTCCATCTTTGCTCTTAAAACCTTCAATTCACTAGATGAGGCGCACCCCTATATTATGCAGGGTAATCTGCTTTCTTCAAAGACTACCAATGGATATGTTAATCACATCAAAATATACCTTCACAGCAGTATCTAGACTGGTGTTTAACCAAATAAGTGGGCACCACAGCCTAGTCAAATGTATATGAAATTAACCATTACAGTCAGTTTCAGAAATTTGTGCCTTTCTAGGAGCATCTCTGTTTCACCTACATCCTAATTTAGAGAGTTGTTCACAGCATTTGCTTACTGCTGTTTATTTTTGAAACCACTCATAATTTTAGTGATTTGAGTCTTCTCCCCTTTTTTTCCAGGTCAGTCTAGCCAAAGGTTGACCAACATTTTGTTGCTATCTTTGAAGAACCAGCTCTGGTTTTGTTGAGTTTTCTCTACCACTTTTCTATTCCCTACTTCATTTATTTCTGTTCTAGTCTTTATTTCCCACCTTCTGTTTGTTTTGCCTTTAATTTGCTCCTCTTCTCCTAGTTCCTAAAATTGAAAACTCAAGTTAATGACTTGAGATGTTCTTTTTAAATGTAAATATCTCTTGGAGCACTACTTTAGCTGCATCCCGTAAGTTTCAGTATGCTGTGATTTCATTTTCATTCATCTCAAAGTAATTTCTAATTTTCCTTGTGATTTCTTCTCTAACTCATTGCTTCTTTTTAATTGTATTCTAAAATTTTCACATATTTGTCAAATTTTCTTCTGTAACTGCTATCTAACTTAATGTCTGTATGATCAGAGAACAATTTATATGATTTCTACCCTTTTAAATGTACTGATGCTTGCTTTATGGCCTAGCATATGGTCTGTACTGGAGAATGCTACATGTGCACTTGAGAAGAATGGGATCCTGCTATGATGGGTGTTCCACAGAGGTCTCTCAGGCCCAGTGGTTTCTAGGTGCTTGGTTTTCTTCCTACTCCTTTGTTGATCTTGTGTCTACTTTTCCTACACATTACTGAAAGGAGTATGTCACTACGTTCTAAAAAGACATTTTTTTAAAAAAGCTTAATGACTGGGAAATGCTTAGATATTAAAACAAAAAGCAGTACTAAAATATGCATGCATAATATAACTGCTGTAATGTAAAAAGTACATTGGCAAAAAAGACCAGAAGGAAATTAGTAAAATGTCCCAGTGACAGCTTCTGAGACAAGGAGCTATACTGTTAATGAGTTTTCCGACTTCTTAATTTTCAGCATAAGTCCATTACTTTGATCATCACCAAGATGTTTTTAAACAGAAAATCTGACTACATACAAGTTATGGGCTATGAAAGCACCGTGCACCTGACTGTCTGTCACTTCAGGGGCTGCAAAACCAGGAGCCCCCACCCTCTGGTTCTGAGCCACTGGCATTTCCAGGCCCTCTGCTCTCCACTCCCCCACAGGGAACGGAACGGCCACAGGAAACTTTCTGAACTCAGGTGCTCTCGTTTCTACCTTTAAAATGTTTCTGAGACTACAATTTATCAATAAGAAAGAGCGACAGCTCTCCCTCACTGTCACTCAAAGCCCAATTCAAACTGACAGTGGCCAAGGCGGGAGAAAGATGGCAGCACAGCTGTTCAGTTGACAGCAAGCCCCACCCCGAATCTTCTCCTCCGAGTCCCAGCCAGGTGTGGGCATTTACTCCCCTGCTGACCCCACTCGAAATCCACTTGCAGTGCACTCCACTTTCCAGGAAATGCATGCTAAAGCCTCTTCTCTGGGCAAAAGTAACCTGCTTGAAAACAACCTGTATTTTTGAGATGCTGACTTATAAACAGTAACACAAAAATAAGGAATCAATGCTTTCAAACTGTGGTCCTGGAGAAGACTCCTGAGAGTCCCTTGGACTTCGAGGAGATAGGACCAGTCAATCCTAGAGGAAATCAACCCTGACTATTCATTGGAAGGACTGATGCTGAAGCTGAAGTTCCAATACTTTGGCCACCTGATGTGAAGAGCCAACTCACTGGAAAAGACCCTGACGCTGGGAAAGACTGAAGGCAGGAGGAGAAGTGGGCAGCAGTGGATGGGATGGTTAGACAAGCATCACTGACTCAAAGGACATGAACCTGAGCAAACTCCGGGAGACAGTGAAGGAGGGGGAAGCCTGGTGCGCCACAGTCCATGGGGCCAAAAGAGCTGGACATGACTCAGTGACTGAACAACAACAATAAAAAAGTGTCCATAATGTTCACGAGTAAACACATCGATCATTTCAGTCACTCCTCATATTAGCTTTCAAGAGTGATTTGTTTTACCAGAAAATGACATATCAAATCGATCAGGGCTTACACACGCCAGTGATGAGAATCAACTGTAAAATGCTCCTCCCATGTGCCTACCCACGCCCAGCACCCCGAGGGGCTGGTCCACAGTGTCGGGTCAGGGCAGCTTCTAAGTTTAAGCAGCGCGCAGAAGACAGACGTGGGGTTGGGGGATGCTGCTTCGTGTTGTGCTCTGCCGAAACTGCTTACTTCAACTAAGATATACCTTTCTACTTAAATTGTGGGATTCAAGGTGACGGAATAATGGTTCTTAATCTTAAATCGGATTTAACACTGCTAAAAGGAATATGACAGTCCCTGTTTGAAAAATACTTAAAAACCGCACCATGCCTCGGGGGGAAAGAACTTAAAAACTCCAACAACAGTAGAAGGGTTTCGTGAATTATGCTACATTATCTCAACAGAATATTATGTGCAGGAGGTAAAAACGATCTTTACCAAGATGTCTTAATAATACAGGAACAAGCTAATGTTCTAAGGTTAAACGGGAAAAGGCGTGAAACAGAATTTTATATGTAACATGCTCTGAACTACATAAATACACACACAGCGAAGACTCAGAGGAGCCCCCCGAAAACAGCTGTCCCCCACCAGGCACTGCCGCAGGCCTGCACCCCGTCCGCAGGCCGGCCTGGTGGGGACGCAGAGGTACAGACACCTCCGAGGGGTGCCAGGAGAGCAGTGTCTGGGCCCCCCATGCAGAGGCCAGAGCAAAACGCGGCTGGCTAAGGCCACAGAGGCCTCCTTGCTACCAGCCAAACCCAGACTTCAGGAACCCTGGGCTCAGCAGAGCCCAGAGAGGAGAAAACAGCTCCCAGCCCTGCCTCCCAGCCCGCAGCCCTGAGAAGCGGCCAGCCCTCTGCACAGAGCCCGTCTCCACCATCTTCTCCCAGCACATGACGCCCTCGACACGCCACGCGGGCTTCTCCCACTAGCTTCACTGCCGCCTGCGTGGACATCTTCTTCTCCAGTCTCTGCGTCTGGACCACCCGCACACCCACAGCCACCACCGAGGTCCCCGGAGCTCTCCTGACTCCCGTCCTCAGCCACCCCTCGGGGGTGACAGGCACCTCCAGGGCCCAACCGCGACCAGGGACTCCATCCCAAGGTTTAGTTCAGTTCAGTCGCTCAGTCGTGTCCAACTCTTTGCGACCCCATGGACTGCAGCACGCCAGGCCTCCCTGTCCATCACCAACTCCTGGAGCTTACTCAAACTCATGTCCATTGAGTCAGTGATGCCATCCAACCATCTCATCCTCTGCCGTCCCCTTCTCCTCCCGCCTTCAATCTTCCCCACCAACAGGGTCATTTCTAGTAAGTCAGTTCTTCCCATCAGGTGGCCAAAGTACTGGAGTTTCAGTATCAGCATCAGTTCTTCCAGTGGATATTCAAGACTGATTTCCTTTAGGACAGACTGGTTGGATCTTGCAGTTCAAGGGACTCTCGAGAGTCCAACATGACAGTTCAAAAGCATCAAATCTTCAGCGTTCAGCTTTCTTTATGGTCCAACTCTCACATCCATACCTGACTACTAGAAAAACCATAGCTTTGATTACACAGACCTTTGCTGGCAACGTAATTTCTCTGCTTTTTAATATGCTGTCTAGTTTGGTCATCAGTTTTCTTCCAAGGAGCCGAGGGTTTGTTCCACACGTGTTTGGAGAGGCGGTGGCTGGCGCCGCTGCCCGTGTGTGTGTCTGTGTGCCAAACTCCGGTGAGGACAGTGTCCTTCGACAGCGGGACAGCAGGGTGAGGAGCCCCAGAAGAGACCTGGACTGCCGGCAGCCCCAGGGGGCCTGTGTGTGCGCGTATGTATGTGTGTGCGCACATGTGTCTGCACACCACTGTGTGTGCTGGGGATTGTGGGAAGACATGGAGAGTCTCTGAGTTTAACTGAAGGGAACACTTGAACATGAATTCTCTTCTCTCCAGCTTTTCTCTCTTCTGGACAATTAACATCGCGGGCATGTCCCTTCATCCCAGCCTGCTCATGATTCAGACAAACGCACCAAGGATCGCTTGGGTCTTACAACCTAAGTTGGTGCTAGACTCGTTAGGACAAACTTATTTACCACATTAATTAAATGGTCTATTTAACATGGAATATCAATTCTCTAATCACATCTCAGTTGAACTTCTTTCAATTAACAGCTCTGAAGCCTACTGACAGAGGTCCTACTGTTCTAGGATCATTAAGAACACTTTCATTATCTGTCAAATGAGGGAGCAAGAAGCAGAGAGGCAGGCAGGCTCCGGAGCGGTTTCTCCCCGCTGATCAGATGATGGGGGAGCAGCCCAGGATCACTGGTTGCTTAGCAACGAAGAGGCTCCCATGAGACTCCAAGCGATGGGCAAGGGGCGGCCACAAAATGGATGAGAAGCGGGAACCATCAGGGGCCCATCTGGTCTCGAGTCCACCTGAGTCTCCAGATTACAACAAGGTCAGAATCTGAAGCGGACCCAGAACTGAGAAGGCCAGAACACAACCTAGAAACAGCAGACATCCCGCAGGAAGGTTCGTGAAGACAAAGTAACAAAGTGATACCAGTTTTAAATAAAAAGCTACCACTCAAGAGTGAACCCGTCCTGTGGGGTTTCGCTTCTGTCCACAGATGCATTAAAAAGTACATCTCACACACATATCATCAGGACTGTTTTTAAACTTGAGACACATACCAGGCAAAGTTATGTTACAGCTGGTTGTCTGTTGCAACATACACGGGAAGAAAAAATATGCAGTACTCAGAGACAGTATAACCCAACCTAAATGCCCATTAAACCAATTATTTTGCATGTAATTAATATTCCCATAAAATTAAATGCTACTAGTATATCAAAAGCAAAACGGTGATGAAATGCTGCAGAAATGCAATTAAAGAGGATTCGGTTTTTAGCTTGTAAGCAAAACATTCAACTAATAGTCTATCACCTTAACCTTATCCATTTAAATTGAAATCATTAAAGCCGGGGCTCTGTGGCCATTAACACAAAACCACACTCCTCGAATCTATTACATTTCTCCTCATTTATTATTTAAAAGAAGATATTAATAATAATAAACATCTTAATGTCTTCAGTAGTTGAGCATGTGGATTTTAGGACTTTTTCAAAGCGGGCGTCAATGATAAAACTATTATTTTCCAATATTATTAATGGCTGTCATTAATAATATTAAAATCAACAGCAATTTTCAGCAGGGGTGTAATTATGCAGAGCAACACGGTAAGGCCACTGAAGTCCACAGCAGTCTAATGTCTGTGAGAAGAGAGCATCACGCACGCTGCGATCTTACCTATGTGCTCGCAGATGAAGACCACAAAGAAGGGAGTGACAAGGTCATTTATCCCCTGAACATATCCGCTGGCGGGGTGACGCACGGCCCATAGGAACAGCACCCGCTCAAAAATCTGAAAGAAAGTGAACAGCTGGTGGAGCAGAAAGCAAACACAGCAGAGACTTCTTAGACATGTGCGTCCTTAAAATACATGCTACCGATACTTCTCGGTCTCTAATATACAACATAGTTTTTTTTTAATTCCAGTTATCTTGATTTTTTTAACAGACTCACAAGCAGTATGGAAGAAGGTCCCCGAGCCCTGGGCTCAGTCCCACCACACAAGCTGGCTCCTACAAGAGACACGCACTCTCTGCCCTCCCAGCCCCGCGAGCGCCGGAGCGCTGGGGATGGTGCTTCCTGGCCCACTGCGTGTGGCCGCCCTGGACTCGGCCAGCAGGCGCAGCGGCACCTGGCCTGGCAGTGCAGGAAGGGGGTGGGGAGACAGAGGGATGGTCGGGTGGGCAGGTGGGCAGAGGGAAGGCCGGTGGGTGGCTGCTCACAGAAATGGACGTGAATGGACAGAGCGACACATGGGAGGCAGGGGATGGAGGATACTCTAAACTTCCCTCGTGGATGGCCCATCTTTTTATGCACAGATTCATCTCTGTCACTTCTTAGATACAATGATACAGCAGATGCTTCCTCAAACTGCTGGAGACTCCTGGCCCTTGGAGGCAGGCATCAGGCCCCCGTCAGCCCGGCTCTCCCCGCCGTCCGAGGCCCCGATGCCCAGGCACTGTCTCAGCTCCTGTCTTCTTGCCACTCACACCCAGTGCATCCTACCTCCCCTCCTCACGCCCCCCACCGTGCTCCACCTTCATTCAGGAGGCGTCTCACCAGGGGCACCACCACATCGTCACCCACGCACACGCACACACACATGAGGCTTCAAGACCCCCGTGGCTCCACGGCCCCCACACCGCGCCCTGGCCGCCCTGGGTCTGACCCTCTGCCGCCAGCTCCCAAATCCCAGCTGCACTGGGCCCACCAGGCTGCCACCTCCTCCATGCTGGCCCCCCGCCCGGCCGACCTGGTGTCCAGCTCAAGCCGCACCCCTGGTGGCTGGGCCGCCATCTGCCCCCTCCCCACCTGCTGGGGAGGGCCGACCGCTTCCTGCTCGTGAGCCCCCCAGCCGGCAGTGTCCCTGGGCCTTCCCGTCCCAGGTCCCTCTGGACCAACAACATCTGTGGGCGCCTCCTGGATGCTGGACCACCGTCCACATCCTGCTTCTCCCTCGAGCGGTGATGCTGCAGACCTGCAAGGCCCACCAGCCAGGACCTCAAGGCCCCCCCGAGTCCGTGGGGAGATGGACTGGGGGCGAGGATCAGCTCCAGGGGCGTCTGGTGGACGCAGACCAGGGAGGAGGCGAGGGCTGTGATGCGGAAGACGAGCCGCTCAGACGGCAGGAGGAGAGAGGAGCCCCCGGGAGCCAGCAGAGGCAGACACAGTCAAGAGGCAGCAGGGCAGCCCCAGGCAAGCACGGTGGCTGAGAACCGGGGCCCGCGGTCTTGGCAAGACAGCCTGGCCCCCGCATGGGGACCTTCTGTCCCTCCCTGCACAGGTCTCCCTCCTTCCCGGCCACCAGCTGAGCAGGGGTGTGGACAGAACCCGCCAGGAAGCCCGGCAGAGCCCGTGGGTCTGCCCCCCAGCACCGGCGTGCCTCGCGGAGGGGACGGGTGTGCGCGTCCTCCTCGGGGCCCTGTCTCCAGGCCCGCCTGCCCCGACGCCACACAGGCCCCGGCCGCTGCCCGGAGCCCTCGCCAGCGTCCACGCCAGGAAACACCATCCCCAGCGCTCCGGCGCTCGCGTGCCGTTGACCTGGCACCTGTCCAGGCAGCACCCCTACCTCCCCGGGTGATCAGAGCCAGGGGGTCACACCCACAGCCTCGCATGTCTTCCATATTATTTCCCTATAACAATAGCTATTAATTTAGAGGATAAGACTCCCATGATTTATGCATCTCAGGGTGGGAGAGGGAGATGGAAAGAAAGGTGAACCCCTTGCTTTAACGCCCTTCAGTCTCTCTCTTGGCAGTAACTGTCCTGCATGCTGGGGACAGCCGGGGTCCATGGCGGGATCCACCCCAACCAAGCCACCCGAGGTCCCAGGCCCCCCACCTGCCCTCACGGGCACGTGCCCTGGTCCCCGAGCCCTGCCCAGCCCACTGTGGGACCACCCACCACCCGGAACGCGAAGCGGCATCTGGCTGAGGGCAGACGGAAGCTGATGGATGGATCAGCCTCGTCTGGACTCCCGGGGGAGCTGCACTGAGGGGCTGACGGGAGAGTGCGGCTGGGGTGGGGCCTGCAGGATCCACAGAGCGGCGAGAGCCCAGCCCCCCACTCCGAGGGGCACCTCACAGTCAGCTCGGCATCCCAGGTCCAAGGGACAGTGGCTCTTGGGGACAGCTCTGGGGCCCAGGTGCCCCAGGGCCGGGGGCCGGCCAGCCCGGGGTGTGGGGCCAGCTTCCCACGAGGTGCCTATAAAGGCCCAGGCCAGAAAGGAGAGGTGTCGCAGAGCGGGAATCATGGCCTCAGCTGCTCGGCGTCCCCCGCACACTCCGGCGTCCCCAGCAACGGCCCTGCCCCCGGTCACGCGCCCTGAGTCGACCTGTAACGGGAACAGAGCCAGTGCCTCACAGCTGATTCTCCGCTGGCGTCTGGGCCCGGGTTCACAGCTGCTGCCGACGGAGCCCAGCAGGGTCGTGGCGTGCCCCGCGGGCGGCCACGGGCGTTTCTGCAGGGGCCGCAGTCCCCACGGCTCCACGTGTCACAGTCCAGGCATTTTACCAACAGCTGTTGGAGGGTGAGGGTGAAGCACCTGACCTGCACAAGGCCGTCAGCAGACGCCGGGCAGTTTAGGGAAGAAGAGACACGGAAGGGCTGTCAGGGACAGGAGCTCGCGTTTAAGCAGATGCACCGCGGCTGTGAACAGTGGCGTTTATCTGCCAGCGAAGGAAGCGCGCCCTGTGTGTGTGGACGTGTTTAATGAGAACGCGGAACCACCTGAGATGGCCCTAGCGATGACTGTTCACTGGATGGTATTTGCTATTGAAGTTCTGCTGACATTCCTGAGGTCTATCTTTGTTAGAGAGGAGAATTCATTAAACAGCTCGGACTTCAACCTCTTCCCCAAGTACCTTCTCCACAGACCAACTGACCCTCGTCAACAAAAACGAAAACACTTGCTACTGTTACCATCGGCGCTGTTGGGACTGCACCACTTGCCACTGACACAGCGAAAAGGCAACGGGCATCTCCAGTCTGCTTGCCCAGTCTCTGGAACCTGAGCACCAGGCCAGGTTTCCCCGGAAAACCCAGCGTTCTTCCACAGAGGGCCCCGGGCAGGGGCTCGAGGGGCCCCCTTGGGGCAGCTCCTTCTGGCCTCACTCTGCAAACACATCACCACCTCCACATGCCTCCAAGGCAGGACCAGGGTGCTGGCAACACCATGCACGTGGAGAGCTGAGAGGTTCTGCATTCCAAAAAATTTAATATATTGAAATTGAAAATGTCGCTGTGCTCATGATTACTTGGGGAAAAAAAAAATCTGATTTCGGAAATGCAAAAGCATCATAATTCAACCATATGCGTCGGCAACATGACTTCCCAGCATATCAAGCACCGTGGAGATAATTTCTGTGAGAAGAACAACAAAATATATGATTGTGTTGAGAAGACCTGTGGGATTTATATCTCCCGAAATCCAGGAGGCATGTGGGCTCAGAAAGAGGAGATATTTATAACACAAGTGCTCACACCACGAGTGAGGGGACGCTCCCCCCATACGAATTACATCTGATGAACAAGACAAAAGTAAGAGTCCCTAACAAATCTAACACGCAGGTTAATCGGCAGCCATCCATCACATAAAATATACACTGAACGCGGGTTTACAAGCCAGTTAATAATAGCGCGCCCGGAAGCAGGCTGCCACGCCACGCTGGGTGGTGAATTACTCCACCTTCACCTCCTTGAGATGTGAGGATTTACACCCCACATTTTGTGTCACTTGTCTTGACGGGCTGGCAAAGCACACACGCTGCATCAGGCTCAGAACCTAAGCACAGAACAGAGACACCACCTTCACACAACACATCATGGTGTCACCAGCATCAGACGGAGTGTCCGGGGCGGCAGATGCAGCTCCGTATCAAAGCGCAGCCGAGGAGTCAGACACGGTCAGAGAGCATCTGTCCGTTTAGAGAGCGGCCGGCCTTCCCCTTCCGGTGGCTCGGCACGTGAGATGTTAACACTCCTAATCCTGCGAGGCAGTGAAAAATCGGTCCTGGCCAATTTGGATTTGCTTCAGGAACGCAGTCTCCTTGGTACTAGGAAGTCACCTAATAAAATTCACCGTATCAACAGAATAAAGGAGCAAAGACCTATTCTCACCTCAGACGAAAAGTGGGAAAGGAGGTGATAAAACCTCAGCAGCCACTGAGGACTTTAAAACCCTGAGTAAAGCAAGGCTCCATCCTTAACATAAGGCAGCTACAAAACCTAGAGCAAATACCCTGAGTCAGTGACACAGACTTCTTCAAAACTGGAATGACACAAGGATGTGCCTTCTTTCAACACTAATATTCAATACTGTAGTGGAAATCTTGGCCAGCAGGGGTTGGGGGAGGGGGGAACCACCAAGCCTGGATATCTAGAACAGAAAGGAAAAAATGAAACTATCATTACTCATAAGCAATATGATTAACTTCCTTTGAAACTCAAATACACCTACACACAAAACATTAGAATTGATAAAAGATTACTAAGTGTGCCAGATATAAAATGAACTTACAAAGGTCAACTGCATTTCTATATACTGTCGTTAAAAAATTAAGACAATGCTACTAAAATACAAAAAGATGCCACCTACTAAAACTATATCTATGAATAGATTTAGTAAGTCATGTTATGTATTTAAGAGAAAAAGCACCAGAATGAACATAAGCCAGATGCTTCTTAACCCTGGGCTGGATCAATAAATCACAGACGCCACCGGGAATATTACACAGCACTGAAAATGAACCACAGGCTGTGTGCGGGTAGCTGGGGCTTAGAGCCTCAACTCTGTCACACAGACAGTGATGACAAGCGGTGCGCTTAGCACAACTCCACTGAAAATACTCGGTAAAAACAGGTGAAAGACACAGACCACCCACGCCACAAACCAGAGAAAAGCAAGAGAATAATGCACCAAACATCAAGGGGAGTTCCCTGTTGGGGGACCAACATGTCTGGGGAGACACAGAGAAGGGACCTCGATGAGGCCAGCCTGGCTGTCTCATCAGCTTGACAGTGGACAGTTCAGTTCAGTCGCTCAGTCGTGTCCGACTCTTCGAGACCCCATGAACCGCAGCACGCCAGGCCTCCCTGTCCATCACCAACTCCCAGAGTTCACCCAAATGCATGTCCACTGTGTCTGTGACGCCATCCAAACATCTCATCCTCTGTCGTCCCCTTCTCCTCCTGCCCTCAATCTTTCCCGGCCTCAGAGTCTTTTCAAATGACTCTGTCATTCCAGTCTCATCAGGTGACCAAAATATTGGAGTTTCAGCTTCAGCATCAGTTCTTCCAATGAACATGCAGGACTGATTTCCTTTAGGCTGGACTGGTTGGATCTCCTTGCAGTCCAAGGGACTCTCAAGAGTCTTCTCAAACACCACAGTTCAAAGACATCATTCTTTATCACTCAGTTTTCATGACAGTGCACATGTGGAAGCAATTTTTAATTTTTTCTTTAAATTGGACATATATGTTATGGAAAACTTTCTGCTCTCATTTATTTTACCATAAAGCCAAAAAGAGAAAAAAGGAGAAGGGGAAGATCTATGGATTAGACCCTTGAAACAGATACCAGAAGAGTTTAATGAACTGATCATATAACGAATGCATATCTCTCAGGCTCTCACACAGAGGCTTCTCAGGCAGCTCAGCGGTAAAGAGTGCACCTATCAACACAGGAGACAATGGGTTCAATTCCTGAGCCAGGAAGATCCCCTGGAGAAAGAAATGGCAACCCACTCCAGTATTCTTGCCTGGGAAATCCCAGGACGGAGGAGCCTGGTGGGCTACAGCCGGCAGAGTCACAAAGAGTCGGGGTCATGACTGAGTGACTAAACAGGCTCTGACAAATGCGTTCCCTCCACCACCCCCAAAGGGTAAAACAAAGATGAATTATGAGACGGAATGGAGAGAGCAGTAAGTACGAAGACGCAGGCTCAGGAGCACTGAACGTGCCCAGCTCCCCAGCCTGAGACCCCGCCAGCACTCTTCCCCCAGGGAAGGAAGCCCCTGAACACACACCCCAGGAGGAGCGCCTGTGTAATGCGTGTAGCCCACCGTCACCTGTCAAGTGTTTACCATGCTACCTGCCAGCCCCACGGAGGTGCCGGGGGAACAGGAGAAGACCCAGGATCCGCCTTGACAGCCGCAGCGTGAGGAGAGACAGCCAGGGCCTTGGCCGTGGCCAGGATCCCAGCCAGACACTCGGACACGCCAGTCTGAGACCCCAGTGTCCATCAGGCACCAGCGACGCAGAGACGAAAGTGGACGCCGCCCCTCTCGAGAGCTGCACCCAGGGGGACAGAGCCACAAGCAGACCGCGGGAATCACGTGGGCACTGTGGGGTCAGCCGGGGTGTGAGGGCGGTGCTGGCAAGCTCGAAGAAGCGGAGGACTGGTGAGCAGAGCGGGCCGGGGAGGAGGCCCCCGGGCACGGAGGCAGCGCCGCCCCGTGCAAACGCCCCAACCCTCTTCAGTCCGGGCCAGACCCTCGGGACACAGCCAACGCCTGCTCCTCTGGAAGTGGGCTTCTCCCCGGCCGCCTCGGCCCGGACGCCAGCCGGGCCCACGCCCCTCCACACACACACTCCAGTCAGGAAGCCTGTCTGCAGAAAGCTCACAGTCAGGGGAAGAGTCCAGGATGAACACATCCGTGCTCCACGGACACGTGTCTCCCAGAAAATGACCATCCGTCGGGGCCACATAGAACTCATCACCCCAACCGGAAGGACCGTCCGCGGATAATGGGGTCTTAAAGGCCTGCACTTTTATTGTCCTCTGTGTCTGTTTAAATGCAATGAGACGTCACTTCTCCGTGGCTAATTGGAAAAAGCATCTTATTTCCCTAATTTGTGAAACTGCTCTAAGAAGCAGAGAGCCAGAGGGCAGATAATAATAATTACAGAGGAGAAGGAACTCACGAGTTGATGAACTCATCTCGTGAGAAGGCCCAGCTTGTGAGATCTGAAGGCGGTCCTCCCCTGAGCTCCCTGCACCAGCCCACGAGCCAGAGGGCCTCGGGTTAGAGCCCGCCTTTTCCCAAGTAAGAGGCTGAGGTTATTTCCACAGACAAGATAAAAAGAGCGAGGGCCAAAAAGTTATGAACTTTATTTTCAAATAACAACATTGGAAAAAAAGGTTAATTACTCTTCAGTTCAGTTCAGTCACTCAGTTGTATCCGACTCTTTGCGATCCCATGGACTGCAGCATGCCAGGCCTCCCTGTCCATCACCAATTGCCGGAGTTTATACAAATATTGAGTCGATGATGCCATCCAACCACCTCATCCTCTGTCGTTGCCTTCTCCTTCTGCCTTCAATCTTTCCCAGAATCAGGGTCTTTTCAAATGAGTCAGTTCTTCGCATCAGGTGGTCAAAGTACTGGAGCTTCAGCTTCAGTGATTAGTGACTCACATCAACAAAATCTCCTAAGTCCCGGGACGCTGCAGGCACCCGGGCGCCGGCACTGCTCCCGGGGCGGCGGCGTTCGGGCAGAGTGAGACCTCGTCCACAAGGAGACAACGCGGTCAGAGAGTACGAACCGAGACGACCACAGTGTGAACGAAGGTGGGGGGCGTCTCCAACAAGGCCCAGAGGAAGCAGACAGCTGACGTCGCAGGGGAGGAAGGGAGGACCTGACGGCTTCACGCGACGGGCGCTTGTGCACAGCTGCTCTGGGCCCAGCAGACAGAGGAAACGGACGGACGGAAGGTCCGATCAGATAGATCAAGGCGGAAGCGCAGGGCAAAGGCAGGGAGACAGCCGAGCCCCAGGTGCCAGGTCCCTGGGGACGTCACCCAGTAGGTCACCCCAGGAGGTCCTACCCCCGAAAGACCCTCCCTCCGTCCACAGCCTCCACCTGCATCTGTGCTTCCTTCCAATAGGGCCTTCCGGGGTCCATCCCAGGAGTCTGACTCAGAAGGCCTAGGGGAGGCCAGGGAACAGGCAGGCTAAAGGTTTCAAAAGCAATTAAACAGTGAGCCAAAAAATGGAACAGACAATTCACCAAAGAAGATCTGAGCATGACAAATCAGTAGATGAAAAGATGCTCAACATCCGTAGTCAACAGGGAAATGCAAATTGTAACCCCATAAGATGCCACTACACAGCTGTTTTTTAAAATACTGAAAATTAAACAGATTGGCAATACCACGTATGACAAGGACGTGGAGCAACTGGGCCTCTCACACATGGCGAACTGGCAGGGCCACCCGGGGAAAGGGTTTGGCAGCCTCTCACAAAGTGTACAAACATATACTTTCCATACCGCCCTGCATCCCACGCCTGGATGTCTTCCCTAGACTTGCACATGACGGTTTAGGGCAGATGTACATCCTGACGGGCCCAGCCAGCACCCTCATGGACCGGCTGTAGTGTGTCCAAGCCTAACCCCTGCAATGCCGCAAACCAGAACCTGACTCTCCCGCTTCTGAGACCAGCACTTCTAGACTTTTCCTAAAGCCCCTTGCTTCCGTCACGTGGTTCCCCCACAGGCAGGCACCCCCAGGCCAGGCCCCGCGCAGCTGAGCGGCTGGAGGCACGTGTGGGAGCTGAGGGAGGGGCCGCGGGGCCCAGTGCCAGGGCCCAGGGGCTTCCACGGGGGTCGAGGCCCCGGCCTGTCACCCCTGACACCAGCCGACACCGGCCGGCGGGGCCTGGATCCCGCCTCTGAAACCGGGAGCCCACAAGCTCAGCTCTAGGCAGAGAGTCTCCAATGGCAGGAAAAACATAACGGTAAAGATAAACTAAAGGTCACATGGCAGGCTCTATTTTCCATTTTAAAAAATACCTTAAAACGAGGTTATAATATGTGATCTCTCATTTTCCAGATACAATAAGCACAGTTATTGAAAAGGACAATCAAAGAGAAGTACCTCAAAACGACTGCTTCTGTGGGAAACTAATTTTCTCCTTTTGTGTTTTGTAATCTAAAAGCACTTTGGCTTTAATAATCACGTTTTTTTTTAACAAACACTGCACAGCAAGAGATCTCAAAATTTAAAACTGCATTTACTAGAGCAATCAAGATGAAAAACAAATATTTAAAACAATGAGAAATTCAATTTTAAAGAGATGCCATTTATAATAGCAACAAACAATATGACAATGAAGAGTAAATCTAATAAAACATACATGGGACCTTTTATGGAGCAATTTCTAAAACTTCATTGAAAGGCATTAAAGAATGGTCTAAGAAAATGGGGAATTAGCATGTTCATGAAAATGGAGACTAAATTTCATAGACATGTCAGTTCTCCCGATCTGATCTATAGATTCTGTGCAATTCCAATCACAAATCAAACAGACGTTAGGAACAAACAAGAGCAGAATCTAAAACACAACAGTGAAGGCAACAGAAAAGAAGCCGGCTCCCAGATGCAAATAACAACACGGGGCTACCGGTGGGGAGCGGGAAGGGCGGGCGGGCTGAAGAGGAACAAACTTGCAGGTATAAAGTGAGCCATCAGGGCCTATTGTGCAACGGGGAGCACAGCCGGTGTTTCGTCACAAGCGTAAGTGGAGCAGGAGGCTGAAACTGTGGATCGTGACACTGCACCCTACAATACACAACGCTGCACATCAAGTCCGCTTCAATTTGAAAAGAGAGAGAAAACCCTGGCCTTCTGATTCTGGGACTTCCGCGGGCTCCCCCGGGGCTTTACATGGAGGAGTGAAGCCTAAGACGACCTGATCAGTTTTGAAAGTGGGTGGCGCGGGGCGGGGGAGGCAGTCATGTACACTCCCCACTACATACTGAGACTTCTGGTGAAGCTGAATGAATCAGGCACGCGTGAGCTGAAGGAAAGGTAACCTGAACACTGGGGCAAAACAAGCCCGCGCCCGACCATGCGTTTGCCCTCCGTCTCTTCAGCCGTGTTCAGCTCTGTGACCCTAGGAACCTGCCAGGCTCCTCTGTCCCTGGGATTCTCTGGGCAAGAATACTGCAGTGGGTTGCCGGCCCTCCTCCAGGGCATTTTCCCGACCCAGAGATCGAATCTGCATCTCCCGAGTCTCCTACGTTGCAGGCGGATTCTTTACCACTGAGCCACCAGGGAAGCCAAATCAGAGATCAGATCTCCGCAAATGTGAAAAAGATGTGAACAGAAGGGATGCTGCAAACGTAGGCAGAAAAGCGAGACGGTCACCAAGGGAGAAAGCGGCAGTGGACTCCCGACTCGGAGCACACACAGCCACAGGACACCGATGAACTGAAACAGGTGTGAACGGCAACACTTCAGAATTTTGAGGTGAAAATAAGGGAGGGAGAAGGGCTTCAGGACGTCTCCTCAGGATGCTAGTCCTAACTGAACAGATGGGTACGCTCAAAGCCACGACAACTGAGAACTTCAGACTGTGACCAAGAAGGAAGCCACCAAGAAGGAAATGTCAGAAACCAGCCGCAGGGCGGTTGGAGGGATCTGCCCCTATCTACCAAGTGGCAAAGAGTCAGAATCCCCAATATACAAAGAGCAACAACCAACACACAATTAGACCAACCACCCACAAGAAATCAGGCAAAGACAGAAACAGCATTTCCCAGAAGGAGGCACAGAAGCACATAAATAAAGGAAGAGATGCTCACTCCACGGGTGATCAGAGACAGGGAAAGGAACACGTCACCAGAGAGAGACCTTGAGAGGCCCGGCGGGGGTGTGAGCACTAGATGACCGGGCCTCTGCTGGAGAGGGCGGAGGCGGGACAGCCCTCAGGAGGCCTTCCCAACGTCTCCTGGAAAGTCTGACAGGCTGACACCCAGCCGTGCCACACCTTGCTGTCGTTGCTAAGTTGCTAAGTCGTGTCCGACTCTTTGTGACCCCTCGATCTGCAGCCCGCCGGGCTCCCCTGTCCTTTACAGGCCGCGGAGTTTGTTCGAACTCCTGTCCGCTGGGTCATCAACTTGCTTCTCCATAAACGGCACCGAGGAGCCCTGCCAGGGGCACCTGCAGATCCGTGGGCAAAGGCTCTAGGCAACACTGGCCCCAGAGCAGAACCTGGAGCCCACCCAAACGTCCACCAACAGGAAAAGGCAAGAGGAAGTGTGGGGTATCCGAGTGACAGCTGGACACACAGGTTGGCTGAACCTGAGGAAGTAACGTGGGTGAAGAAAGTCAGGGTGCAGAGACCGGACCACACAGACAGAGGGATGATCCAGCTCCGGACCGCGGCTCCCCGGGCGACGTGATGTGCATTAAAGGTGTGAAGACAGGGAGGTAGACACAGGGCAGGGGGGCGGGCATCTCCTGGGGAGAGCGGCAGGCAGCCTCCACGCGACGGCCACGCTCGGGTGCGGCTCGCAGCCCTACACTGGGTGGGGCCCACGCGTGTAAACCACAGACACACACACGCTCCACCTGTGCTCTTTCGTGCACAGCGATGTCTGCACAATAAAAGAACAGTGAGCGCTTCGTGTTGGCGACTGCCCCAGCGGCCACCCTGGCCCCCACCAGGGGTAAGGCCGCTGGGACGGCGGGTATGGGGCTCCCTCCGCAGGACGTCCAGATCCCAGTTCTTACCTCTGTCACTTTGGGCTGAAGTATCAATGCTTCGGGACTCATTCGAGGGATGTCTATGTGGATCTGGAGACAAGAGAAAGACACATGGATTTTAAAAGCTGACAAATGTCACAGCAGGCGTGATGATTACAACAGCGACTCTGAGTAACAGCAGCGGATGTGCTCGGGATCTTGCCTGCTCTCTCTGGGCTGGGCATTCTCCTGTGGCAGGGGGGCAGGTTCCATCCGCCTGGCCCCCACCCCGTCCCGGCACAACAGCCTTGCTCCACGCTTCCCAACCCGGTAACGGCGGCTGGCTAACTAGAAACAGAGCAGGCCCTCGGCTATTTAGTAACAGGATCCATAGCAATTAGTAAGCATTGATTTCCAGCCTCTGACACAGGGAGCAATTCGAGTACATCAATAGCGTACAAGTTTTCGGCTGTGACAGCTTCTTCTTGGAAGCCGTGACACAGTTTTCTGCGCTGTACACAGTCCTGGGGGAATCCAGCGCACTGCTCAGAGGCAGCACTTCAAAAGCCCTGGGAGGAACAGCGGGCCCCTCCTGACCGCCGTCTGACAGGACAGTCATCACAGAGCGTGCACCGCACAGCGGTCCCTCCGGCTCCCGTAAGCCTGCTCAGGGCGCCCAGCGCCCTGCATGAACGCCCCACGGCAGCCAACGCTACCGCCATCCCCATTCACCCAGGCACATGGCCACGCAGGCCGAGGGAAGGTGGGGGTCGTGATGCCGTGGGGAGGGGCCTGCGATGCAGGACTACGAGGGTCCTGAGACCCACGGGGCCTGGGTCGCCTCACCGCCTCGCCAACACGTGGCCTTGGCCACCCCAGCGGGCTCTGCATCCTCACCCGTCAGAGCCCCACCCCACCGCTTGGAGGGCTGCTGGGGGGTGCATGGCCCCAGAGCTGCATGCCTCTGACCGGGGAGCTGCTCCCATGCACGGGGCCCACCCTGGACTCTCCCCTCGGGTGAGAACCTGGAAGCCCGTTGCCCAGCGGTGGTCCCAAGGGAAGCAGTGAGACTGCCCGGGGTGAGAACTGGGCTGGGGTCGGGGGCCAGCAGACGAGTTCCGGGAGCAGGGACTCCTAGGCGACAGGGAAAGGTGGAAAGGAGACGGCATCAGAGGAAGACGAGAGACGCCCTAACTCAGACCCACCGAGCAACGCGGGGGGGGTCTATATGCAGAGACGCGAGGCACCCCTGGCTTGGGAAGAAGACCCCGAGGACGAGGACCACAGTCTGCTGAGGCCGGAGCCCTGCGGCCGGCCACAGGCAAGAGACCAGAACCCTCCAGACCCCACCCATGACCAGGGTGTCCGCCACAGCCACCTCAGAGCACTGACCCCACACCATCAGAGCCACGGGGGCACGCCAGGGGCCACCGCAATCTCTCTACCAGAGGAGCTGCCTGCCACGTGCTGGCTGGGGGGCAGGGCAGTGCACCCCAGCACCAGCTCGGCACTCCCTGCCCCCACACACAGGACTGGGCCAGCTGGGGCGGCCACGACGTCCTCAGAACACGCAGGGCGGGGAGGACACGCCAGATGAGCTGGGACTGACTCTTTGTGCTTTGGACGTGACAGCTTCACCCACATGGTGAACAGAAAGGGAGAGAACAGAGGGCAAGAGAGGGCGGGAAGCAGACGGGGCCCTGGCCGCCCAGGGCTGTGCAGGGGCCAGGCCGCACCCCGCGGGCAGACGGGCGGCCAAGGTCAGCTCATGGGTCAATCCCCAAGAGTGGGCAGCAGGGAGCGGAGACCAGGTGCCCAAGGCCCAGAGCCGGGCCAGCTCCATCTTGACCTAATAGAGCGCCTGAAACGGCCATGCAGGACGGCCCAGGGTCCACCTCCAAGAGGCAGGCGCACTCGGCCCAGGGCAGGCAGGCCCCAGCAGCGCACCCTGTGCTCGGTCACACTGACACGAACGTAGAGACACTTGGGGACTCACAGTAACAGGGGGGCTTTTTATTACCTATCACAGTACCTGACTAAAGATGCATGCAACCCGTCTTTAATGAACTTGCCCTTAAGAAATTCGTAACAGAACACAGCCCGGTAAATCCCTCAGATAGATGCTGGTGTCATCCTGTGGACGTCTTTTTCCGGAATAAAAACATGGCAAAAACACAGGCAAAACAGTAATAAATGTACCCACTCACGAAAGCCAGCAGAGTGGAAAAACAGCCAGGTAAGCCGGCATTTCCCTGACCCGATCCACATGCAGGCTGCATCAGAACTCGGTTTCCCAGCGACGGGGGGCAGCGCCTGGGGCCTGGGAGCCGCAGGAGTTGCAGACAGAGGACGAGTCCCAGTGGGGGCGGCAGGGCCAGAGGCCGAGGCGAGCCCACCCTGGAGGGCGGGGAGGGGTCCCTGCGCCCTCCCTGCCCCCTCCACGAGCCACTCTTCCTCTAGGGCTGTCAGGGCTCCCCTGTGGGGCACGTGCTGTCCCAGAACCTACTTAACTTAAAGGATCCGTGATGATCAGGCAGCGGAAGGCCTGTCTCGGGACCTCTTGGCGGCACTGCGCCACACTGCCAAGGAGACCTGGGCGTCCGCGTCTGAGCGGAAAACTCAGCAACGCTCCTGCACCCAGAGGCCAGGCTTGTCAGAGGTCATACTCCCTCTGACACGCCTCGGGAAAACCAGACGCTCATCTCAGAGCGCGGGGCAGGGCTGCAAAGCCCTAACTGTCTTCCTGTTGAACGGCGGCACAGATCGTTCTGAATTCTCACACGGTACAAAGACAATGAGAATCAGGGAGGCCTCCAGCGATTTCAACAGCAAATTCTGGATGCACGGTGAACTGTAAATCAATTTTAAGTATTTTTCCCATTATGCACACCGTCTGTCAACTGACTATTCAAGAGGCCATAATTATACCCATTTTGTATTAAACTAAATCGCTAAATGATAAGCTGGCTACACCTCCACTATGGACGGAACTGCGTCCCTCCAGAGCCAAGCTGAGCGGCGTGGCTCTCAACGTAAACCATGCCCCAAAGGACAGCGCCTGGGGGCCTGGGGGACTCACTCCTCTGACCTGACCCGAAGGGATGTCCACCCATGACCTTCAGGTCAGACGATCCCCGAGTCACAAGACACTCTCCACCCAGGGCGCCGGGCTCTCTGTTCTGTGGCTCCAGTGAAAATACCTTCCCACTCTTGTAGCAGGAACGGGAAATGCCCAAGTTGCCACTATTAGGGGCAATTCACCTTTATCAGGTTTCACATTTACTTACTTGCTAGAAAATAAAGGTCTTTGACCCAATCAGGGGCCTTCCACCGACAAGAGACGTCACCAAATGAAAGAATTTCGAGTAACGAGAAAAAAGAAGATGTGTTCCCACCTGTCTATAGGTATCCTGGTGAACCTCATCATTCCTGGAATCGTAATAGTGATCAATAAAAGCAAAATATTCTTTCTGTTTTCTTTGGAGAGTGGCTGGTCTTCGGTCTACATTGGCAGGAAGGTAACCCTAGGTGAGAAAAAAACACAAAAAGAATATAGGGTTAAGAGTAACTCGTGGAATAAGTAAGTATATATGGTTAATGGTAACTCGTGGAAGGCATCACCGACTGAATGGACCTGAGTTTGAGCAAACTCCGGGAGACAGGGGAGTCTGGCGAGCTGCCGTCCACGGGGTCGCAAAGAGTCGGACACGCCTTAGCGACTGAGCAGCCACACCGACTCACGGAGCCTCTGCGAGAAGTGTTCAGTCAGAAGGCTCACATCTCTTCTTTTTAACCTGCACCCTGTTTCTCCGACCGCGCTGCACCACACTTGGGGTCCTGCTGATAAGTTTCCTGGTCGGGGATGAAGCCGGGCCCGCAGTGGAAGCGCAGCGTCCTAACAACTGGACCAGGGAATTCCCGAAAGGCTCACGTCCGAAACGAGCGCGGCGCTCTGAAGGGCGATACAGAGGGGAGGACAAACAAGTCTCGGGAAAAGGGACATGGGAGGAAAGCAGCGAGCTGAGCCCTCGGGAACCGCAGCCCCGCCGTGCTCCCCAGGGGCTTGCGCTCGGGCACTGCAGCCTCCCCGGGGGTGAAGGCAGGGGCGGGCTGGCCGAGAGACGGAGCCCGTCCGGACGTGCCTCGTACAGCACGGACAGGTCAGGCGTCTGCAGGCCCGACAACTGTGCGCGTGTGTGCGCTTACACGTGTGTCCACGGACACATACACACATGCAGACACGTGTGTGTCCCTGTGTCTGTCTGCGTTTTCTCCTCTCTCCAAAGACTCCTGGATTTGGCAGCCGCAGTCCCGGTCCAGACTCCACGAGGGTCAGGCAGCGAAGGGCGGCCACGAAGAGCCCAGACAGCTGTCTCCCATTTTCCCCTTCTTCAGTCCACACTACTGCCGCATCACACCCAGAACAGAAGGTTCCTGCTTCACGTAAGCGGCTCCGTGACAGGGGACAAAGGTGCACAGCTGTGTGTCGACCGCCCCGTGAAGATCAGAGCTCCCGTCACCCCGAGTCCGTCCCGGTGCCCCCTCGGCCAGGAGGAGCGGGGAGTCACTCCCTCTTCCCCACGCATCTCGGCTGCCACCCCAGAACTGCACGGAGATGGAATCGCGGGGACCTGAGCCCGGGAGCAAGGCTGCCCTCACGCAGTGTGCTGTCTTTCGGTCTAACTGAAATGCCGCTGATTTACAATACTGCGCCAATCTCTGTTCGGCAAAGTGACTCAGCTACACACAGACACACGTTCTTCTTTTATATTCTTTCCCACTGCGGTTTACCCAAGGAGGTGGGACAGAGTTCCCGTGGTCTACAGCAGGGCTTTGTTGTTTACTCATTCTAAATGTAACCGTTTGCATCTACTAACCCCCAACGCCCCGTCCTTCCCCCCCTCCCTCCCTCCCTCCCCCATCCTCCCCAGCAACCACAAGTCTGATCTCTAAATCTGTGGGTCTGTTTCTGTCTTGTAGGTAAGTTCACTTGTGCCATATTTTAGACGTCAACAGATGAATGGACAAAGAAGATGTCATATATGTGTGTGTATATATATGTATACACACACACACACACACACACACACACACACACACACACGAATAATGGAGTATTACTCAGCCACAAAAAAAGAATGAAGAATGCCATTTGCGGCAACACGGATGCAACTAGAGGTTATCATACTGAAAGTGAAGTCAGAAGGAGAAAGACAGACGCCACGTGACAGACCGCTGTCTCCGGAGGTTCTTTCTGAAACCAGCAGTGGCTCCTCCCCACTTTCTCCCTGAGTGGAATTTCCAGGGTATGGTTAAACCAGTCGGTGAAGCCACTCACTCTTTGCTGATCATTTGAGTTGTTTCTAGTTTGGGGTTATTTTAAATAATGACTGCTATAAATATTCTTGTACAAGGCTTTTACGATATACACTTGATTTCTCCTGGGTAACTGGGTCATAAAGTAGGTGTATGCTTAATTTTTTCAGAAACTGCCGGATCTTTTCCCAGAAGGATGATACCGTTTTCCATAGTAACTAACAAGGTCCGAGAACCTTAGAGTGTTGTCCATCTCTAGACATCAGTCCTTGCCAAGGGCTTTTACTTGATTTCCCGAATGAGTCACGATGTTGAGCATCTTTTCACAGACCGTCTGCCACAGCTTCTCTTCTCTGATGAAGCGTCTGTTCAAATCCTTTGCCCGTTTTTTTTAACCAGTCGTTTGTTTTCTTTTCTGAGTTTTATGAGTGCTGTATACATTCGAGATGCAAGTCTTTTTGTCAAATATATGCACTCACTATATTCTCCTAGCCTGTGGCTAGCCTTTTTAATATCTCAAACAACAGCAGTTTAAATGTTCATGAAGGCCAAAGGACAAAGTTTTCCTTTTATATTTATATTTAGTGGTTCTTATGTCCCGCATAAGAAGGATTTTCTCCTTGCTTTTCTCCCAGCCGTTCTAAAGCCTCTCCTGTGTGCCCCTCCTCATCCCTCGGGCACCCGTTCACTGGTCGCTTCCCCAGGAGGGTGGCCGTGGCCCAAGCGGGGCCCGCTCACACAGCCCGCAGCGCCAGCCTGAGAGTCGCTGAGCCAGCCGCCGGCAGGCACCCGCACCTGCAGCGAGCGATTCCACCTGGCAGTGGACGAGTGAACAGACAGGGCGGCGGTGCCGCCCGCCCTTCAGGGCGGCTCCACGTCCACGGTGTGCGGCTCCGTGTTTGCTGTTTGCCTGTGCACCCTTTGCCGAAGAGCGCCCCGAAGAGCCCCTGGGCACCACATCTGAGGCTCCTCGTTCAGGGTGAGTAATCCCTTCCTTCAGGACGAGCCTTGATGGGCCAACATGCCTCACCATCCCACCAGCTGCAGTGACCGACAGGCTCGGGGAAGAAGCGGGAACCAGAAGCAGGCACAAAAGCCAGGTACGGGGCGTCTCTGCTGCTGCTTGTGAATCAAAAGGAGGGTGCACCGTCTGGAGCGGTGGCAGCCATCCTGGGACCATGACGGAGACCGCGAGCAGCAGATCCACCATGAGGAGCTGACTCAAGGACGGCTGGGCCCAGCCTTGAGGACAAGGTCAACCTAAGCCCAGCCGCCCCTTCTCAGCTGTGTGAGCACACACATCCCCTTTATCCCCCGTTAGGCACCAGTTAGCATCTGTTCTGTGTCATAAACTACACACTCACACACATTTGTTCTAACACATGTGGATCACATCATTTAAACTCTTTAATAAACATGTATTGAAATATAACGTGTGTGTGTGCACACGTTGCCCAAATATGTGTGTGAATGATGACAAAATGAACACATCTCAGGGCACCCTGGGGACCTCCCAGTCACTGACCCTTGCTCCCGACCTACTGTCAGAGGTCTTCCCTGACTCATGACACCTGATAGGTTTTGCCTATCAGGTTTCTAAACTTCACACACACGGAATCTTTTTCTTTTCTGCCTCATTGCTTAAACTCAGTGTTACATTTGAAAAACTCATTCATTCTGTGACACGAAACAGCAGCTACTTTTCAGTCGAGTCGCATAACATCACCACGTACAAGATCTATTGTGTTAACAGACGTTTGCGTAGGGACCAGGTTTCCGCGATAAACGTTCTCATGCCTGCCTTTTACAGCACGCGACATCCATTTTGTTAGGTGTGTGCCGGGAAGCAAAGGCGGGCGTACCTTTGACAGGTTTTGCTGAAGAATTTCCCAAGTGACTACACTCCCGAGCGAAGGACCCGCTAGCCTCCATTCTTCCCAACACCAGGCACCACCACCTGTTCCCTGCAGCCGTGCTGACGGGCTCACGGAGGCATCCGTCAGCTCGCAGGCCCCAGCTGCCTCTCCAGGGGCCGGGGGGAGGCCGTGTGCATCCTCAGCCACGGGCAGCCCTTCACCTCCTGTTAGGGGCCCGCCTCCCTCCTGACTCGCAGGCGCCTGCTGCACCATCCGCATGGCAGGCCTGCAGTAAACCTCGCCTCCTCCCGCCCGTGGCTCTTCGCCCACTAATGAGGTCTGCTGATGAACAGCTCCTAACCTGAACGAAGCCCAATTTACTTTTAATGACTAGTCCTTTCCGTGGCCTTTTAAAGGAAATTTCCTCTCCAACATTCTGATCTTATGTACCTCGACCCTGGCTCCCACTGATATAACGCTTTGTTCTAACGCGGGGCTCGGCAGACGCCAGCCCACCGCCCATTTCTGTAACCAGGACATTGGGGGCACGAAGCCACACCTGTTTGCCCACGTTTGTGGCTGTTTGCACACGACTGAGGCAGAGCTGAGGAGTCGGAAAGCGACTGTGCGACTGAAACACACGCTCGGGTACTTGCCAACCAGCCCTTCACAGAAAAAGCTTAACAGGCCCTGCCCTGTGAGCACTGGTCCCCAAGGCTACATGGCCTTCCACCGTGTGAATGTCTTTATCACATATTTCTGTTTAACTTTTCCTTGATTTCTGAACATTCTGAATATTTTCAATTGTCCAGTACTCTAAAATACGTGGAGCTGAGCAATGTCTGATTTCTCCTGGAGTAAAATGTCTACAAGTGCACTGTCAGCTCAGTGGGACACGGGATATATTTAAGGCTCTTGATGCTTTTTTTCCAAGTGACCCTGCCAGGAGGTGTAGCAATTTACACCCCAGCAGGCTTGTCACAGGTGTCGCCCGCCCTCCACCTTCTCTAGCAGTGAGGAGGAGCCCCCTGAAGAACAGTCATCCTAAAACGCCTTCAATTAATTACAATCCATCAGAAAGGGGCACTTCTATTCCCAGAGCAGCAGCGGGTCCAGCTGACAGATCCCTGAGAGCCAGCAGCGGGCGGCCCCATCACCGAGGGCAGGAGAGGCCGCTGGTCCCACCCGCCTCCATTTTCTGGTCAAATGAGGCTCCTGTATTCCAAAGAGCAGACCGCTTCGCACACTTTACACCAGCGACAAAAACCGCCACCAGCCCCCAGCGTGGACTGAAGAGGCGGGCCGCCTCCAGCGCCTTCTTGCCAGCTGGTAAAGCACCCACCTAAGCGGCTCAGACCCCGCCCCCTTCAGCCAGCATCACCCGAAACCACCCAGAGCCCTCCTCCCAGCCCTCCCGGCCCCCAGCCCGGCCCCACCGAGGGCATGAGGTTACGGGGGTTGGGGTGGGGGGCAGTCACAGCTCCAGAGACCCCGTCTGGAGCCCGGGCATCCACCAGGCCCGGGCGGGCCTTGCAGCCATGTCAAGCCCCTGCCACCTCCTGGAGAGTGACCATGAGCCGGGCTTACTTTTTCTTTGCCCTGAAGCTGCCACAGCCCCAGGTAAGGAAAGGGAGGGACAGCTTCTCGCCGGGGGTCCTGCCACACACAGACCTGGTGGAGGGCGGGAGGCAAAGCGGGCCCACCCGAGCCCGAGGCCTCCGAGCACCCCCACCACCAGAGCTGCTGGGGGACCAGGCCCCGCCTCCCCCCAGAAACCAGGCCGCCTGGCACTGGCACCGGCACCGCCTGCTCCCACTGGCCTGGCCCTGCCCACCTCTCAGCCCGGGATGCTCTCCCTTCCCCCGCCTGGCATCCCCAAGGCTCAAGGCCCCTCTGAGCTCCCTCCACCCTGGGCTCCGTCCCCTACATCATGGGCCAGAAGACCACCAGTCACAGGCCACATCCAGCCTGCAGGGAACCTCTCCAGGAACACAGCCACACCCCCTCATCACAGGAGAATCTCTCAGCGACGCGGGCAGAGCTGGGCGGCTGCAGAGCCACAAGAGGCGGTGCTGCCCCATGAAGCCACCGCCTGCGCCTCTGCAGGGCCGGCTCCCAGCCTCTGGGGTCTGGGCTCCAGGCACGGGCACTGTGGCCCTTCCACAGGAGCACCTGCCCAGCGCCCACCCTCCTCCCATCCCCGGGGCCGAGAGACACATCTAGGCACTGCGCCCACCCTCCTCTTCGTCAGAGAGGGTTGCGGGGCTGCCTGGTCTGCACCGCGTCCCGAAGGCCCATGCCCTGCGGGAGTCGGTGCCGCCCTCTCCAAGGAGCCCATGGACCTGGGTGGGACCAAGACCCTGAAGGCCCCGTCCCTCCCCTCCTGCGAGGTCTGGCTCCCAGGTTGCCGCCCCAGCCACCAGCCCGGCCCTGGGGCCCTCCTCTTTCGCCCCTGTTTTGTTCTGTTACATCAGCCCTTCCAAGATGCTGTGAAATCTACTCGCTGCGTTTACTGCCAGCGCCTCTCACTGGCATGCCAGCTCCAGCACGCAGGAATCGTCACCCGCTCTGTTCACAAGCTTCCCCGGCACAGCCGGTACTCCACAGATACTTGGTGGATGAAGGCATGAGGTCAACAGATCTGGGATGACACTGTCACACCCCAGGAAGGGTCCCCACCCAGGAGGCTAGGAGGTCGTGTCTGAGCTAATTCATGAGGAGCAGGGGGCTCGGGGGTAAAGAATATGCCTGCCAATGCAGGAGACGCGAGCTTGATCCCTGCCTTGGGAAGAGCCCCTGAAGGAGGACATGGCAACCCACTCCAGTATTCTTGCCTGGGAAATCCCATGGGCAGAGAAGCCCAGCGGGCTACAGTCCACGGGGTCGCGGAGTCGGACACGACTGAGCAACTGAACAGGGATGGACTGGCGTCCTCCTCTGGGCTGGGTCTGGAGATGGAGGAGCGGATGGAGGTGGAGAGGCAGAGGACAGACGCCCTGACACAGCTGACAGCTGCAGGGAGCCCTGGGCAAGCCTGAGACGGCCTGGACGCGCCTGCAGCGGCCAGGTCAGGGCGCTGGGGCCGCCACGGGGGGCGCCGGCTGCGGCCGGAGGCGAGAGCCTGACACAGACCACCTGCGGCACCGCCAGAGCATTCTAACTGAACGGGAACGAGGACCCAGAAATTCTCGCCACCCTCGAATGTTAACTAAAGAGCCGAGACAGAAGTTCTGAAAGGCAAGGGCATCGAAGCGGGGACGCGGGCAATAAGCGAGCCCACACAGCCTCCGGACGCTCCCCTTCCTAAAGGAAAACACACACACGCAAGTTGCGGCCTCCAGATAATTAACCAAGATGGGAAATTATGCAAATGAAATATATTCAAGTATGCAATGAATTTTAAATGACAGAACTACAGAAAATTTAATTGCTGTATTAGCATGCTATAAAAACACTAATCATAAATGTAAAACAATGCATGCATATGCTTACATCAGAACTGTCCCGGTGACACAAACACCAAGTCGCTCCCTCCCCCTGGGTTCACGAGCAAACTCACCTCGATAAACGCAAAGAAGGAAACATGGTACAAGAGCCATTCTACCGACCGCCACGAATGGCAAGTGCCTGCTTTTTGTTGGATATTTCTGAAATGCTTTTTTAAAAGAGTCAAAAGTGTAATTTTCTAGAGCATTAATTTTTAAGTTTCTGTTTCATGTTGGAGTATAGCTGATTATCAACATCGCATCAGCTCCAGGTTTTACAGTGAAGTGCCCCAGCGCCACACATACGTGCACCCCGTCCTTGTTCAAGCTCTTTTCCCGCTTAGGTTATCTCAGAATATCGAGCAGGGTTCCCTGCACTATGCAGCGGGCCCCTGTTGACTATCTGTTTGAAGGAAAGCGGTGTCTACAGCATTGATTTTTAAAAGCTTCTGCACCGCATGCATGGAATTCCAGCGTTAAGATGGCATTGGTGGTGGCTTGCCGGTGAGCTCTGGGGCACGGGTGAGCTCTCCTGAGTGACCAGAGACCGGCTTCCATCTTTCTTCATTAACACGGCATCTCCTACTCATCCACTAAGCAAGCCACCGGGATTGTGTTGTGTTAACGACGGATCCTGAGCACATCACACAAGTTGGTGGTCTTCCTAAACGGGACTGAGCAGAAACTCTTACCGACACCCGCCCCTCAGCTTCGGGTGAGTCAGGCCCAGCCATGCCCTCCCAGCGCCTCTGCCCAGGGCGCTGCCCTCGACACCCCGTCTCCCAGCCGGCTCGGGGTGCCCTGCCCTGTCCCACGGGGGGCCGGAGTGTCCTAGAGCAGCGGTCCCCACCCTGGGCCCGCGTGAACACCCCGGGGGAATGCAGATGGCAGCAATTCCCAAGCCCCCGGGGGAACACGAGTGTGGACACAGAATGGAAAGCCACAGGTCAAGAGGGGGCCGGAGCCCATCCGCCCCGGCCGCGCCCGCCCCCGCCCCCTTCCCCCGGCCTGGGGCAGGCACTCAGGAATCTCACACGCATGGGACAGCACACGGCAAACACTTGATAAACGCTTGCAGAACAAGTGAAACGGCAGAGAAGAGCCGCAGGGGGAGCGGTGCGCAGGGAGGACAGGCGCTCTGCCTGCAGGGGCCCAGCTCCGCCCTGGCCTCAGGGGGCGCAGAGGGCAGAGGCTCCCTCCTTCTCGGAGGGCCCCAGGAGCCACGGGACGTGGTCATTTCCCTTCCCTGCTCTCCGGGCGGCATCCTGCCGAGAGCCGGGAAGAGCGGGCAGGCTGAGGGAACAAGGGGAGGAGGGAGGAGGCAAGCAGCAGTTCCCCTGCCCCCCGACCCGCGCCCCTGGGGCGCCGGGCCTCACCCCGCAGCCCCCCCACCCCCGCCCTAGCGCCTCATGGCAGACCTTCAGGAGGCGGCCCAGCCCGGAGCACCTGGGCTCCCCACCCCACTCCCATCCCCTCCCCCGCCAAGGGGTCAGCTGACCCACCGGTTCCTGGGGAGCCTCGGTGTTGACTCTCTGCCTCCCCGGGTCACATGCCCGCTCTTTCACTTACCCGGGGAACCCCGACACGCCCTTAGAGATGGCCAGAGGAACCCCACCTTCTCCAGGAAGCCCTGGAATGCCATCCCCGCTGGTGGCCCACCTTTGGAGGGACAGGCTCTGCTCACTGTCCCCAACGCCTTTTTTTTTTAACTCATCCATCAACGCAAGCCGAAGACAGCGAGAACTGCCCTAGCCACCTCTGCCCTCTTCCTTCACCCCAGCCCACCTCTCCTTTCAGACCCCGAGGGTGAAGACCCCA
This sequence comes from Hydropotes inermis, assembly GCA_020226075.1. Classification (NCBI taxonomy): domain Eukaryota; kingdom Metazoa; phylum Chordata; class Mammalia; order Artiodactyla; family Cervidae; genus Hydropotes; species Hydropotes inermis. The sequence goes on from CM035292.1 coordinate 2,959,292, forward strand.
GACACATGCCCAAGACACTGTCGTCCCCCTCTCGCCCACTGGGGCCGCAGGTGAGGCCCACGCACCCCACGGTCTGTGGTCCCCAGATCAAATCTCACTGCACCCCTGACCAGCCCCAAGGTCCCCACTGTGGTGCATTGGAGTCCAGCTCCCCTCCGCCTCTGGACAGTTCAGTTTTCAGTTCAGTCGCTCAGTCATGTCCGACTCTTTGCAACCCCATAAATCGCAGCACGCCAGGCCTTCCTGTCCATCACCAACTCCCAGAGTTTACCCAGACTCATGTCCTTTGAGTCAGTGATGCTATATAACCATTTCATCCTCTGTCATCCCCCTCTCCTCCTGCCTTCAATCTTTCCCAACATCATGGTCTTTTCCAACAGTCAACTCTTCGCATGATGTGGCCAAAGTACTGGAGTTTCAGCTTCAGCATCAGTCCTTCCAATGAACACCCAGGATTGATCTCCTTTAGGATGGACTGGTAGGATCTCCTTGCAGTCCAAGGGACTCTCAAGAGTCTTCTCCAACACCACGGTTCAAAAGCATCAGTTTTTCAGCGCTCAGCTTTCCTCACAGTCCAACTCTCACATCCATACATGACAACTGGAAAAATCATAGCCTTGACCAGATGGACCTTTGTTGGCAAAGGAATGTCTCTGCTTTTTAATATGCT
>CM035292.1:2960061-3003352 GCA_020226075.1 Hydropotes inermis
GTCTCTGCTTTTTAATATGCTATCTAGGTTGGTCATAACTTTCCTTCCAAGGAGTAAGCGTCTTTTAATTTCATGGCTGCAGTCACCATCTGCAGTGATTTTGGAGCCCCAAAAAATAAAGTGTGACACTGTTTCCACTGTCTCCCCATCTATTTCCCATGAAGTGATGGGCAAGGGCCCCTGTAATCAGCGGTGGTGGCGTGAATAAACGCCCGAGAAGCCCAGACTCCATCACCTGCGCCCCAGCGCCGCTGGTCACAGACCCTCCCCACCGCCCCGCCCCGCCCCGCCTCAGACCCGCCTAGCCAATCTCACGTTGCCCTCTGCCTCCTGCCCCCTGACCGTGGGTAGCTCCTCCTCCCAGGTAGTCACTGGGCAGCAGGGGAGGGTGTCTAACCGTGACCCACAGAAGTGGGGAGCCAAAGGGAAGAGGACGGGACAAAGTAATTCACAGAGGGCTTCCCACCAGGAGGAGCACACCCTTCACAAACGCAGAACCTCCACAGAGACCCCGGAAAGGTGTTTTCATGTGAACCTGCTAAAATGCGGCCTGGAAAGCCTATAGCCTTAGAGGACGTTGGGAAAACTGGATACAAATGCTTAAAATAAAAAAAAAACACCGAACAAAACATTAGCAATTGCAGCAGGTCTGATTTTAATTGCAAGAGAATATTTGATCAATAAATATTCACTGTTCGGAGCTACATCTGCATGTAGGATTACGAGGTACTAAGCTGCAAATTTATTAAAGCTCATTAGCAAGAAAGAGTCTTTTAATACTGAAAGTCAGACCCAATTTAGGGTAAACTCTTAGGGGTCCCTATTGACTTAGCTCCCAAAATAATAAGGAAAAAAAAAAAGGAAACGGGAAGAAAGCTGTCTAGAAATGACTCCGAGATGATCGGCAGGGCCAAGCTCACTTCTGACATTGACTCACAGCAAGAACCAGCTCCCACCTGCTCCTGAAGCCCCCAGAACGCGCTGCTCCCCACTGAGTGTGAGGGAGCCACGGCCCAGCCTCTGTCACACAAACGCACACAGGTCCAACACCATCACCACTGATGCTTTTTAAAAGATCCTCAAACACATTTCCCTGTTTGAGTCCTCAGAGCTGAAAGAATCTTCTACGCTGGAACCCATTTTATAACACAGGTTTGGAAATACCACCAAGATTTTAAAAATAATAAGATCGGAGAAGGACACAGCCGTCCTAAGTTATGACTTACCCTCGTTTTCTGCCAGCCTTGGCAAAGCAAGCCTGAAGCTGAGCAAAGGGTGGGCGATGCCGTCGCAGCCCCGGCCGAAGCCGGGTCCGCGAGGTAGAGCCGGGATGCGCGTGGGGCTCGAGGCCCGGCCGGGCTGGGAGAGCCTGTCCTCGCAGGAGGACAATGCGCGCCGGGGCAGGGGGTGCAGGGCGGGGGCGCAGAGGGGGGCAGCTTACTGAGAGCAGCTTCCACGTGACGGCACGGACGGGCTTGGGGATCCCGGACCAGCTCAACTTCCTGAGTTCCTCTGTCAACACAAGAGAGACGGGGAGAAGGGGGTTACAGACGGCAGGCAAAGCTTCCCCTTGGGCGACATCCTCCCCCGGCTCCTAGTGGCGGAAGGAGCCCCACAAATGAAACCAGCATGAACCTGAATGAGAACAATTTCAGATACTGATTGTTTTAACACACCGGAGAAGTTACCACTCTATCCAAACCAGGCTAAACATGACCTGTTTGCGTTTAGATCTTGGCACATGTTTGCTCAACACGCCCGAGCGTCCCGGTGACCGCAGGGGCGGGCAGGGTGCAGAGGACACGTCTCCACCCACCTCTCCTTCCTTCCCACCCACCCACTGCCCTCTCTCCACCCCCGCCCCCCCAACCTTGCATCTTTCCTTCATCCGCTGTCACTCTCACCACTTACCCTTTAACAAGACCTACATGAGGTGCGCTTCTCAGGACAGATTTTTTTAAAACAGATTTATCTATTTTTAACTGAAGGATAGTTACTTCACGATACTGTGCTGGCCTCTGCCACACATCAACACGAGTCAGCCAGAGGTATACGTGCGCCCCCCCATCTTGAACCTCCCTCCCGCCTCCCACCCCATCTGACCCCTCAAGGTGGTCAGAGAGTTCAGTGTGGGTCCTGAGTCACGCAGCAAACCCCCACGGGTTGCCTATTTTAATGCGGCAGTGTATACGCCTCCAGCTCCGCCTTCTATTCATCCCACCCGCTCCCTGGCCCAGGTCCATAGTCTGTTCTCCAAGGCAGGAGGGGTTCTGAAAGACATCAGTACGTGGAGATAAGCTTGTGTCTACACAGCGCTGATTAGGGATGTGGCCACATCACACCCTGGGGACAATCAAGTTTCAACAGTACGAGTCACAGCTGCCCTGACAGACACCTAAGGTTGGGGAACGGCCACAGAGTGGGGGGCTGGCAGGGACAGAGGGGCCTGGACAAGGGCAGGTCAGGGCGCAGCCTGGGAAGGCGGGGCAGTCAGGCCCCGAGGGCCCCGAGTTCTTTCTGCTCTTCGGGGTCTCCTCGAGGGCTTCCGTCACAGGCCCGAATGGCCAGAGAACACATTTCACTCTGTAGGTACCTAACAGTCAGTCCTGTAGAAACGGAAGTAATTATTTCTTCCCTTTAAGTTAAGTTCTTCCCTTAACAGCTCAGAGCTAATGATTAATACTAGGAATAAAGGAAATGATTAAAGAGAAGAACTCTGGTAATAGAATCAACAAAATACAAAGTCCTGACATCTAATCTTTTTCCAATTACTAAAGTCTAAGTAAAATAAGTACAGAATAATTGGGCGACAGCACCAGCAATAACTTGCACTTTATGGCAATCTCAGAAAATATCAAATCTTCCCCAGTTCCCTGAGGATATTATGAAAAGCAGGAACCTAATATCCGAACACCAACAATGCAATGTTTACTAACCACGTTCCTAGGGCCTCGGTGCCCGCACGGGCCCAGCTTTCTGAAGATCATTTATGAAGAAAGCCTGGAGAAATCTCCACCACTGATGTCCTCCGAACCTCTCTCCTCACGAAGGACCCTCACAAGACGGTACCTTCAGTCAGTACAGTGAGACACAGTTCTGACTCTGATGCTGAAAGGGAGCTTTCAGGTGTGAGGTCCTCCAGACAGCGTGAGTTAGCTGGGGCTACGGGCCTACTGGGTGACTGAGGAACAGGCTCAGAGAGGTGAGGGGCTCGGCTGTGGAGGCAGGAGAACCAAGGGGCCTGCATGTCCCCGAGTCCTCCCCATTACTAAGGAGGCTTCTGTTCAGGCAGACAGATCTCACAGACAGAAGGGTCCAAAATCAATCCTCAGCAGACGGAAACACCACCGAAGGTCCAAGACCAGTATGACTGCAGGACTGAAAAGGCCGCTCCACACCAGGAGATTTTTCAACCTGATCCGGGTGTCGGGATGTGGGTGGGAGAAATCCCGGGGCCGCCCTGGCAGGGGTCAGCTGTGGCCTTTCAACCCAGGCCCATCCATCCCTTCCACCTTTCCAGCAGAATCCTGACTGTGCAAAGTGACCACACACACACACATACACACACACACACCCCAGCAGGTCACGGGCAGGAACCTACATGCCTACACACACACACACACACACACATACACACACACACCCCAGCAGGTCAGGGGCAGGAACCCACACGCCTACACACACACACACCCCAGCAGGTCACAGGCAGGAACCCACACGCCTACACACACACACACACACACACACACACACACCCCAGCAGGTCACGGGCAGGAACCCACATGCCTACACACACACACACACACACACACACACACACACACACACAACCCAGGAGGTCAGGGGCAGGGACCCACCCACCTGCTCTGCACTCAGGCTGGGCTGGTTGGCATGGGGGTGAAGCCACGCCCTCACCAGCGCCCATTCTGGCCATAGGCCTGGGACCCCATCTGAACCCTGGGAAGAGAGCACAGAGGCACCAGCACGCCTGAGGACACCTCTCCTGGCCCCCAGCAGATCTGCAGCTCTGCTGGATCTCTGATCTCTGCTTCCTCTGAATGCAGGTGGTGCCAAATGTCAGGCTGGGGGTCAGCAGCCCCCCAGCCCCTGACTAGCCTGAGGATGAAGCCAGCAGACAGGCAAGCAGCACTCCAAGACACGCGGGACCCCAGCTTCTGAGTTCAGCAAGACAGGCAGATACGAGAGTCAAAAAATCAATAGCTTGTCTCTACTGACAAAAAAAGAAGTGGAAAAGGTTACAGGCATAAGCTTAACAAGAAATGCACGAGAAATACCACATGAAGAAAACTGTAAGATTTTACCTGAAGACATAAAGAAACAGGGAAACATGGAGGTCACTGACTGATGCTAACAAGTATTTAAGGAGCACTTCCCTGGGGCCAGCAGGGCAGGGGACTTAACTACACGGGTGACCATCACGCAGACCCCACCGGCGGGGAACTCACCTCCCGCTCCAAGGGCAGGCAAAGGTAAAATCTCAACCAGAGATTTTACTCAACCATAGTAAAATCTCACAGCACAAGGCGAAGAACACAGTGAAGTCCTGAGGGGAAGGTGCACCCCATTAGCAGGTCTCTTGGAGGCTGTGAGAGCTGAAACTCGACCCAGAGACGCAGAGACCCACTGAGAGAAGAGGGGCCTCAAGGGGAGCGTTCTGGGCCCAGGGAACAGCTGACACAGACGGTCTTGACCACAGGGTGGAAAACAGACCAGAGAGGCCAGTGGTCACAAGACCACCACGCAAGGGCCTACTTTCGAAGCCCAAGGCGGAGGTGGTGGTGGCCGGGATGGTGGCAGTGAGAGCAGGGCAGTGACCAGAAAGGAAATTCGGAGATAGAAGCAGGAGGAGAGAAACGAGGGCTAGATCACGCCAGTAACACGTCTACCCTTCTCTGCCTCCTTAGGTCGCGGAGCATCTGCAGTGTCAACCCCCCAGGTGGGAATCTTACTGAGAAGGAAAGACTCACAGTACCGATGAGTGTGGAGTTGTGATACTGGTGTTCACATAAGGATATCTGCAAATTTTACTTTTTTGCTATTTATTTCTCATTCATTTTCTGCTTATTAAACCTATTTCTTACATTTTAGTTTTCTCTCTTAGACTAGTGATTCTGCAGTCTGATTGCAAGAAATACGAGGACAGAGAGCCGAAAGAAAAACCAAACACAGGCTGTCACCATAAAGACTCAGGCAGCTGAAATAAAAGGTGGAAAAAGATCTGCCAAGGACGTGCTACTCATAAAAAACCTAATTTGCTTAATAATATTAGGAAAAAATAAACATCAGTACAAAGAGGGCTGTTTCATAATGATAAGAGGTTTGACTCATTAAGCACAGACATCTTTCCTAAATGTGTGCACCTAATAATATGGCTTCATAACTCATGGAGCAAACACTGACAGGAACAGACCAACTTTGATCGTGGGCAGAGACCTGAGTGCCCCTCCCTGAGTAACTGACAGAACAGGTGCATTTAAAAATGGGTAAAGGGAGATAAGAACTGGATCCAACTGGTCTGCAGGACACCGCGTACACCACCTGAAGAATACACATTCTTTTCAAGGACACACGGCATATTCACCAAGTGGGCCACATGTGCTGCCCAAGCAAGTTGTGATAAGTATCAAAAGATCAAAACAGCATCACATTTATCTGACCAGATGCTTTAAGTGAGAAATCAGCCTGCTGTGATACCCAGGAAATCCTCAAGTATTTGGAACTAACATACTTCTAAATATCTCATTAATCAGACAAGACACAAGAAAAAAGTTGGAAAATATTTCAAACTGAATGATAATGACAGATATCAATATGTGTATGATATAACTAAAACAATGCATATACACCCTTAAAAGCCTAAATCAGAAAAGAATAAAGGTTCAAATTAATGAGGTTCTACCTTAAGAAGCTAGGAAAAGATGCGGGATTTTAAACAAAGCTAAAATAAAAGAAGGGAAATAAAATAAGCATGGAAATAAGTAAACTGGTTTAAAAAAAAAGTCAATAAAAACTTTTAGTTAGACTTGACCACTGGGAAAAAAGAGAAGACACAAATTTCCAGTGTCAGACTTGAGAAAGGAACATCACTACAGGCCCTACAGACATGAAAAGATAATAAATGGATCCTGTCGACAATTTTATGCCAGTAAATTCAAGAACTTACATGAAATGGACATATTCCTTGAGAAATGTGGCCTAACAAAACTGATGCAAGAGGCAGTTAGAAACTCATATCTGCGTATCAATTAAAAAAATAAGGGTGGGCAGTATAAAAGGGTACTACCACTTTGAAAAACCATATGGCACCCCACTCCAGTGCTCTTGCCTGGATAATCCCATGGACTGAGGAGCCTGGTGGGCTGCAGTCCATGGGGTCGCTAAGAGTCGGACACAACTGAGCGACTTCACTTTCACTTTTCACTTTCACGCTTTGGAGAAGGAAATGGCAACCCACTCCAGTGTTCTTGCCTGGAGAATCCCAGGGATGGGGGAGCCTGGTGGGCTGCCGTCTATGGGGTTACACGGAGTCGGACACGGCTGAAGCGACTTGGCGGCAGCAGCAGCAGCAGCATTGCAGGGTTTTTTTTATGTAAAGTTAAACATGTATCTGTCCTGTGACCCAACGGTTTCACTACTTCATATCTGCCTAATAGAACTGGGAACATACACCCACAACGCAGTATCCACAAGGACCCTGAGAGCAGCTTTTTCATGGGGGGGAAGGCTTGTAAGTAACCTGGGTATCTGTGAGCAGGCGGATATGTTAACAAATGGTGATGTATTCATAGAAGAGTATACTGTCTCTGCTTGTAAAAAATGAACAGCTGCTACACCCATGACTCCGACAAACACATTTAGGAAAGACATCTCTACTTAATGAGTTGAACCCCTTATCATTATGAAACATCCCTCTTTGTACTGATGTTTATTTTTTCCTGATATTATTAGGCAAATTAGGCTTTTTATGAGTAACACATCCCTGGAAGATCTTTTTCCACCTTTTATTTCAGCTGCCTGAGTCTTTATGTTATCAGCCTGTGTTTGGCTTTTCTTTCGGCTCTCTGTCCCATGTTCCCTGGAATCAAGACTGCAGAATCACTAGTCATCTAAAAGAGAAAACTAAAATGTAAGAAATAGGTTAATAAGCAGAAAATGAATGAGAAATAAATGCAAATCTTCTACAATCGTGCACCTGCTTTCTAAAAAATAAAATTCAGAAATGTCTTTATGAAAACGCCACCAGTATCACAACTCCACACTCATCGGCACTGTGAGTCTTTCCTCCTCAGTAAGATTCCCACCTGGGAGATTGACACTGCAGATGCTCCGTGACCTAGCAGAGAGGGGTAGGGCAACAAACAGACACTGTAGGGGCAGGGTGGTGGATTCAGCAGACTTGGGTTCCAGTGTGGCCAGTGAGACTCTCTACGGCCTCCCTCAGTCCTCTAAATCTCTCCTGAGCCCCAGTTCCTTCCTCTAAAACTTGTAACAAAACAAAAATATCTTCCTTGCTTGAGTCACAGAATCCTCGAAAGGAACAAAGAAACAACATCCGGGAAAGTATCGTGACATACAAATGCAAGAACACAATTCTGCTCTGCTTCCTGATGTAATTCCACAGTTCTCGCCATGACCCCAAACCACAGAGCCACTGGGGCTCGTTTGTTCTAATTGGATGTAAAATCACACCTGAGACAGAACCAAAAATCTGTCACAGAATGGTGTACGCAAATAACTCCTAATTATAAGCACCTTTTTTCCCCCTGAAAAGCCAGGAATAATAGAAAAATCAATCCATAATTTATTTTTTTTTCTAATACTCTTTTGAACCGGTTTTAAGTCTTATTTTTTAAAACTTTGATAGTACTAAAATCTGGCAGAAACACTGAACAAAAATAAGAAATGCATTAATGTGAAAATGCAGTAATGTTTTAAAACATTTTAAAACAAGAAAGAACACATATTTTGTATTATTATAAAAAAAAACTATTATAAATTAATGAGACCTGAAAACTTTTTAATACTTTACTAAAACGTGTAAAGTTTTTATACTGTGTGGATTCTCCACCACAGTATTTTGTTTGTAGCCTGATTCACTTTAGTAGAATAAAATTTTAAATCTTTCCAAAACGCAGAACAAATGCATGCGTATTATGATCACCCAGGCTTCCGTGTGAACCTAGTCCACAAGCTGAGCTGTCTCCAGCCTCAGAGGGCCTGCAGAACAAGCATATATCTCTGGCTCCTAAAAGCCAGGGTAGGGGAAAGGCACATCCCTCAGCCCGTTCTGACCAGCGCATATTGAGCGCCCCTCTGTGTGAGCTGCCCCTGGGGCCAAAGCCACTTCCACACTCCCCCCTGCTCTGAGTCCATCACACACAGTGATTTATCCGGTCCGTGGAAACCGATCAACTCTGAAGAAGCCCCGGGGAGTACGATGAGACCCATTCCAGTCCTCCAGGGGCTCGCTCCAAGCAGGGAGGACGTCTGACTGCATTCAGGGAAGCGGCGCGAGGAAGGTGCACAGGGGAGGCGGGACGCCGAGCAGAGGCGGCCCCGCTCTGAAGGAGGGGCCTCCAGGAGCATCCCAGGGCTGCTGCCTGAGAGGCACCTGGCAGCTCCACCGCTGCCCGCCCCGCCCCGCCCCGCCCTCGTCGACACAACGGGAAAGGAGCAGTGTCACAAACAAGGACGAGGGCATCCGGCAGCGGGTGAGAGCAGGCAACAAATGCCTGCGGTCCGAGTCGGGGCAGGGTCCCGCTGGGCCCGCCGGGCCTCCGACAAGCGGGGCCACGCATGCGCCATGTGTGCGCCCCAAGCCTGTGGTGAGCCCAGGAGCAGGGGTCACCAGGCCCCCGCTTCTCCAGTCCCGCTGCCGTGAGGAGCCCGTCTCGCCTGCCCTCACCCCGGGCGGCAGCCGGCTCAGAGGATGACATGGTTGAGGATGAGATGGTCGGATGGCATAACCGACTCAATGGTCATGAGTTTGAGCAAGCTCCAGGAGTTGGCAATGGACAGGGAGGCCTGGCGCGCAGCAAGCCATGGGGTCTCAGACTCCGACAGGACTGAGCGACTGAACTGAACTGAACTGAAGAAATGTGAACACAAATCTGGATGATGGAACACTACTGAGAGAGGAGGGGCTGACTCAGCACAGTGAAAGGGCTTCCCTGGTGGCTCAAATGGTAAGGAGCCCGCCAGCCATGTAGGAGACACGGATTCGAACCCTGGGTCGGGAAGATCCCCTGGAGAAGGAAATGGCAACCCACTCCAGTATTCCTGCCTGGGAAAACCCATCACCACAGTTCAGTTCAGTTCAGTTCAGTTCATTCACTCAGTCATGTCCGACTCTTTGCAAACCCATGGACTTCAGCACTCCAGGCCTCCCTGTCCATCACCAACTCCTTTCTCAAACTCATGTCCATTGAGTCGGTGATGCCATCCAATCACCTCATCCTCTATCGTCCCCTTCTCCTCCCACCTTCAATCTTTCCCAGCATCAGGGTCTTTTCAAAGGAGTCACTTCTTTGCATCAGGTGGCCAAAGTATTGGAGTTTCAGTTTCAACATCAGTCCTTCCAATGAATATTCAGGACTGACTTCCTTTAGGATGGACTGGTTGGATCTCCTTGCAGTCCAAGGGACTCTCAAGAGTCTTCTCCAACACCACATTTAAAAACATCAATTCTTCAGCACTCAGCTTTCTTTATATTCCAACTCTCACATCCATACATGACTACTGGAAAAACCATAGCCTTGACTAGACAGAACTTTGTTGGTAAAGTAATGTCTCTGCTTTTTAATATGCTGTCTAGGTTGATCCTAACTTTTCCTCCCAGGAGCAAGCGTCTTTTAATTTCATGGCTGCAGTCACCATCTGCAGTGATTTTGAAGCCCAAAAAACTAAAGTCTGTCACTATTTCCACTGTTTCCCCATCTATTTGCCATGAAGTGATGGGACTAGATGTCATGATCTTAGTTTTCTGAATGTTAAGTTTTAAGCCAACTCTTTCCTCTTTCACTTTCATCAAGAGGCTCTTTAGTTCTTTGCTTTCTGCCATAAGGGTGGTGTCACCTGCATATCTGAGGTTATAGATATTTCTCCCAGCAATGTTGATTCCAGTTTGTGCTTCATCCAACCCCGCACTTCACATGATGTACTCTGCATAAATCAAATAAGCAGGGTGACAATATACAGACTTGACGTACTTCTTCCCCAATTTGGAACCAGTCTGTTGTTCCATGTCCAGTTCTAACTGTTGCTTCCTGACCTGATTTCCTGAGAAATACAGATTTCTCAGGAGCCAGGTCAGGTGGTCTGAGAACCCCATGAAAGTGAAGTGAAAGTCTCTCGGTCGTGTCTGACTCTTTGCGACCCCATGAACTGTACAGTCTGCGGAATTCTCCAGGCCAGAACACTGGAGTGGGCAGCCTGTCCCTTCTCCAGTGGATCTTCCCAACCCAGGAATCAAACTGGGGGACTCCTGCATTGTAGGCAGATTCTTTACCAACTGAGCTATATGAGAACCCCTTGAACAGTATGAAAAGGCCTTCCTGCATGGCCTCTGGCAAATCAGGAGACAGCTGGGAGGGGAACTGTTTTCCTGGCCTCGTGATGCCTGAAGAGCCCTTTGGGAAGGCAGCTGAGCAGGGCCATGCCACCCAGCCCGCGGCGAGCAATGAGGGATGGTGAGGGCTGTCTCCCAGCTCCTGTGTCTGGCAGCAAGAGGAGGAGGTGAGAGGCCAGGAAGCCCACTGCCTGGCAGCTTCTCCCAGGGTTCTGGGACTCCAAGCTTGATGACCTTTAATTGCTGCAATTAACATCATAAAAGTTGTGCAAAATAACTTTCCTGGCTGTAATTTTTGTCTATTATCTAAAGGGTTTTCCTTCAGGCAGGGAAGGCATGGGCATTTAGAGACCTTAGAATAGGCAGAGAGTGACAAACCTTCCTCCAGGGGCAGAGAGCTGAAGCCGGGAGAGGGGAGAGTGGGGGTGTGAAGAGGCAGTGGGACTCAGGACCTGAGGCAAGTCCTGTCCAGTCCAGACTCCGCGCCAGAAAAGGTTCCATACAGTGAGCCCAGACGGGACCCTGGAAGGCGGGTGAGTCCACCAGACAGACAGACAGACAGAGGGAAAGGCCTTCCTCAAGGGAGCATGTGGACCAAGGGCTGCTGGCTGGGGGCAGGGGCCCGGGTGGGGCCATGAGAGAAAGCCCGGAGGGACGAGGGTGGGCTGACCACAGGAAGGACAGCACAGCTTTTCCTCTGCATGAGATGCCCTAACCTGACCGGCAGGGCTGTGATGAAACCCAAGCAGGACGGGGATCACAGGGGAGACGGGGGGTAGACACAGATTCCTGGGCCTTGAGGGGGCTCCGAGCGGTGGGTCTACCCTCCACCCACCCCCTGCCCTGACCACAGAGCAGGGGAGCCGCTGGCCTCGCCCAGGGGCCCCCGCAAGAGGGGTTGGCCCCTCGCCTGGGGCTGCGACGTCACCAGAAAGGGATTCGGTGACCACATGAGAGGATCTGGGCAGCTCGCTTACAGGGCCCTGAGCATCCTGAAAAAGACGAGCAGAGGGCCCCAGGGCTTCCTGCCAATTCTTCTGCTCACAGACACAAAGTCCTGAAGCCACAGCCAGAAAACACACGCAAGACCAACGGAGGTCCAAACTCGGGCTGCCTCGCTGCATCTCACGACCCGGAAAGATGAACGGTTTCAAAAGGTTGAAAAAATTAAGACAGAGATGCATTTTATTGTAGAAACTGCTACAATTAACTGCCAAGTCACTCTACGTGAGATATACCACATTCTTAAAAATGAAGTTTATTACCTGTTTTCAAACGTCCCTCCACCAAAGAGTGCTGCCCACAGCAGCGACATCCCCACGAAGGGAACCAGGACTCACACCCAGCTGCCCCTCCTGCCCGCGATGTGACCCCGTTCACGGCCACACACACCGCAAAGCGACCACACAGCGCGAGCCACAGGTGCTCCAGGAAACGCCGCCCTCACACACTTTACAGCAGATTTCCAGGAAGCATTCTATTGACTGGAGGAAGCCGGCTGTGTCATCATCAGGAGGGAACGCAGGACTACACATATGCACATTAAAAACGAATCCATCCGGCAATCTTATATTTTCCCCCTATTATCTGCTCTTGTGTTGCTTGATTTTGCTAGTCTGTAACTCAGTTACTTGCTTGAATCACAAAAGCAGATTCTTCTTTCCTCCTCCTGTCCTTTTTCTCTTTTTTATTATAATTTACCTCCGTGAATATACCCAATTTGTTCATAGTGGGAAAAACCAGTCCTATTAAAACAGAAGTCACTTTGTCGGCAATGCCGGAAAACAGCTCTGCCTCCCATGGTAGGTGTCCCAATTTTCCCCACCCTCCCACCTGGAAAGGTCCAGCCCCTGCTCCCCACCACCCCGCCACCAACTGCCACAGGAAACAGCCGGACCAGCCAAAGCCAGCCTTCCTGCTGGTCCTCACGGCAATCGGCTAGAAAAAAATGACACTACTAAGTGTCAAGAGTCTTGGATATCAAATTTAAAAAGACCAATAACCCAATTAAAATCAGGCCAAAGGATCTTAATAGCTATTTCTTCAAAGAGATATACAAACGGCCAACAAGCATGTGAAATGATGCTCAAAATCATTAGCCATCAGGGAAAATGAAATCACAACAAGATGCCACTCTGTGCCCACAAGGATGACCAAAAACCTAGAAAAGAATGAATGCATGTGTATGCACAGCCGACACGCTTTGGCATACGCCCGAAACCGAGATGACATTGCAATCCAGCTTCACTCCAACAAAATTTAAAAAGAGAAAAGAAAAACAGGAGCCCTCCTCTAGAGGGGAAAGTAAAACGCCCCAGCGCCTTTGGAAAACAGGCTGGCAGTTCCTGAAAAAGGTCAACGGTTACCTCCTGACTCAGCAATTCCGCTCCCAGGCATACACCCACAGACATGAAAACAGGTCCACATAAAAACCCGTAGGTATGTGAGTGTTCACGGCAGTGTCGCTTGGAACAGCCAAAAAGAGTAAACACTGTAAACACCAACAGATGAATGGATAAATAACATGTGGTCTGCTCACACCATGGAAGATTGTTTGGCCCAAACAAGGACTCCAGGATAGACATTCAACATGGATGAACCTTGAAAGCATTACACTCAGTGAAAGAAGCCATTCTCAAAAGGCTACATGGTGTAAGGTTCCATCATATGAAATTTCCAAAACAGGGACATCCCCCCAGACAGGAGATTAGCGGGTGCCTAGGGCTGCGGGCAGGGAGTGACGCTAACAGGCTTAGGGCTTTCTCTTTGAGCTCTGAAACAGACTGCAGTATACAGCCACACAACCCAACAAATGCATGGAAAACCACTGCGTTAGACACTTAAACGGTGAACTGTCTGGCATGGGCATTATATCTCAATAGAGACATTTTCCAGAAGTCCTGGCTAAGGCATTTCTTAAAGGCTATTTATAACCCTAACTGTCTCCCAAGGCAGGTGGATCCGGGGGAGCGGGTCCTTTGTTCCAGGGAACATAACGATGGACCTCGGCACGCAGAGATTTGATCAGAAGTGAGGAGGCTGAACGGCGCTGCATGGGGCGAGGACGGGGCTGGCTTTAAAAGAGCCCCGCCCCCTAGACAGCAGGACCGTGGGAGAGCGATGCGCACCCCACCAGGGATGCCCAAGCTTCACTACAGCAGCCGAAAACCAGACAAAGGCTGTGCGGCCCCGGGGCATGTTTGTGGTTGGAGAGACCCTCAGATGGACACGCGGCAGACGCACCCGCCCCGAGGACGCCACGACCCAGCGACGCCCACAGAGCCCTGGGCAGGCGCCCAGGGAGCCACAGGAACCCAGGCAACGCTTCCCTCTGCACCAGGCACCAGGGTGGAAGACGGTTCTGAGACGAGTGTCACGGGGGACGGACGCCTCCAGCTCACATCCCAGCCTCGCTGAAAACACTCACGCCCTCTGGGCTAGCCATTTCATAACCGGGAATCTGTCCCAAAGAGACATTCCAGAATGCAACCAAATATCTGTGCATAAATATGGTGACCACGATGTTACTGATATGGTAACAAAAGAGACGGGATCTAAATGTCTGATAAGAGGGGACTGAGTGAATGAGAGGTACTAACAGGAAATCCAGAAGTACCCCCAAGACGTGCGGGGAGAGCTCTGGTGCTCCCAAGTCTACGGTGGGGAAGAGCGCACGCAGTCTCCTACACATCCTGTGACCAGCCCCCCCGCACCCCCTCCCTGACACGGAGCCCAGTCGTCTGTTCGTCATTTCACAAGGTCTAATTACACCACTTTCCCTTCAATGCCACTGATCCGCCGGCCAGTGCCGCGTGGCATTTAATTAAAGGAAAGGCTACTGCTATTTCGTGTTAAATATCTAAACCCTTTCAAGCAAATTAGGAGCTTGAGCTTCTCTTCTTTGCTTCCCAGAAGGACTCGAGGAAGACAGACCCTTGGTCTCCCACCACTTCTGCGTTAAGTACATATCCGCACACAGAGCCGCGCGCCTCCCGGGCAGCGGTGTTTGCTATCACTCCCTGGCAGAGCCGCGCCTCCGGGGCAGCGGTGTTTGCTGATCACTCCCTGGCAGCCGCTGCTCTGCTTCTCAATAGGCAGAGTCTGCTAAGGGGCCAGCAAGTAACATCATTCTGACGCCACGATGGCTGAAGGTCAACAGGGCAGCCACACAGCGGCCCCTGAGAGCGCCTTCTGCCTCATCTCTGCGTCTGGCTAGGACCCCGAGGTCATCACAACCTCCCCCAGTTCCTGCCCTCCTGCGCGTGCTCGGCATCTGCCACTCTAGAAACCTCCCTGGGGACCAAACAACCCCGAGAGTGCAGAGCAGAGAGGCGCGGGTGCCCAGCTCTCCTGAGGGAGCCCCTCCCCGCTGTGACCCCGAAAGCCAGCAGGCCAGCCCCTAGCTCCCACGCAGGACGGACAGACCTGGCAGAAGGGAAGCTGATCCAGCCCGCAGGAAGGCTGCAGACAGCATTGTCAGAGATAAGCTCAATTAATTCTAGATAAGTGTGCAGTGTAATTACAAAGGCAAAGCAACATAATCCCACAGGCCCCTGCATGTAACTGCACGTGTAAACACACAGAAGGGGGCTGGGTGGCAACGAGAGACAGGAAGCCCCGGGGACTCTCAAGAACTGACCATCTACGCTCCCGCCGACGGGCCTGCAGCACGTGGCACGGCCAGGCTGGCATCCCCATCCCAGCGCCACCAGGGCGCCCCACCCGGGACGCCACCTGTCCTGGGGCCGCCCCCGCCGTCCCCTGGCACCCACAGAACTGCCTCCCTGGCTCCCAGCCTGCACCACCCACTTCCAGCCCGCCAAAGCCATCGGCCTGTCCTTCCCCAGGGCACACCTCCGCTCCCTCCACGAGCAGTGTGGGGTTCCAGGCCTCTCTGTGCCCACCAGGGGCTCCCTAAGGGTAGGGGTCATGTCTTACCACAACCCTGTACCCCAACTCCTGGCATCGTGGCTGCACAGACGAGGCACCTGACAACCCGAAACCCCACACCTGCCAAGGGAGATGGGCAGGAAATTAGGGCTCTGGGCAGGCCTAAGGAGCCGCAGCTGTGGGCCCATCACTTCATACATTGGGACCCACGCTCTCCATTACATACAGGCAGGGTGGCCATACGACATACTGTCTGAAGTAGGTGTTGGGGGGCATAGTTACTAATTATACCAGGACAAAAGGGTAAACCAGTGCCTGGGCCTGTGACGACCCTGTGCTACTTGGGTGCTCTGTGCGGACCCAGGATAAGAGGCTTCCTGGGACACTGAGACCAAAGAAGAAATGCAGAAAGACACCTTCCAGACACAGAAGAAAATGTGAATGGCTGTTCATTTCTATCACTTACCTACTAGAACAGTTACTACGCTGTGATCTGTCATGCCATCAGCATGTTTCATACTTTAGTACACATGTCAGTCTTCGAGATTCACAAGTATTAAGTAAAGATTAACCATCAACAGTCCAGCATTAGGACTTCCTATGTCTGGAAGGAGTAGAAGGATGAGCAAGTCATTAAGAGGCCGGTTACGAAAGGCATTAAATTCTAGAGTCTGATCTCCGTCCTGGAGGCAGCAGGGAGCTGCGAAAGCCGAGGAGAGAGCGGTGCTTCGGTCTGGCTCACCCCCTGCTAACACACGGGACGCATTAGAGGGGAGAGGGACCCAAGGAGACTAGTTGGAGGCTCCTTCAGTGATGAGCAGGAATAAGAAAGGTCTGCACAAGGGCAGACCCATCAAAGACAGA
This sequence comes from Hydropotes inermis, assembly GCA_020226075.1. Classification (NCBI taxonomy): domain Eukaryota; kingdom Metazoa; phylum Chordata; class Mammalia; order Artiodactyla; family Cervidae; genus Hydropotes; species Hydropotes inermis. Next base: position 2,976,404 of record CM035292.1, read on the forward strand.
AAGGGAAGAAGGAAGGAGGCGACACAGGAACATTCTGACGGAACAAGAACAGACAAGCTTCAGCAATAACCAGATATCAAGACACGGAGCAAAGACTTGACAATGACCCGCAACTGTGACCCTGAGGGGAAGGGATAATCACAGAGTCACAACTGTGACTTAAAGAGGAAGCGGGGAGGAGGAGTCAGCCTAGCGAAGGAGAAGAGAAATGGGACAGGGATCAAGAGAGCTGGGCCATCACACGTGACAAACCCACAGCGAACACCACGCTCAACGGTGAAAAGCTGACAGCACATCCTCTAAGATCAGGAACAAGGCTGGCAAGCCCACTCTCGCCACTTCTGCTCAGTCCTAGCCACAGCAATCAGAGAAGAGAAAGAAATAAAAGGAATCCGAACTGGAAAGAAGAAGTAACTGTCACTGTTTGCAGGTGACACAATATTATACATAGAAAATCCTAAAGCTGCCACCAGAAAACTACCAGAGCTCATCAATGAAGCTGCTAGAGTTCAAGGATACAAAATTAATACAGAGAAATCTGCTGTACTTCTGTATGCTAAAACTGTCAGAAAGAGAAATTAAGGAAACAATCCCACTTATAGTCACCTCAAAATAAAACACCTACAAATAAACCTACCTAAGGAAGCAAAAGATTTGTACTCAGAAAGCTGTAAGACACCGACGAAATAAGCAGAAGACAAAACAAACAGAAAGACACAGTGTGTTCTTGGGTTGGGAATTAACACTGTTAATATGACCACACCCAAGGCAATCTACAGATTCAATGCAATCTCTATCAAAATACCAATGACATTTTTCACAGAAGTAGATCAACTAAACTTAAAATTTCTGTGAAAACACAAAAGACCCCAAATAGCCAAAACAATCTTGAGAAAGAAGAACAAAGCTGGAGGAATCACCCTCGCTGACTTCAGACTATACTACAAAGCTACAGGAATCAAAACAGTGTGGCACTGGCAGAAAAACAGACACACAGATCAATGGGACAGGATAAAGAGCCCAGCAATAAACCTACAGACTTACAGCCAATCAATCTACAATGAAGGAGGCAAGACTATACAACAGAGAAAAGACAGTCCTTTAATAAGTGAGTCTGGGAAAACTGGACAGCTACGTGTAAAAGAACAAAATTGGAACATTCTCTAACACCACACACAAAAATAAACTCAAAAAGGATTAAAGACCTAACGTAAGAGTGAACCATAAAACTCCCAGAGGAGAAACACAGGCAGAACACTTTTTTTTTACATAAATCACAGCAATATTTTTTTTTGATCTGTCTCCTAAAGCAAAGAAAGAAAATGAAAGCAAAAATAAACAAATGTGACCTAATTAAACGTAAAAGCTTGTGCACAGTAAAGGAAGCTACTTCCAAAGGAAAAGACAACCTAGTGAACGAGAAAAAGCATTTGCAAATGATATGACTGATAAGGGACTAATGTCCAAAACATACAAAGAGCTCATACAACTCGACTCAGAAAATCATCAGGGAAAAAAAAAAAGTCAGGGGCGTCCCCGGCAGCTCAGCGGTAAAGAACCCACTGGTCAGTGCAGGAGATGCGCATTCTAACAAGCCCGTGGCCCACAAGGACTGGGCCATGCTCCAGAGCTCGGGGGCTTCAAGCGCCAGGCCCATGTGCGGGACCTGCTGAGGCCCACAGATCCTAGAGCTGTGCTCAGCAAGCAGAGAAGCCACCACAGTGAGCAGGTCAAGCACCGCAACTGGAGAATAGCCCCCAATCGCCACAGCTAGAGAAAGCCCCCGCAGCAACGAAGACCCAGGACAACCAAAAATAGACAAACACATACGATCATTTTCTAAGTGTGGGCAGAAGACCTCCAAAGAGGAAATGCAGACGGCCAACAGGCATCTGAAAAGACACTCAACGCTGTTGATCATCAGAGAAGCGCAAATCAAAACCACAATGAGATATCATCTCACACCCGTCAGAATGGCCATCACCAAAAAGAACACAGAATAAAATACTAGCGACGATGTGAATTTGAGGAACACTGACGTTCAGTCTAGAGCAAACCCTAACCATTCCCGCACACTGGATGTGTGCTTATCTGACCGGGACTGGAGGCGGAGTGTGGATGGAGCATCAGAGAATCAATGAACAGAGAAAGAGAAACAAGGATGAAAGTGGAAAGAGGGAAAAGAGGTCTGAAAACACAGAAGAATGCTCAGCAAGGGGCGAATCAGCCCCCTCTAGCCTCTGCCTTTCTTCAGACACTTGGCTGCTAAGCTCTGGGCCTTAGCGGCCCCTCACAGTGCCCCCCCAGCCTGGAAGGCTGCTGAGGAAGCAGGTCCCCATGGAGCGGCCCTGGTACCAGGCACACAGACGGTCTTCCAGGCCAGCGGGGCCTCGCTCGAGGCAGCGGAGGCGCAGGGAGGCCGGGCCGGGGTTGAGCTGGCCGCCCAGCGGCCCCCGGGCAGCTGGGGGCGCAGCTGGCAGAGCAGAGCTAAGCTCATAGGAGGCAAGAGGGATGGGCTCGGGCACAGGGCCAGCAGGGGGCGAAGCGGAGCAGACGCGGGGCTGGCTGGGGGTCTGGAGTCAGGAGGACACTGACCATGGGCATTCAAGGCACCCAGGACGGAGCCAGGTGAGCAGGTCTGGGCAGGTGCAGGGGCCTCGCCGAGCCAGGCTGAGCACAAGCCCCCCAGGGCGCCAACGGGCAGAACCAAGAACTCGGACTTCACGCGATCTGGAGCAGGGCAGCCTTCAACCGGCCAGGGAGCTCCTGCGGGGCGGGCGCCCACAGGCCTGTCCCCGGAGGAGAGGGGTTCTGTGACCCAAGAGTGATGCCGTGCCCACCCGCAGCTCCAACCCAGTGAGACAGAACGGTGACCTGGGAGCGGGCACCTCCTGACCGGCTAGCGCCCCTCCTCACCCCAATAGACCCTCACCCCCCGAGGGCAGAGCCCCTCTGCGTCCCCTCACAGGCCACAGCAAGGGACCAACAGGTATATTTTCAATGTTTTGGGTTTTTTTTTTGTTTACTGAGATATAATTCACATACCACAAAATTTACTGCACACACAGTGGGATTTAACAGGCTCACAGAATCGGGCAGCCATCACTCACCACCATCTAACTCCAGAACATTCCATCGCCATCCATGAGCAAACCCCGGAGCCAGCAGCAGGCCCCCACATGCCCCCACCCAGCCCCTGGCAGCCAGCACTCTGTCTCTATGGAGCTACCCATCCTGGGCGCTCACATCACTGTGCCCTGTTACCACGGGCATCTTGCACTAAGCAGAATGCTTTCAGGCGTCACCCACACGGGGGCCGGTGTCAGAACTTCCCTCCTCGTACAGACGGACCATGTCTCATTTACCCGTTCATCACCCGAAAGGCAGCTGGGCTGTTTCTACTTCGGAGGCGATGATAAATAACGCTGCTATGACAGTCTCATATAAGTTTCCAGGTGAATACAAGTTTTCAATTCCCCAGAGTACATACCCACCTAGGGGGTGTAACTGCTGAGTCACAAGGCCGCTCTAAGTTACACTGAGGAACTGTCAGACTCCAACACGGCTGCCCGACTTCACACCCCCACCCTCAGGGTGTCACACAGGGTTCGGGTTTCTCCACACCCTCACCAACACTTGTTAGTGTCCGTCTTTTCTATCACACCTAGTGGGTGTGACAAGCACATTTTTTTGAGTGAAAGTGAAAGTCGCTCAGTCGTGTCCAACTCTTTGCGACCCCGTGGACTACACAGTCCACGGAATTCTCCAGGCCAGATACTGGAGTGGGTAGCCTTCCCCTCCTCCGGGGGATCTTCCCAACCCAGGGATCAAACCCAGGTCTCCTGCATTGCAGGTGGATTCTTTACCAGCTGAGCCACCAGGGACAAGGGCTATTTCTCAAGATCTTGGGTTTAGTTTGATCCGTCCCCAGAAGGGCTCTGCAAACTGCATTTCCATTGTGAACTTCACACACACACACACACACACACACAGGGTCACCATGCTGCCATCAGCCCTGACACAGCAAGCCCACAACGGCGGAACACTCCGCAGCGTTCCCCAAGAACAACGCCGGCACTGGTCTGTCCAGCCCAGGGAGCACATGCATCCCTAACCTTAACCCGAGAGGTGGGAAGGAGCCTCGCAGCGTCCTCAGCCCCGAGCTCACCCCCCACCCGTCCACATGAGTGGCAGGAGGGCAGGCCCTGCCCACCATGCCCGCCACACAGCAGGCGTGCAGAACAGCTGCATGGATGAAAACAGAGAAGACAGAGGGTGCAGCTGTTCCCAGGCCGCCTGAGTTCCTCAGGGCGCCCCCGAGAGAGGCAGCGTCAGCAGCTGGCACTCAACCTGAGCTCATCAGTCACCTGGCGGCACGCGTGAGCGACAGGGATGGCTTACAGGAGGACACAGCCGGCGGGTTCTGCAATCTGCCGCCACCCCACACAGGGGGCACCGCCGTCCCAACAAGGGAAACTGCCCAGCGGCGCTCACAGGGCAGGTGGGCCGCGCCTGATGCAGCCCCGCCCTGTGTCCTTTCGGGAGGAAGTGAAAGCCCCAAAGGGCTTCAGGACCAGTCCCATCCCTCCTTCAAGTGAGGCGGAGACAACCAACAAGTCGGGTACTGTGACCCCAGGCCTGGCTGCCCCACTGACCAGCCTCTCCTGCTGGGGCGCGGGAGGCAGCGGGCGGCACCGCCTGGCCAGCCCGGGACAGGGGACCCGTTCTCGAGCAGAGAGGACAGAGGCTAAGGCTCCCTCAACAGCGGGCTGGGGGTGCCAACAGCATGTGGTGGCTGCCCCGATGGGGAACGGGATCCTGGGCCATGGGGAGAGCGGAGACGAGCCCACTGCCCCCACGTCAGCTCAGGATTCCCGAGAAAGGCTGACCCGCGGACCCGGGCCGAGGTGGGGGAAGTCAGACTGGCAAAGGGCCTGGTGGTCACCACCAGCAGAGCCATGACAGACCCACCTGCAGCCGTCCTCCTGCCAGGTGGACGGAGGTGGACCCGGGGGAGAGTCGGCCGACCGTCTGCTACTGGAAGGACGCTCTGCTGCTGGAATGCAGGTCCCTTGCCTAGCGCCTTAGATGAATCACGCCCACGACCGCCTCCGGAGAGCACCTGCCCCTGCTCTCCCTACAGGTGAGGCAGGAGTCCAGCAGGGCGGGGGAGGGGGCGCACTGTCAAGGGTCCCCCGAAGGCTCCTGCCATCCGTGAGAGGCTGTCAGGGTGCAGGGAGAGCCTCGTGAAGCTCTACCGTCTGGGGAGGAGGAGGCACCCCCCCTTATCGTGGGTGGAGACCCACTCGGAAAGAGGCGACAGAGCGGAACACAGCCCGCTCAGCCCTGCAGCCCGCAGTGTACGTGAGACTACTTAGAGAAACATGTCATAATGCAGTCAAAACGGGAACAATATTTATGACTATTTGCAGCGGAAACAGGACGCAATAAAGCAGCAACGCACAGTATCAGCATAAACATCATCACGCAGCTTCAGGAGAACCAGCCAGAGGCCCCCGTCACCCAGGCGGAGGCGCCGAGTGTCCGCACCTGGGAGGGCTGGGGGAGCCTGGTGCACCCGCCTGAGTCGCAGACGGGGAGGCGGCAGCTCGGGGGTCCGCCAAGGTCTCCAGAACCCCTAGCCTGCTCTGAAGGCAGGACCAGGCCGGAGCTGCCTTGGAGAGGAAGCACTGAAAACCCACACGCCGCCCACTTGAAAGCTCGCCGCAGGCAGTCACAGACCACGGGTGGGCCCGCAGTGAACTCCAGGCGGTCCGCACTCACGGCCGCCCCGAGGCGGCCCTGCTTCCCCATTCTCCCCAGCCCCCCAAGGAAGGCTCCCGCGTGGGAGCTGAGCTGCCCAGGCTGGTGGCCCGCAAGCCCCACTGGCATCCTCAGAACCCCACCACCCCGGGGTGCGGGGAGAGGGGAAAAGATTCAGGACGGAACACAGAGGAAATGTTTGTGTCTCTTTTTTTAATTAATTAATTTTAACTGAAGGATAATTACAATACTGGGATGGCCTCCGCCATACATCAGCATCAATCGGCCACAGGCATCCACGTGTCCTCCCTCTGGAAGTCCCCTCCCCCCCACCCCGTCCCTTGAGGTTGTCACAGAGCTCAGGCTTTGGGTTCCCTGCGTCATACATCCAACTCTCACTGGCGGTCTGTTTTTCATATGGTAATGCGTATGCTTCAGTGTTATTCTCGAAAATCATCCCACCCTCTCCCTGACAATCAAAACCTCCCACTGTGAAACCTCTGACTCTTAGAGCAAGTTCACTCCCCCGACGAGCTTTCCATCCCCTCACTCTAGGACAGGACAGTCTCCCAGGAAGGACGGCCACCACGCAGATAGCTGGGGTCTCCCCCATAAATGACAGTCACCCGGGAAGGACGGCCGCCACGGGCAGAGGTCAGGGTCCCCCCGGGAAGGACGGCCACCATGCAGAGGTCAGGGGTCCCCTGGGGGGCGGCCATCACCAGGGAAGGACGGCCGCCGTGGGCAGAGGTCAGGGGTCCCCCCAGGAAGGACGGCTGCCGCAGACAGAGATCAGAGTGCCCCTGGGAAGGACGGCCACCGCAGGCAGAGGTCAGGGGTCCCCCTGGGGGCAACAGTCACCCAGGAAGGACGGCCGCCACGGGCAGAGGTCAGGGTCCCCCCAGGAAGGACGGCCGCCGCGGGCAGAGGTCAGGGTCACCCCAGGGGCGCGTGTGCACCACAGGGCCCACTCCACGTTTTCACACTTCCCGAGGAGGCATCAGAAGAGGCCCTCACAGATGTAATGTTTTATATAGAAACATCCCTTTGGAACAGAACACTTTTTTCAAGCCCCACCTCTCCTTCCTCGACTGAGGGGAGCCACTTCTGAAAACACAGGGCACCAGTGAGCTTGCTCACCCCGAGTGCGGGGTCATCTGTGTGTCTTGTGTGAAGGACTCCAAAGCCTTTTCTGGGAAAGACGGACATGGACGCCGCCAGCAAACCCAGCAAACACGGCTCAGGTCTCGGAAGACACCAGCACCCCGCACCTCCCTGCAGTCTGCAAAACAGAGAGCGGGCGTGGGAGGAGCAGGGTGTCCGGGCGCGGCGGGGCACAGTGCCCTCCACCGGCGATGCCCAACGCACAGGATCACCTCTGAAAACAGACGTGGGGGAGATGACAGGTCCTGTCGACCAAAGCCGGCCTGTTAGACGTGTCTCTCACAGGCGTCAGCGGATTTTCACGCCCGAGGGACTGACACTCCTCCCGGACAAGCGCCCTGACTTCCGTGCCCGCACAGGACGTGCCCATCCAGTCGCACTGCCTCCCGGAACATCTACCATCCTCCTCCATGCGGAAACCAAACCTAGAGCCACAAAACGAAACAAACCTCAGGTCGGCGCCCCCAACCCAGGGTCTCCCAAGCTGAGTGGGGGCTCTGCACCTCCGGCCCTCTAAGCTGCAAGGCCATCCGTCCAGCTGGTCACCGGGGTTACCGGCTCCCATGGAGGCCTGGGGCCCACGATACGCAACCCGGGTCGGACGGGCTCGGGTCGGCGGGGGAGACGGCTGCCTGGGCCTCTCCGCCAGACGGGCTCAGGTCGGCGGGGGAGACGGCTGCCTGGGCCTCTCCGCCAGCACCAAGCTTAGAACGGCAGGACAGCTTTTCTTCTTGGAACGCAGCCTGAAGCGTGGTGAGGTGGGACGACATGACGTGTGGATCTGCTCTGAAATGCTGCGGCCAGGGGGAAGGAGAAGAAGCTAGTCCCCCTGAGCCGTGATGACCGCGGGGCCTGGGACACAGCGGGCTGGCTGCGTGGCCCTGCCTCCTCCACCTCTGCGACGTCTGAAGCTTCCACAACACACCTGTGTCAAAGCATGAGGGACCGTGCTGCCGTGATGGACCCCGGTCGCGGCCTGGAGACCCGCGTGCATCTCCCGGGCAGTGGAGCCCTCCCCCTTCTGGCAAGGAGCCGCCCCCTGAACCCCCAGGCCCCAAGAACTGCCTCCTCCGACCTCAGCATCCCACGCAGTGCGCCTGCTCACGGCCCGAGGTTCAGGCGGGAGACCGCGTCTCCTCGGGGGGCCGAGGAAACACACACACACTGGTGGAGACGCGCTGCAAAGCCAGGGGCAGACGCCTGGTTCACCTTACGACTGGGGCGGCGGCGGCGCCCACCGCGGGGTGCACGCGTGCTGCTGACACACGTGTGTGGCAGGGGAGAGAAGCCCTGGACGCGGTCTCCCTTCCTGACGGCTCGGGGCACGCTCTGCGAGTCTGCCTGGCAACAAGGCTCAGAGGCAAGATCCGTCTGTCTCATCCCAGACAGACAGATGTCTGAAGAGCGGCGTATCTTTCAAACAGAGCTTCCTCCCTCTGAACCGTCGCTCCGGCCCCCCAGACCCGTGGCCGCGTCTCGGCCGCTCCCCGGCGGCTGCTGGCTGCCGTGCGACCGCAGTGAGCAGCGCGGGCCTCCCGGAGACGGCCCGTCCCGGGCACGCCTGAGCCCCTCTCTGAGGCCCCCGGCTTGCAACTAACACACGATCATCATTCTATCACTTTCAAATCAGAGGGCCTAATATTTTGAGCATAATGATTTTAAGGAGCTCAACAATTTCTTTGCATGCATTATTCATTTTGTGACAGAAAACTGCTATTTCACCGAGATTACTGTAAATCGCTACATGAAGAGCTAGCTTGCATGAACAATTAAATGATAGATATGATAAACTAGATTTATAAGCTTTATGTTCCTATAACATAAATTCCCTGAATGATTTAACTCCACAGAGCTAGAAAATTCTTCCCAGGCGCCAGGTTCGTGGGGCTGCAGCTCCCCCAACAGCACGGAGCAGACGCTGACGCGGACGAGCAGGGAAAATATTCAATAAAAGGTTTAATATTACTATGGTTACCCCAGCAACACTATGAGTAATAGCCCTGTTAGGTGCTTCATTAAAATTTTTTCAACCAAATACTGCCCTTAATCTTCTCAATGGAACAAAACACATAGCCAGGAACGCATGTAGAGGACTGGAAACAGCGTCGGGCACCAGAGCACAGATGCCCTCCCGTTCGACGCAGACACGGAGACGGCCCCGAGCAGCTCAGATGAGAGAGGCGGCATCGCTCCCAAAATGACTCCCTAAAAGTCCTGACACCTCAGTTCGTGCCCTCTCCTCCACGCACGCAGGCGCAGCCACTTCAGTCGCACCCCACTCTATGCGACCTTATAGACTGGGGCCCCCCAGGCTCCTCCGTCCAGGGGATTCTCCAGGCAAGAACACTGGAGTGGGTGGCCAGGCCCTCCTCCAGGAGATCTTCCTGACCCAGGGATCGAACCGCGTCTCCTCTGTCTCCTGCAGAGGCAGGAGGGTTCTTTGCCACGAGCGCCACCTGGGAAGCCCACGCTCTCTCCTCCACTGATAAGCAAACTGAAGCTTGCACCAGAGGGCACTCTGATGGCACCAAGAGCTGCCCGCAGGCGAGGCAGGAACCCCAGACCAGGGACGCAGGGCCCCGGGCGACAGGCCCACACGGGGCTCTGCTGCCCAGACGGCTCCAGAGCGGAAGCCCCCAGGAATCACCTCCCGACACCAGGGGGGACGTTCGAGACCACCTGCCCCCGGGACAGTCCAGGCCTGCCACGCCAGCCCCCTCTCCTGCTCTGCACTCAGGAGGCTCACTGGGGCGACGAGCCCGTGACAGCGCTCAGACTACAGCCCTGCCTCGCTGGGGCATCAACCCCCACAGCGCTGACAGGTAGGGGCGGTGGCTTCGTCACGTCTGCGGCCGGGGAGGGTCTCAGACACAGACCCCACAGAGGCCCGGGCGGAACCTGAGCCCAGCAGCCCGGCCCAGGGCCGCCCCAGCCGCAGCCCCGCCCCCTCCGCGGCAGCTGTGCGGGGCTCCCGGACAGTCCACCCGACCCCACAAGCTCCGCCACCCCCACGCCCCCTGCGTCCAGCCCACCTCCCCGCTCCTGTCTCGGCGCCGCCCACCCTGACAAGCCGTGCAGCTGCTCCCCACGAGGCTCCGTCCCCAGCTTCAGGACCGGGGCCGCCCAACCCGGCACACGGGAGGTGCGTACGGAACGCTCAGTGTGGGGGAATCAGTGGAGGGGGACGGGGCTGCCCGGAAGCCTCGCAACTAAGCTGATAAACTTCTCAAAAGTGGGGAGGGAAATGGAGGAGGAGGCACACAGCTGGGGGTTCCTTTCTCAACAGCAGCTGGTGGGGCCTCCCAGGCCAGAGCCTTGGATACGGGGCCCAGAGCGCCTCACGTTCAGCCCACATGAGGCCAGCCACCCACCAGGCCCGCAGCGGTGCACCCCCGTCAGGACTGGACAGGACTGGACAGCCCGTGGCACCTGGCCTGGGGTTACTGGACGCCTCCCCAGATGCTCACTGGGCATGACAGTCTGCAGACACACCCCTGTCTGACGAAGGGTGGGCAGCGCCCCGTCCCTGCTGACACAGGGGGGCCGTCCGGGGGACCCAGGGAGCCGAGAGCAGCTGCTTCCTGCCGAGCGCTTGTTCTCACGGGCGAATCATCTCGGAACAAGGTGCAACTTCCCCCCTTTACTACCAACGAGGCGGGACCCCGCTTCAGCCCAGAGAACCAGGGTGCCAGGCATGCCAGGTGCCTGGTTCACCCCTGCGTGCCCCTCTTTACCTGCTAACAGTAACCCCTTTACCCTCAAAACAAATGGTAATGATACAGCCCCTCCATGGAGAGCTTTCCAGAAGGCTCTAGGAGTCACCCACAGAACGAAGGACCCCCCAGCCCCAGCCCGCCTCCCAACGTAGCTGCAGCCACCACGCGCTCCTCTATGCAGATGACAAGGGGACGTCTTTTGGCAGCTCGATGACAGGACACAGTTAGCATGCGAGACAGTCGTGCAGCGCAGCAGAGGGCCTGGCAACCACGTGGCGTCCCAGGACGGACAGCTCGCAGAGTGCCATCTGTGCCAGCCACTTCCTGCCCGCTGCCGCCTTCGTCTCTGCAAGGTAGTTATCGCTACTCCCATAAAAAGGCACATAATGATAACAATAATGGCGAACAGTGGCTGAGTGCTCCTCTGCGCATGAACCATCCCGAGAGCCGCTGCGTGAGCACTAACGCTCGCAACCAGCCGAGGAGACGGGGTCATTACTCCCACCCAACAGAGGTGGACACGGAGGCACAGAGAAGCCAGTGGTCTTCACCGCCCTCCCCACCACCGCCGCCCCCAGCAGAACCGGCCCAGCGCCTGTGCCCTGAGCCACCACACCCCTTGGACCGTCTCACCAGTAAGGACATGAAGTGTTTGGAGGACAAACCTTGCTCAAGTTGCAGAGCTAGGATGAAGAGGGGCATGTCTCAAAGTCCAGAGACACCATGCTGAACAGGCAAGGCGAAATGCACCTCCCACCAAGTGCTCCAGGTACACACAGCATCCCCTGGGCCCGACAGACGCTCAGAGAGGCCTGGGACCCAGCGGTCCCAGCAACCCCAGCCCCAACTTCCTCTCCCCGCCATCTTCTCAAAAGCATGTGCCCTGCACACCGCACTCAGCGCCCACGTCATCCAGACGCCACGCCCATTGCCTAGTGCATAAACAAAGCTGTCTGGGCACCGGCCTGGGCACACGGACCATCATCCATGCTGCCCATCAGCTCGGAAAGTGCTCCTACCCACAAACCCATTAAGTGAGTAGGAGAAAAGAAATAATAAAGACCGCAGCAGAAACAAATGAAATAAGAAACTAAAACACAACAGAGAAGATCGGTGAGGGTTCCCTGGTGGTCTCGTGGTTAGGGTCTGGCACTTTCACCGCCATGACCTGAGACCTGAGTTCCAGCCCCCAGAGGGCAACTGAGACCTCGAAACCTGCACAGTGTGACCCAAATAAGATCAGCGGAACTCAAGAGCTGGTTCTCTGAAAAGATAAAATTGGTAAAGCTTTAGCCAGACTCATCCAGGGGAAAAAAAAGAGAGAGAGAGCCCAAATAAAGTCAGAAGGGAAAGAGAGGTTACAACTGACACCACAGAAATAAGAGGGTCACAGGAGACGACTGTGAACAATCATACGACTATAAAATGGGCAACCTAGAAGAAACAGATAAATTTCAAGAAATGCACACTCTCCCAGGACTGACTTAGAAAGAAACAAAAAATATGAGTAGGCAGATTACCAGAATGAAACTGAATCAATAATCATCAAACTCCCAAGAAACAACATCCAGGACCAGAATGCGTCACAGGTGGATTCTTCCTAACATTTAAACAAGAGTTACTGAAAGTGGAAAAAGTGTCAGTCCCTCAGTCATGCCCAACTCCTTGTGACCCCAGGCAGCCCACCTGGCTCCTCTGTCCATGGGATTCTCCAGGCAAGACACACTGGAGTGGGTAGCCATCCCTTCTCCAGGGGATCTCTCCAGCCCAAGGATCAAACCCGGGTCTCCTGCACTGCAGGCAGACTCCTTACCGTCTGAGCCACCGGGAAGTTCACACTGATCCTTTTCAAACTATTCCATAAAATTGAAGAAGATACTTCTGAACTTTTTTCATGAGGCCCATATCACCCTGATACCAAAACCAAAGACCTCACAAAAAAAGAAAGGAAGCAAGGAAGAAAGAAAAGAAAATTACAGGCTAATGTCACTGGTGAGCACAGATGCAAAAGTCCTCAACAGAATACTAGCCACCCAAATTCAACAATATATTAAAGGGATCACAAACATGGTCAAGTGAGATTTAGCCCAGAAATACAAGGATGGTCCAATATCTGCAAATCAATGTGATATACCACATTAACAAATTAAAAAATAAAAACCATATGATCATCTCAATAGGAAAAGCTTTTGAAAAACTTCAACAACCCCTTATAATAAAAAAATTTCAACAAAGTGGGTATAAAGAGAACATACCTCAACATATTACAAGCCATGTATGAAAAACCTACAGCCAACATCACAGTCAGGGATGAAAAGTTGAAAGCATTTCCTCTAAGGTGAGAAATAAGACCAGGATGTCCACTCTTGCCACTTTCATTCAACTTAGTATTAAAACTCCTAGCCACAGCAATAAGACAAGAAAAATAATAAAAGGAAATGAATCCAAATAGGAAAGGAAGAAGTAGAACTGTCACTATTTGTAGATGGCATAACACTATATAGAAAACCCTAAGATGCTACAAAAAAACCCTTAGAACTAATAGATGAATTCATTTAAGTTGCAGGACACAAAATTAATATGCAAATATCTGCTGTAGTTCTATACACTAACAAGAAATTGTAAGATAGAGATTAAGGAAACAATCCCATTTAGAACTGCATCCAAAAAAAAAAAAAAAACCTAGACATAAAGCTACCCAAGGAGGTAAAAAAAAGTCCTATCCTTGGAGAACTACAATATATTGAGCAAATAAATTGAAGACAACACAAACAAATGGAAAGATGTAAGTGCTCACAGATTGGAAAAATCAGTGTAATTAAAATGACCATATTCCCAATCTATGATTCAATGCAATCCCTATCAAAGTACCAATGGCATTTTGCACAGAACTATAATAAATAATTTTTAAATGTGTATGGAAATACAAAAGATCACCAACAACCAAAACAATGTGGAGAAAGAAGAACAAAGCTGGAGGTATGGTGCACTCTGATTTTAAACTACACCATATAATAGCTACAGGAATCAAAACAGTATTGCAGTGGCACAAACAGAGAAACTTAGGTCAACAGAACAAAAAAGAGGGCCCAGAAATAAACCCACACTTATAGGGCCAGTTAAACTACAATGAAGGAGGCAAGAATTACAATAGGGAAAAGACAGACTCTTCAATAAATGGTGTTGGGGAAAGTGCAGAACTACATGCAAAAGAACGAAACTGTGTTACTTTCTCATAAAATATAGAAAAATAAACAAAATGGACAGAGAAACTGTATAGATATTTTTTCCAAAGAGAAAATGCAGATGGCCAACAGGCATATGAAAAGATGCTTACCACCAATGACCAGGGAAATGCAAATCAAAACCACAATGAGGTATCACCCGAAACCTGTTAAAATGGGTGTTATCAAAAAGACAACAAATGACAAGCACTGGCGAGGATATGGAGGACCCTCATGGCTGGTGGTGCAGTGGGGATGCAATTTGGCACAAAGTGAAGGGGTCCTCAAACAATTAGAAACAGAACTAACATACAATCCAGACATTCCACTTCTGGGCATTTTCCCAAACAAAACAGAAATGCTAATTTGAAAAGATAAGTGCACCCCAGGCTCGCTGCAGCATTATTTACAACAGCCAAGATATGGAAGCAACCTAAGTGCCCATCAACAGACAAATGGATAAAGATGTGCATGTGTACAACGGGCGACTACTCAGCCATAAGAAAGAATGCGATCTTGCCACTTGCAACCACATGGACAGACCTAAAGGGTGTTACGCCAAGTAAAACAAGTCAGACCAAGACTTATTTCCAATGAACAAAACAAATGAACAAATGTAACAAAACAGAAACACTCTTACAGAGAACTAACAGACAGGAGGAGGTAGGAAGAGTGAGACAGAGGATGGAGACCAAGAGATACAAACCTGCGGTTTTAAAATAAAGGAGGCACCGGGATGAAATGTGCACGGCACAGGACGTGGGTTAAAACCACTAATAACCCTGCACGGCGACAGGCGGGAGCCAGACTGACCTCAGCGATCGTTCTGTAAAACGTATATATCGTGATATATATATAGTGACATAATGTTTTGTAACATATACATATATATTACAATATGACATATCAAACTGGGGTCTCCTGCATTGCAGGCAGGTTCTTTACCAGCTGAGCCACATGGAAAGCCTCAAAAGTGAAAGTTGCTCAGTCATGTCCAACTCTTTGCAACCCCATGGGCTACACACTCCATGGAATTCTTCAGGCTAAATACTGGAGTAGGTAGCTTTTTCCTTCACCAGGGGATCTTCCCAACCCAGGGATCAAACCCAGATGTCCCGCATTGCAGGCGGATTCTTTACCAGCTGAGCTATCAGGGAAGCCCTTTGTAATACATATAAATATCAAATCACTATGTTGTGTGCCTGGAACTAACAATGTTGGAGGCCAATGAAGCTTCAATTTATAAAAAAACAAAAGACTATGACATACTTTAAAAAAAACAAAGCTAAGAGGCCTGCAGTCGGATCCCTCCCTCCGGGCCCCTGGACCCAGGCTCGGGCTGACGCAGACCAGAGAAAGGAGGCCTTCCCCTCATGAGCCCGAGTGGCTGCCTCACTCAGGCCAGAGAAACCAAACTTCTCACGGCTCCAGAGCTGCCTGCTTCTTCGAAGTACCACCAGGTCACCACCTAGAGGAGCTCAGACTTCTCTGCCCAGCTGTCACCTCCTCCTGGAGAAAGTGTTCTCAGCCAGCCAGCCCGCCCCTCCCTCCCCTGCAGGTGCAGCCTTCCCCGACCTGCTCCTGGAGCCTCATCTCCCTCGGAGCCAAGTCCGCGAGGACAGGGCAGGGGGCTCAGGGCCTGCAGGTAAGGCCCGGGGCCCCGCATGCAATGCAGTGAGGGCTCAGCCAGGGCCAGGGGGCTGGCAGCTGAGGCCAGCTCCCAGCGGCCAACCTCAAGAGGCCGTTAGGAGGCTGACGGCAGCCTGGCACTTATCACGTCCCCGTCTCGGTCCGCATGCTCTGTCTACAATTCAAGGGTGCTTACAGCGAGGCCTGAGCTGAGACCTTCAACACGAAACAACCTAGCTTCCCCAAGGACAGTCAACCGAGGTACAAGGCACGTAAGTGGTGGGACTTCCCTGTAAGTCCAGTGGTTAGGATTCCAGGCTTCCACTGCAGGGGCCTGGGATCGATCCCTGGTTGGGGAATTAAGATCCCACAAGATGCAGTTGCAGCCAAGAGAGAAAAAAAAACGTCACAAAAGAGCTTTTACTTCTCCCCTGGAGAAGGGGACAGCTACCACTCCAGTATTCTGGCCTGGAGAATCTGGGCTGTATGGTCCGTGGGGTCACAGGGTCAGACACAACAGAGCAACTTCCAAGTGCCTTTACGCAGAGCAAACAGGAATTCTAAATTCTGCCTCATTAGCACAAACATAAAACTGAGACAGAGTGAGACTAACGTGTGTGTTCACAGCAACGCGACACGGCCGTAACTGAGATGAACTGCCCGCCCTCAAACCCGCCCAAGCCTCGGGGTCCCCTTCTCCATTCGGCCAGGTCTCAGAGCACCCGTGCGTTCTCTTCCCTCTGGGCTTCTATTCACCCTTAAACTCACCCTGGGAGAGAAACCCAGCACGTTTTAGCAGGAGACGAGCCCTGCACCCTTCCCCGCAACCTGTCCCCCTGCCCCGTTCTTTGCAGAGCCCAGGAGAGACGACAAAGGCACAGCACACAAGGGAAGCCTGGGGAGCCTCTGTCCCCCGAGAAAGGGTCAGCAGTAGTAACTGTTCACTTCCGGCTTCCCTGGCGGCTCAGACGGTAAAGCTCCTACAACGCAGGAGACCGGGTTCAGTCCCTGGGTCGGGAAGATCCCCCGGAAAAGGGAATGGACTCCAGTCTTCCTTCCTGGAGAATCCCATGGACAGAGGAGCCTGGCGGGCTACAGCCCGTGGGGTCAGAGAGACTCGGACACAACTGAGCGACTAACACGTCACTTTCACTTCACTTTGTTTCAGCAGAATAAGCATCAGACAACTTTTTTAAAGTCAATCTTTTCATAAAATATTTTATTAAAATGGACAGCCTGTTTTTTTTAACCTTTCTCGTAGATTATAACAGAGACAACTTTCATCTAAACGCAGCAAGATTTCAAATAGACAAAGTGATTTCTCTGTGTGCAAGCCCACAGCTCCTTCTGCGGACCGCCTGCAGGCCCCGGAGCACCTGTCTGCAGGGGGGCCGCGCCCTGCATTTCCCTCAAAAGCAGCCCCACCAGCCTCCACAACCCCAGCCCGGTGGCTGACTTGGAATAGAAAACAGATGACAGAAGCACTGGCATCCCCACACACCCCGGAGTTTCCGCTGCAGACTCGACCCCATTAGCAAGGACGCACCCAGGACACTCCAACACAGCCAACGCCAAACGGCACGTTTCAGGGGGGTCTGCTCGTTGTCACACTTAAAATATCCCAGCAACGCAGTCTGCCCTTCACTTTACTGACTCTGCCACCATGATCGACTGCCCCTTCTCCTTCAGACGGATTGCCAAACACCGTTTTATTGGGGGTTTCCTCTAAAAGGCAATTGGAGGTTCCTGCGACACAATTTATAGGTGCATTGTTTCCATTTATTTTAATTTTATTTACAGCCTCCTGCCCAGAGCCCGCCGGGCATGGGCGGCCATAAATCAGAGATCACAGACACACTGCTGCTTTGTCCCTGGCCCGGCGCCGTGTCAGGGGGCTGTGTGAGCGCTAATCTGAATACTAATTACTTTTTCAATCAGACCATGGGTGTGAACTCACTTTAAAAACTGCGAAAAACAAAATTTCATCATCCGCTAGCTGTGAACCAGAGGATGGACTCCAGGAGGGCCCTGTCCCGGGAGGACCCGGCTGTGTGGTGGGGGCAGGCGCCCTGCACCCGAGCACAGGGCCTCGACGGCAAGCGCGGCCTCGCTGTCTGCATGACCTTGAGGCGGGTCCTCACCTCTGTGCTCTCCACTATTCAGCAAAACGGTGGACGAGGGAAGCTACTCAGGAGGACCCCGCTGGAGGTCAAAGCAGAGGCCGCGTGGAGCCTCCCGGAGCCACGTGCCCCCACGCGCAGGTCGGGGCAGGCTCTGTGCCCTCTGACCGCAGCTTCACCCCCACGGGTGACGCCGGGTCACCTCCCCGCCGCCTCAGTCCTCACGATGCCACGTGCCGGGAGTCAGACGTCCGACGCCCCGGCCCGGCCCGGCCCGGCCCGCTCCCCTGAGGCGCCCTCTTCCCCAATGAGGTCACTGCCACCCAGCCAGCGCCAAAACCCAGCAACCAGGCTGCCGGCCCTAGGCCCCCGGCTCCCCAGGCCCCCAAGTCCTGGCAGTGGCGCTCCCTCTGAGACACCTCTCCTGCCTTATTCCTTTGCCACCCTGCTGGGTCAGCCCGACCTCCTCCCTTCCGGGCGCTGCACCGCGGGTCCAGCCTCCCCCAGCAGCCGACCCTCTGGTGAACGTCCAGAACCTTGCAGCAGGCCGCCCGGTAGGGGGTGTGACAGCTCCCCAGGAAAGGGCTAGATGTGCCACTCTGCTGAGGCTGGCCCTGGCCACCCTCTGTCCTGGCGAAAGCTCTAAGAAGCACCGGGGCTCCCGCCAGGCCCCGGCTCCCTCCCGCTGTCCAGGCTGAGAACGGGCCCGGGGGGCTAGGTGTGCCACTCTGCTGAGTGCCCTGGCCACCCTCTGTCCTGGCAAGAGCTCTAAGAGGCACCGGGGCTCCCGCCAGGCCCCGGCTCCCTCCCGCTGTCCAGGCTGAGAACGGGCCGGGGGGCTGGAGACCCGAGGGCTGCTGGGAGCTGCGATGCTGCTGTCTTTCGACGGCAAAGGCGCCTGCTGCCCCCCGGAGCCGGGGCGGCGGGAGGAGGGTGGACAGGCGTGGGGGAGGGTGCCTCTGGCCGCTCGCCCCAGCGGGCGTGCCTGCCCCACCTCCAGCGCAGCTTGCTGACCCCTGCGATGCCCGCACACAGCCCCAAATGTGGGGGCTCCAGTACTTTCTCCCCGTGAAGAGGCTGTGCCCCGTGCGTGCCGCCCGCTCTCTGGACCCTTCTCTCCCCGCAGGCACCGTGCCGTGCCGTCCGGGACACGACCCGTCTCTCTGGCAACAGGCAGCACCCGGGAACAAGGCCCGACCCGCTCGCCTTCATGCCCACCCCCGCTCCACTCACGGTGCCCGGTACAGCGGGCACGGAAACTGCTCATCTGCAGACTGTGTTAAGACTTCGTCATTTAGAAATACGACTGACTGGGCCTCCCAGACGGCTCACTGGTAAAGAACCTGCCTGCAATGCAGGAGACACAGATTCAAACCCTGGGTCAGGAAGATCCCCCGGAGGAGGAAACGGCAGCCCACTCCAGTAGCTCGCCTGGACAACCCCACGGACAGAGGAGCCTGGAGGGCTGCAGTCCTTCAGTTTTCATAACACCATTTCCGCCTGAACACATAACACTGAGTTTCAAAGCTCTGACCCCCAAACAGTAAGGGAGCCAATAGTGGAGAGAGAGGCTGGAGACGGCCCCAGAGACCTACAGACGGACTAAGTAAGAGGCAGGAGGCCTGAGGAGGCGCATACACGCCACTGTCCCCAGCGCGGCGACTAGTAGCTGCATTGTCACTCCCTACCTTGGGCAAACAGGCCACTGTAAATGCTTATTCTATGACTCAGCCTCTCATAAATTATGCAGGAAGATCCTCTTAACTCGGTTTTTCTCTGGCCTTGCAGATGCAGTATTAATTTGGCAACAATGTTAAGGAGATGTATTCTCTCCATGCGAGAAAGTCAGTTCTAAGAGTTCTGTCTCTAATCAGCAGGAAAAACAGAGATGACTTCATGAAAGCCACAGAGCTGGCAAGAAAGAAGCAGAGCGGCATTCTGCATGAGATCCCCACTCGCCCCGGGCCACGAGGGACGTGAGGGCCCAAGATGCCCCCGGACTTCCTAAGTGCCTCCCGACTGAGTCTGAGTGCACCATGCGCCCCGGGAGGGGAGATGGGATTCTGTGTGGCCTGGGGCTCGGTGATCACAAGGGGGGCCCAGCCCAGCAGCAGAGGCAGCGAGGCTGGAGTGGGGGCCGGGGGACACCGTACAAGGTCGGGGACCCGTCCTGCCTGGAATCCCGGTCAGGCAACTTGGTGAGAGCGTGACCTCAGGGACTCTGCCGGCCACTCCAGAGCCTCCAGCACCTTGGCTGAAATGGGGATAATAGCAGGACCCACCATCGAGGCTGTTTCAACCATGACATAAGATTCATGAAGCACTCGGGGCCTGGCCTGCAGGTCGTGTGCCCGGATGTCAGCGGTTGTGTGTGTGTGTGTGTGAGAGAGGCACATTCAGAGAGATGAGCCCATGGGGCTGAGGATGTGAGAGGCAGACAGCAGCCTGGGGACAAGGCAAGAGGGTAGGCTGAGGCCAGACAGGGCAGTGGCCTCTGACCTTCACGCTTGAACCAGGGCAGCCAATCAAAGGCTCTGAAACAGGAGCTAACACATGCAGAGAGGCGCTGTCATAAGACCACACATGGAAGGTAGGCAGGCAGAGAGAACAACACAAGAAGGCCAGACAGCAGCCTCACAGAACGGCGCAGGCCAACAGAGATGGCAAGACTCTGATGGCCTGGTCGCGTGGCAGGGTCAGAGACAGGCAGCAGACACCCAGGCTTCCCCAGGGAGCGGGGGAGCACTCACGAAGAGGATGCTCTCGCAAGGCTCCTGGCCTCTTCATCTCTCGATCCTTCACCTTCCTTCCCAGAGAAACCACAAGGCTCCCTTTTTGGTTTTTTTTTAAACTTCATCACCTTTGCTGTTGCTCTGTGGTTGTCTACTTGTTCAGTTCTGCCCGACTCTTTGCGACCCCATGGACTGTAGCCCGCCACGCTCCTCTGTCCATGGGATTCTCTAGGCAAGAATAGTGCTGCTGCTGCTAAGTCGCTTCAGTTGTGTCCGACTCTGTGTGACCCCACAGACGGCAGCCCACCAGGCTCCTCCATCCACGGGATTCTCCAGGCAAGAACACTGGAGTGGCTTGCCATTTCCTTCTCCAATGAGTGAAAGTGAAAAGTGAAAGTGAAGTCGCTTAGTTGTGTCCGACTCTCAGCGACCCAATGGACTGCAGCCTACCAGGCTCCTCCATCCATGGGATTTTCCAGGCAAGAGTACTGGAGTGGGGTGCCATTCCCTTTCTCCCAGGGATCCTCCCAAGCCAGGGATCGAACCCGCGTCCCCTGCACTATAGGCAGACTCTTTACCACCTGAGCCACCAGGGAAGCCCAAGAATGCTGGAGTGGGTGCCATTCCCTTCTCCAGGGGGCCCTCCGGGGGTGCGGGAGGGAGGAATCAGGCTCAACAAGTGCTTCCCATCACCACACTCTGAACGCAGCCGGAGGAGGGTCTGCCCCACGTTTCGGGGGCACAGGAGGGGTTGGCAGCGGGGTCTGCTGGGACAGATCCACCCCTGGGATGGGGTGGTGTCAGGGGCTGGGAGCAGGAGAGGGAAAGCCTCTGTCACCAGCCGGCAGGGAGAACTGCAGGCGCTTTGGCTCCGCCCCCCGTCTGCTCGCTCGCTGTGTGGCTAAGACGGCCCGGCCCTGGTGAAGCCATGGCCAGTTTCTCCGCGCCAAGCGGCCTGCTGCCCCGGGGACCCCACACGCTTCAGCCAGGCTGTCTCAGAGTCCCGGCTCTGCATCACATTTCAGAAGCCCACCTGGAAACCCCCAGCCCACCCTCCGGTGCCACGGCCAGGCTGCACAGGCTGCCCAGGCCCAGTGTCTGCGAGCGGAAGTGATGGCCCCTCCACCTGGGCAGGATGGTCCCCTCTGCCTCCTAGAGACTCTGCTGGCAGCCGGGCCGCTCTGACTCAAAAAGGCACCTTATAAAGCACCATCTGGGGCACGCACTCCAAGTGCAGCTCCATGAGAAAGGAGAACAGGAAATTTATCTTTAAATATTTATTTATTTGGAGGGATTCCCAGGTGGCTCAATGGGTAAAGAATCTGCCTGTCATGCAGGAAACACAGGTTTTTGATCCCTGGGTCAGGCAGATACCCTGGAGGAAGGCATGGCTATCCACGCCAGTATTCTAGCCTGGAGAATCCCATTGACAGAGGAGCCTGGCGGGCTACAGTCCACGGGTTCACAGTCAGACACAACTGAAGCGACTGAGCACATTTACTTATTTGGCTTCACCGGGTCTTCACTGCGGCATGTGGGATCTAGTTCCCTGACCGGGGATCAATCCCAGGCCTCCTGCTCTGGAAGCTCTTAGCCACTGGACCACCAGGGAAAGTCCTGCGAACAGGAGATTTTAACTGGGTTCTGGTGGTCGGAGCGTCTTCAGGATGGGCGTTGGGGGTGGGAGGAGGCACATTATAGATACGTGACCTCCTGCAGCAGGGACAAGGCCACGGACATGACCCTTCCTCCACAGCCCGCGCAGGCTGCACAGGAGCCCAGGATCACGGCCCGAGCCGGCCCCGGACACCACGCCGGGGGCCTTCACCGGGAGGGGGCACCAGAGGGCAAGGAGCCAGGTCCTTCCCCGCCTCCACGAGGTCAGAGCCCACATGCCGGCGTGCGGGCCAGGCAGGAGCGGGCGTGCATGAAGGCCACGGCAGAACACAGTGCCAGCCAAACAGCACTGCTGAACCGTGTAACTTATAAATAAATCGCAAGAAGCATTTTAATACAATTTGCTTTCCAGGGACAAAGAACCACGTCAATCAACTCTACAACGCCATACAGGCAGGAGTCTCTGTTGATGGCTTTCTGGCAAAAGAAGGAAAACAGGTTTTACAGTGAGCTAATCTCTCACACACACACTAAAAAAAAAGAAAAAAAAGAGGAAAAAGCTGAAGCTGATTGTGTGTTTCCATTTATTCATTCGACAATTACCTGAGCATAAACCAAGGGCCAGGAGCCATCCTGGACATGGCGGCCTCAACGTGTACAGGTTAGGCCAAAGGGGTCATTTGGGATTTTCCCAGAAGACAAAATAGGAGCTTCCCTGGTGGCTCAAATGGTAAAGAATCTGCCTGCAACGTGGGAGACCTGGCTTCGATTCCTGGGTTGGGAAGATCCCCTGGAGAAGGGAATGGCAACCCACTCCAGTACTCTTGGCTGGAGAAGTCCACGGACAGAGGAACCTGGCAGGCTACAGTCTATGGGATTGCG
Organism: Hydropotes inermis; assembly: GCA_020226075.1. NCBI lineage: Eukaryota > Metazoa > Chordata > Mammalia > Artiodactyla > Cervidae > Hydropotes > Hydropotes inermis. The sequence continues at coordinate 2,999,251 of CM035292.1, forward strand.
AAGAGCGACTATCACTTCCTTCTAGAAGATGTAATGGATACTTGGAACCAGACAGCTGCCCGGCCCCAGGAAACTGCTGTCCACAGCCTCCCTGGATCCAGGAAAGAGCAGTCTTGACGTTACCTGTGTGATCACACATGAGGGGCCCAGCAGAGGCTCTCAATAAACCCGAACCTGTGGTAACTAACAAGGTCAGGACAAAAGAAAGTAACGGCTTTGGGCTCCCTCAACAGCAGTCCTTGCATGGCCCACGCGCAGGGAAGCCGAGTGCCGCTGAGAAGAGTGAGGGGACGGCCGAGGCCCCTCGCTCAGAAGCTGCTGGACACACATGCGGAGGAGACCCAGCAGGTGCGGCTCACACGTCGAGTGACCTAGGGCGACTCCTCAGAGCAGGCCCGCCGGCTGAGGGGTGACAGAGCGTCTCAGGCAGGCAACACGCTGCTTCCTAACCCATCTCCTCGGCACCCAGGGTGCGCGCGGAGCCAGCGAGCAGGTGGCCGGGGCTGAGCCACGCCTGCGACGTGCACGAATCTGCCGTGATGATTATTACAGTCCTCCCACTCTGAGAAAACACTGGCTACCGCCTTGACGGTTCGAGAATGCGTCCAGCTTGACAAGCAGCGAGCACACGACAGGCCAGCGGCCGGGGTGCCCAGCCTTCCTCTCACCTCGGCGCCCGGCACCCTGCAAGGAGTGTGTCACTGAGCCCGCGTGCAGAGGCGGGGCGGGCAGGGCCGCCGTCGGCTGCTCCTCGCAGGACGCCGAGGGGCACGGAGGGCCAGGGGTAACCCCAGGTGCCTCCTCTGAAAGCAGCAGGAGACAGCGAACAGCAAGTCTGATCCTGGGACCCTCTGCTAAAGTACAGACGCAACATCCGAAAGGACAGAAGAAAAGGCAAAGAAGAGGCGCCGCCGCGTCCCCCCAACAGAGTAGATACGGAAACCACTAAATAAAGAGGAACAGGGGTAACTGCGCGCGGCTCTCTGGAAGGGCTGCTTTGACCCGGGGGGTCACCCTTCTTTAGCAGCAGCAGAGTTCGCGTCGAGGCTGGGAGCGTGGGTCCCGGAGCCAGGCGCCTGGCTTCAAACGCTGACTCCTCCGCTGAGCTGAGCCTGCCTTCAGCAGGGCCCTCTGAGCCCCATCCTCCCGGCTGTGAAAGGTCAAACCTCTCCTCCTGCAGGTCACGGTGAGACCGAAACACCGAGCGCTTCGTGCCCCGCACCCACTGGCCCCCACAGCGTGCCTGCGGCCCAGGGGGTGTCCACCCACCCGCCAACATGACAGCGGCCAACGGTCTAAGCCGAGAAGCCTTCCGGCAAATACAAACATCCTCACGGGAAAAGCAGCACAGAAAACGGATGTGGAAACACAGACGCTTGACTTTAACAAGCGAAAAAAGACACCGTGATGATGTCTTACAACAGTCATACTCTTTGAAGTGATCCTCTTACCGCCAATAAATATTCCAAGAAATAAGGGCAAAGACACGAGCCCCGGCACATTTAAGGCAGCATTTAGTGGGGAAGTTTTGGAAAACACAGATCTGTAACAACAGGGGGCAGCCAAGTAAACTGCATTACAGCCACACGATCAAACCCTGACTGTTTAATCAGGGGAGGGCCTGGGGCTTATCGTCTGGTGACAAGAGAGCACCGAAGTGTCCCGTGGCCTCCACGAACTCTTGTTTTAAAAGTCTCTGCGAGGGACTTCCCTGGGGGTCCGGTGGTGACGAATTCGCCTTCCAGTGCAGGGGACTCGGGTTCGACCCCTGGTCGGGGACCTGAGACCCCACGTGCCACAGAGCAGCTGAGCCTGCGTATGCTAAGTGCTGAGCCCGTGTGTCACAACAGGGGAAGCCCAAGCCACTGCAGCAAAGACCCAGCGCAGCCAAAGTAAGATTTAAAGAAGAAAGAAGAGAAATTCCTGGTGGCAAAACGATTTTTTTTTTTTTTGGATTACGGATGTCCAGCAGTCAACATCAAGTTATTCAGACAGCAATTGCGTTAACCCCCTCCAAGACTTCAAAACTTCAGTCTGCTGCAAGGAAAATGCCTCATTTTAAGCCAAAATCTAGGCAAAAGTAGTACGACCTTGGAGGTTTAGCCTGAGGCCAAGAGGGAGCGCGGGGCCAGCCTGGCTCCGGTCTCCACCCCAAAGGTACGGGGCCAGCCTGGCTCCGGTCTCCACCCCAAAGGTACCGTTCCATACCCAGCCGCGTGCGTGGAGTGCCTGCCTCTTGGGCCCTCGAGCTCCAGGTGCCCCAGCCAAACCCCATCTTTCCTCTCCGGGTCCTCCCTCGCCATGGACGGCACCCGACCCCCAGCCCGGCCACGGCCCTCACGACCCCTCATGATGGCCCTGCCCTCATCCACCACCTCCAGCCTGACAGCAGGACCCTCTCTGCCACCTTAAAATATGCCCCACCGAGCCCCACCCTTCTCCTGCCTGCTCCGCCACTGGCCTGCTCCCCACCACCAAGCCTGACCCACCCCGGACCACTCAACTCCACCCCAGGTCTCATCGTCTCCAGAGAAAAGCCTCAGTCAGACCACGGCCAGCTCTGCAGTCTTCCCACACAGCCAGGCTCCCGCCAGCCCGCAGACCTCCCCAGCTGCCCTTCCAGAGCCTGACACCCCTCACGATCCACTGGGCTCCTTCCCCTGGAGGGCTCTGTCCCCAGGCCACGCCGTGCCGACTTCTCATTTTTCTGTCTACACTTTAATGTCACTCCACCTGAGTCAGAGCACCAGGGCCCTCGTCACCTTGCATGTTGGTGGCACTCACCAACGGCTTGGACCAAAAGCACTGTTAACTGATCCCAACTAAATCAAGAATTCAGGAAAAAGCGGAGCCTGGAGGCAGGGGACACTCAGCTGGGACAGACTGGATCAGAGCCCCCAGCTTCAAGTGCAAAGATGTAAGAAACATGGCCAAAGGGGGATGGGGGGGGAACCAAGGACGGAGACTCTTCCAAAATGGCCAGGGGGAGGAGACACATTTAAAGAAGCAACGTGACCCGAGCTTCAGTACATCACAGGTTCAGACCCTCCCGCCTGGCTGTGTCCAGACCCACCTGCCAACTCCACCTCACACGGGTGCACACACACACACAGGGGCATGCACGCCCAGAAAGGGGCACACACAGGTGCCCACGGGCAGAGGTGTGCCCACCCCCACAGGCCCAGTCACGCCTTCCTGCTCCAGCCGCTCAGCCTCCAGCCCCCTGTGCAGGCAGCACTTCTTCCCCCCGCACCCTCCACTCTCCCCTCACCAAGGTCAGGGGCCCCTCCAGCTCGGTCCGGAATCCCACTGGTCTCGGGCCCCCATGAGCCCAGCCGGGGGGCTCACAACACTTCTTGGCCTCCTCAGTACCCAGTACAGGCAGACTTTTTCCCTCCAAAAAAACACAAATGAATAAATCAATGAGGGAATGACTGAATGAGTGACTAAGGAAGAGAGGAAACAGATAGTGAGGCTAAGAAAGGGCTGGGACCGTGTTAAAAATGCCCCCCACCGAGGCGAAGTCCAGGAAGGCTGGAGCAGAAAGCCTGAGCAAGTCCGTCAGAAGCAAGGTAGGGTGCAGACTCGCAGGGAAACAGCATCAGAAGGGTCCAAATAAATCACTGTGTGCCCGGGGCACTTCAATCCAAAACACTGACGTGGGTGAAGCGGGAGAGCAAACAGCAATCAAGTCAACGGCGGCCAGCGAGCAGCACCGGCCCGGCGGGGAGCCGGAGGGGCAGGCGAGGGCAGGGCGCCCGGGCCCGGGCCGCGGGCTGATGCTAAGGACACACGGAAGGTGGGCAGACTTAGATTCGGGGTGCTCCTCGGGGTCAGTCATAACAATAAATAAAAACGAAGCCAGAGCTGAAAACAACTGAAATGCCCCAATACTAGGGGAATGGCTTAAGAAATGTGTCACAGATGAGCAAATGGCAGAAATGGCTGTGCTTTAATGACCACGACACAGCCGTTAACAAGTGAGCCGTCAGAGAACATGGCTGTCCTGGGAAGGACGTCGTTTATAACCAGTGAGAGTCGGGAGACGCACACAGAGGCACACGCTTGATCCGAGTCTCTTAAGGAAGACCACACACACACA
>CM035292.1:3011639-3073920 GCA_020226075.1 Hydropotes inermis
CCATCATCACCATCCCCATCATCACCACCATCATCACCATCACCATCCCCATCATCACCATCACCACCATCACCATCACCATCACACCATCACCATCACCACCATCACCATCACCACCATCACAATCATCACCATCACCACCATCACCATCATCACCATCACCATCACCACCATCGTCACCACAACCACACTAAAGCAACCACCGCCACCATCCCAGAGCCCTTGATTTGATTCTAAAAAAGTCAAACACTCCCACCGTGTCGCCCACGTCCGTCCAGGCCCGCGGTGGATTTCAGCCACTCCCCATCTCTTCGCTTTTCCCTTCTTCAGGAAATCCTGTTTGTTCTAGCTTCATCCGGCACGTTTACAGGACGGGAACTTCCAGAGGGCACCCAACAGGCTCTGTGGTCACGGAACCTGCCAGCCCCCTAGTAAAACACACAGCCCAAGTGTCCAGGCCAGGCCGAGGGAGAACAAAACATCCTATCCGCTCGGCAGCTGCCACAAGGAAAGCCCCAGGAGGAAGCTGGACTCCGGCCTTCACACAACCAAGCCCAATTCCACAACCACCTGCTCCAAGTCTGGCCGACCAAGCGCTGCCCACACCAGACTCAGGTGCCTCCTGTCATCTCTCCCCACTCAGGCACCCATCATCCTCATCCTCGGGTGATGGGTAACAATTCACCACACCACCAAAGCCCCAGGAGGTCAAAGGACATAACCACACTCTTCTAAGTTAACACATCTTTACATCCTTCTCTAGCTTGATTTTGTGCTCAGCTCAGCGCCATACATCAGTTTTAAGGAACGGTGGCCATTCTTAATCTTTTTTATCAATAGGTTCCAAGCATCTTAAATTATCTTAAAACAAACTGTTACTTTCTTTGCAGTTTCCAGGATCAGACACCTTTTTGTCCTTTGTAGTCCTCTGGAGTCTCAGCTACATTTTGTGGGAAAAACAGGACATAGGAGGGTTCATTCTAAATGCAGGTGTCTTTGACTTTAAAAACTCAAGGTTCATTTATTCCCTTCACACCCAAGGCTGTGTATACAGCTGAAAGCAATTCAGCCACTTCCTGGGTCTGCACTGTGGCGGGGACACTGATGGACAGCAGCCCCGCGTTAAGAGCTGCAGCGTAAGGCAGACAGCCCCTGAGCTGGAGGAGCCGGAGGCCTGGTGAGGAGTCCGAGGCCAACAGAGCAGGCTGTCAGCCCACACCCAGCCCCGTCCCTGTGACCAGAACCCCGCTCCAAAGTGCCGGCGGCCAGCCCACGGGATCCCTAATTCTCAGGGCCACAGCTCAGGGGCGGGGAAGGGGGCAGCGGGGCACGTGACCCAGCTCTGATCACACTGCCTTCCCGAGAACCCAGACGCCCCGTGACTGCCCTCTGCCTCGAGCAGGACCACAACGCCACCCTGTGGCCACCAGCTCAGATCCCTGATGAAATCCGTGCCAACAGCTCCTCTCCTCCAGACAGCCCACTGGGAAAAAGAAGCGCCTATCACTCTAAGAGCCTGAGGGCCCTGAGTCTGCTTCTCCGATACCTTCAGCCAGAATAAGGGCTTCCCAGGCGGCTGGGCGGTGAAGAATCCACCTGCAGTGCAGAAGACCGGGTTCGGTCCCCGGGTCGGGAAGATCCCTGGAGGAGGGCATGGCCACCCACTCCAGTGTTCTTGCCTGGAGAATCCACGGACAGAGGAGCCTGAGGGAGCTACAGTCCACTGCAAGGAGTCGGACACGACTGAGCGACTTTCACATTTCACCCAAAACAAATCCTGAGCAGTCCGCCACTCAGCTGGGGAACCAGCGGGGACCCCACCGGGACCCCCCGAGCCTGCGCCTTGCCCTATCCCGTCACTGGGCACGACTCACAGCACAGCCCGCGAGGAGCCCCCAGGCCGGGGGCGGATACGGGCAGCACCCTGACCGTGGCCCCGCGCGCTCTGCCCTTTTCTCCGCTCTCATCCCTCAGACGGAGACTGTGGCTCCCTCCACAGTCTCACCATCTTTCAAATGGTTACTCCATGTCCTAGTCGACACAGGAAATCGTTAGAGAAGAAAGACAAACACGTAACAGATTGATTTTTCAAACGGCTCCTTTAAGCATTTTTTAACATTTGCTTTTAAGATTATATGCAGGAAATCATCCCCCACGAGGAAGTTGGCGGGAAGATCCTTGAGTGGATTCCTAATCACACCAAAGACTTGCTCCACCCGACACATGAAACAAAACGCTGACTTCCGCCAGATCACACTCATTCTGGTTTACCTCAGGCTGAGGGACACTGCACGTGGCTCAGATTCCACAGCTGGTAGTGCAAACACCACCCAAAAAATAAAGACGCTGCTGGCGGCGATGTGTGAAGCCAGAGCGGCGCGTCCTCTGCGTTCTCACGCTCCCGTCCCGGAGCCCAGGAGACCCAGCGAGCTCGGGGAGCCCCTTCTGCTGGGGGCTCCGAGGGGCGGAAAATCAATCACAGGAAAGGAAGACAGGAAGGAAACACACCGTCATGTATCCAGACCAAGCACGCGGGAGCAACTGTGCGTTTCTGGGTTTTATTATCTTTCCCACGTCTCTCGATTTCAACAACATCCCACGAACAATCATCATGGAAGCCCGACAATGGACAGTGACATGTGGGGGGCAGGGAGGGGGGCAGAGCCCCGTCCTCTGGGGGGACTCGGGCATCAGTGACACGGGCTGGGGGGGCACGCAGAGCCCCGTCCTCCGGGGGGACTCGGGCGTCAGTGACACCAGCTGGGGGGGCACGCAGAGCCCCGTCCTCTGGGGGGACTCGGGCACCAGTGACACGGGGATGGTGCAGGGCAGGGGCCGCATGGGAGCAGGGGCCGCATGGGAGCAGGGGTCCTGGCCGGAGGAGAGACGCTGCGACAGCTGAGCTGTCTGGATGTGTGCAGTGATCACTTAACACGGTGACTGTTTTTACAGAAACAGGATAAAGCCAGAGCGGGAGGATGCGCCACCTGAAGGAAGGGGGAGCCATCTCCCTGGTGCTCAGCACCCCACACCCCTCAAGAGCTGGTGCACCAGCCGCCACCAGCCCTTGGAGAGAGCCAGAGGCATGACTCTAGGGGCTGGGGCAGAGGGAGATGGGTGCTCCGGGAAAAAGCAGCCAGGATGGGAGGGACTGAAGGATGGACGGGGGAGGGGCTGGACACAGGGCGGGGGCAGGGGAGGGGATGGATGGGGAAAGGGGGGGGGGGGGGGGGGGGGGGGGGGGGGGGGGGACAGGGGGGGGCCGCGGTTGGGGGAGGGGGTGGACAGGCGAGGGCCGGGGCAGGAGTGCCTGATGAGCCGACAGTTGAGCAGGGGCCTGGAGGAAGGGTCGGGCGGGGTCACGGGCAGGCGGGCAGCAGGGCAGGGGCCCGGGCCCGGACATGCCGCTGTGCACCATGCCCCAGCGACCGCAGAAGCACGCGGCTGGGAGGGGACAACAGGAGCGGGCAGCCAGGCCATGCGGCGTCACCGGGCCAGGGGCCGCCTCCGAGCGAGATGGAGCCAGGGTGGCTTGGACGGCACCTGACCCGGATCTCGCCTTCACAGGACGGCTGACGGCTGGGCGGAGCAGGCGGCCAGACATGGGGCCGCGGGAAGCGCGGACAGCACCGGACAGGCGGGAGGCGGAGGCAGGGACCAGGACACGGGCGGAGCGAACTGGGAGCCGGGCAGAGCCCGGGGGCAGCGCAGACAAGGGGGGCGCGGCGGTGGGGGACGAGCGGGCCACAGGAGGCGGCCACTGCTCAGAGGCGGGGCGACGGGGAGGCATCAGGGCCTCGGGGGCAACTCGGGCAACGCTTCCAACCTAGGAGCCGCCTTTAAAAACATGACCTTTCTCAAAAACACGCACTGCCCCGTTATATACATTCTTAGTGAGAGCTGCTTCATCAGTGTTCCTCCTGATCGGAAGCGATGCTGCCAGGGAGAAACAAATCCAGGGGAAATCCACGAGAAACGGGGGAAAGAAAGTGGTCACCTCACAGAGACGCCCCCCACACCACCCCGTGCCATCAGGATCGGCCAGGCTGGGCTCCTGCACAGGAAAGGCTTGCCGACCTGCGGCCAGGACTCTGAGACGCAGTGACCGAGGCAAAGGCGCCACTGGATCCCGCCACATCCCGCCCGGGGGTGTGGGACGTCCGGCCAGAGCACCCACTGTGTGCCAGGCTCTCCTGTGTGGGCGGCGGCAGTGGTCCTGAGCTGCAGGTGGGGCAGCGAGGCACATTCACCAACCCTCCTTTTAAAGCTTCTCTACTTGTTTCACTAAAAAGTCCGTTCTCCCCAAACCACAGAGCAGACATAAAGCCAGGTTGCCCCCCAGTCAGCTTCTGGGAGTGTGGCTGGCAGCGAGGCCCCAGGGGTGTCTGAGGGGGCACATCGCCAGATGAACCATCACCAGCAGGCTAAGAACCGAGCACTGCCCGCCCTCTGAGGGGACTCGAGGTGTGGACAGGCGGCCCAGTGGGCGGGTCATCATCCCGCCGTGCCCAGTGGCCGGGCAGGGCACCCGCAGACTCTCCCCGTGCCCCTGCACGGGCGCTGCCGTCCTGGCGGGGGTCCTCCCAGACGAGACTCCAGGAGCAGGCAAGGTGATTAGCAGAGCCGTCAGCTTCTCCCCCGCCACATTCTAACGCCTCCCTGGAGCACTCTCACCGCCCACAGGCAGCACAAGCTGGCACGGGTGCGCCCACTCACAGTCTCCATGTGTGTGCACTGTTCCCGGCCGCGACGTGGTGGCAGGGCTGCGCCTGGCCCTGGGGCGGCCGCTGGACACTGGCAGGCGGCCGCCCGGATCGGCGGGAACGGGGCTGAGCCCGGCCCGATAGCCGAAGCGGGCCCTCCGCTCCCATCCTCTGACAAGACCCCCAGCAGAGAAACGAGGGCCCGGCCGGCACTGGCTGTGTCCTCACCGTGGGGACCCCGGGCTGCCTCCGGAACCAGGGCCCCACGGCCCCGGGGTGACCGGGAGCTGGCTGCTGCGGGCACAGGCGGCGAGTGTGTGGGCTGCAAGACCGTGCACACACATGCACACACTCGTGAAGCAGTGAACGCGCACAGAGTGGGCCGAGAAGCAACAAACGAGCATGCGGGCATCGGGGCACCCAGCGTCCCCTCCGGCTGTTCCTCCAGCCTGAGTGTGCCTCCCACTGGCGCGACGCACTGCCTGAGGTCTGGGCTGTGTCCAAGGCTACCCCGAGCTCCAGCCAACAGCCCGTCCACCCAGCCTGGCTGCCCCCACCGCCGTCCACAGCCCTGACCTCCCCCTTGTCCCTCCTGCCATCCAGCTGCTCCCCCGGAGGTCACAGGAGCCACGCTCCGGGAGAACCCCCAGGGCCGCCTCGGGCCCTCTCAGCCCACTGCACATGCGCTTTCCTGCCCTGAGGCCTCCCTCCTCCCCTGCCCCACCGTCCTGGGGCGGGACCTCTGCGCCCCAACACCCAGGTCTCCTCCACCTCCAACGCCTGCCCCGTGCCGCCCATGATCCGAAGCAGCGCTGGCCTTGACCCTCAGCACTGTCTCCCTCTCCACCTTCAGCCAGTTCCAAGAGCTGGCTGCGGGCATCCGTCTGCCCCCCGACACTCAGAGCCAGCTCCCGAGGGCAAGGCCCCTGGACTCTGTTCACGGTTTGCCCCAGCACCAACCACGACAGGTGGTTCAGGAAGACTGCCCAAGCAAAGAACTACGTGGGCACCTGACAACGTCAGTCACCCCAACTCACAAGGACCCTGCAGGGAGGTCAGATTCCCCGGGGATGAGACAGGAGGCTGAGTCACGGATCCGCGCCAGTCACGCACCAGCTCCCAGGCTGCACGGCCTCGCCCTCCTGCCGTCACAGGCCCTACAGGCAAGCTGTCCTCCAGCCCCGGGCCCTGAAGGACCGTCAACTCAAGCCCTTGATTCGCAATGAACAGGTCCAGGCCACCCACCTGCCCCGAAAAACCCCCTTTCCCCCAGAGCCGGTTCCCACACAGAGGCTTTCCACCCTAAAGCCCGGCCCTGGGGCTCACGTGGGTAAGAGGACCACCCAGGTGACCCTGCAGCTGGCCTCCCTCCCCCGCGTCACAGACTGAACGTCCAGTGACAGGGCCGTGTGCCATGCGTGCAGAGGACGTCGGGGCCCAGCTGCCACCAGGCGGTCACCCATGGGCCTCGGAGGCGCAGGTTCTGCCAGCAGCCAAGTCACATTCCCATTCACAGACACGCGTGACCACGGAAGCCTCCAAGGGTCGTTTCCCTGAGCTTCGAAAAAGGCAGCCTTTGCATGGGAAAAGACTGGGTTGACGCTGAGAGCGGAGTGAGCCGTTATGTTCTGTTCGCTGCCCGTCCGCAAGCTCCAGACGGAGCCCCAGCAAACACAGCCGCGCGGCCCGACGCCGGAGGGACACTGCGGCCGGAGGCACTTCTGTGGGCATCGCCCAGGTCAGCGCTTTGCTCCTCCAACGTCGGCAAATATTTGCCACTTACGTCGCGAATGTGATATGAAGATAATACTTCCCACTGTCTCCCGAAGGTCTCTAACTGCCTTATGAAAACAGGCAATTTACTGGCTGTGTTTTCTCCTGCCACCAAATACAAATCCCGTGACTGTTTAACTTTGAGAGCTTTGGTTTTCGCCTTTTGGTGTGAGACTTCATACTTACATAGAATTTTAAGGAAAAGCAAGGAAAAAAACAAAATCCCACAACCGAACAGAAGAATCCGGTTTCTTTTAACCTTTCACTTTATCCACACGTACTCAGTTGCCCACACATCTTGAAAACTTCATTTTTAAGTATGATTTTTACTTCCCAAGTTGCTCTGATGACAAAGTGCACATGAGATTCTAACCGGCGGCTCGGGTCCTGACCCAGAGCTGCAGTTCCCACCGGGCGATCTAGCTTTCACGAGTGATTCCCGCGCCGCCTAGGACTCGATCAGGGGGCGCCTGGTGAGAGGTGATCAGAGGGCGCTCCGCTGAGCCAGGACAAACCAGCACCCCGGCCTCCGGCCGTGATCACCAAGGTGGCAAACGGTTCACCCGCAGCCGGCTCGGAGCTCACCGGCGGGACGTGACACGCCCCGGGGCCCTGCCCGTCCCAGAGCTCGTCTGGAGCTCCGGAGGAGCGCGCCAGCTCCCCAGACAGGGACGCGGCGCCCGCACGCCACGCGGGACCCCGGGGCGGGCCCTGGACTAGGAGGGAGGCGTGAGCGTGGGCCCGTCACCGGGACGGGCGGCGTCGGAACTGCGCGTGGGCTGAGCCCGGGTGGCCGGGGCCGCGCGACGCCCGGAGGAGGCCCTTGTCCTCAGGAGGGGTGAGGTCTGGAGGAGCGGGGCGGGCGACTTCTCCAAGTGACTCGGAGGGAAAGCACGAAGAGCCGTGAGCACGCACGCGGAGGGCGGACCGGGCGGGGGGCGGACGGCTGGCGCGGCCGGGCAGAGCACGGGCGGCGCGTGTACCGGCCCCGCGCCGCCCGTGCGCTAGAAGCCGCATCAGGACAGGAGCCTAACGCAGGCGAAGCCGGACCGCTCCGGACGGCGGCACCGGGAACGGACCAGCGGGGGTGGAGGCGGGGAGGGCGCCTGGAAAAGGAGAAGGGCTCTTCCCGCTGCACGCTGCGTGCTGTGAGACGGTCCCGAGTGCGCGCAGAAAAGAAGCGGAGGTGAACTGAGGAGGGCACGTCCCGGGCCGCCCCTGCAGCTCCGGCCCGGCCCGGCCCGGCCCCATCCGCGGGCCTCACGCGCCACCTGCTGGCCGCGCGGGGCACTGCCCGCCGCGGCGCCCAGCCTTCAGCTGACTTTGAGCTCCTGGGACCGCAGCCACCTCGTCCTCCCAGGAGCTCCAGCATCCGCGCAGTGCCCGGCGCCCAGGGGCACCTGGCAGGCGTCACACACAGACGGGCAAGCACCTCCTGTGTGTGGAATGCAGCAGGACTGGACAGCAAGCACGGAAGCTCGGCGGGACCGTCTGGCCCCCCAGCCAAGCCCAGCCTGGACCCCCGGCCCCTGCCAGCTCACTCAACAGCCAGTCCCACTCCACGCCGACCCGCTGCCCCCGTCAGACGGTGCACAGCCAGCCACCCCAAGCAGGTCTCAGTCACCAGCCCTGGTCACCACCACGACCACCGAGAAGCACCAGGAAGGCCGCCCGGCCGGCCGGGCAGCCTCCCACGGCAGCACTAAGGAGCCAGCAGAGCGCGTCAGGAAAACCATCGAAGAATCACCCCAACTAAAAATAAGTTTAAAAAAAACACTGTACAACGATTATCTTACAATTAAAAGTAAAAAAAAAATTTTTTTAAATGCTCCTCAAATTGCACTGGTAACACATTAATAGACACATCTAGAGTAAACTTTCAGGACAAGCAGCTCTCCTCCTAGTGACCTAGTGACTTACCGGCATGAAACGCAACAGACCAATCTCTGACCTGGTGAATGACACAGGCAACCTGTGCACTAAGGGAGAGCAGGTCGTGCCTTTCAGATCCTGCAGACTCTGCCTCCTGCAGGAATGAGCACAGCCTGGAGTGGCCAAGCCCACAGGGACTCACCCCCGAGACTCACCCGCGGGACTCACCAGGGGGACTCACCGAGGTCTGTGTTGGGGCCCGCAAGCAGGTGCTTGAACTTGTCCAGCCGAGAGGCCTCTCTTTCACTTAAGGCCGAGCTGCTGAGGGTGCTGGGCTCGGGCGCCCCGCCCAGTGCCTCTGGGGCGGCGTGCGGGAGAGACTGGGACCTCTGCAGAGGGGCGGCGTCGCTGGTGCCTCCTGTGGGGGGTGGGGGGAGAAGCGAGGTGAGGTCCCGGGGCTCAGCTCACAGCCAGGTGCCCACCAGCAGGCCTGGCGCCCGCCCGCTGCAGTCCCGCGCCACCCTCACCGAGCAGCACAGCGCTGCCTGCTCGAGGCAGAGAGTCAGCCGGCTCCCACGCAGAGCCCACCGCCCTCCTGGTCACTCCTCAGGGAGACAGACGCGCCACGAGGGGCAAAGCAAGGAGGAGCAGAAAACCACAGCACACGTCGGGTCGGCAGCCAGGGCTCCCGAGAGGGCCGGCCCAGGCCACACGCCAGAGGATCGGTGGGTGCAGGGCTGGGGCAGGGTGCCTGCACGGGTCACCCAGGCCTGGGAACGCAGGGAGGATACCAAGGCCCACGGCAAGGGCATCGTGACTTTCTGAACATTCCAGGCCTCCCCCAGCCCAGGAGGGAGGCCAGGCCGGGACCGGCACCCGGAGAAAGCAAAGGAAGCCAAGTGCCCACGCAGGTGGGCTGAGGGGCCACCGGAGCGCACCCAGCCGCTGAGGCATCGTGAGACAGCGCGTGGCACCCAGGCCCGGGCATGGGCGGGGGCAGGAGCGGGGGGCCCTCGGGTCAGGGGACAAGAGCCCGCAGGGGCATGACGCCCTGAGCGGCTGCAGACCCCAGACCTGCGTCCCCGCGAGCGACCGCGGCGTCCAGGGCGGAGTCTAGAGTAAGAGCTAAACTCCAGGAAACAGGGCGAGGGACACGCAGCGAGGAGTGAACGCGCCGACACCGACTTCCAGCGGCGGCTGCCGACAGAGCGGGGACACGGCTCCCTCCCTGCACAGGGCAGAGCCTTCACCCCGAACGCACTCCCGTGGGGGCCCCAGGCTACCGAGGAGCACTTAAGCTTCCAGAGCGCCCGGGCAAGCGCGCACAGCGGTGAGGGTGAGGGCGCCTCCTCGCCTGCGGCTGCCTCGCCCGCAGGAGCCCCCACACCGGCCTCCTCTCAGGGAGGAGGGGCTGGAGCTGGGGGGTGGGGTGGGCAGAGATGGGGGGACCAGAGGCCCCCCTAGGGGAACGCCCCTCCCCCTGCACCTCGGGATTCTCCAGAAGGTGTCGCAGCACATACAGGTCCACGGGACATCGCGGACAAACGCGCTCAGTCTTACTTACGTCGACCCCAGAGACACCCCGTGTGACTTCACTCAGACGCTAAGGGCCCACTCACCCCGAGCCGAGCTCTGAGGCAGGATCTGGGAGGTCAGGCGAGAGCAACAAGCCCCCGAGGACCAGCGAGACCTCCAGCCAGGCCCCCATCACTGTGAGCAGAAAACCCACCACCACCTCACCTCCAGGGTCCCCGAGGGTACGAGTCCACTGCCACCTCGTGTCCACGCAAGACCCGCGCACAGCTGGGCCACGGCAGCCGCAGGGACAGCCCTCGCCTGGCCGATGCCCACCAAGCCCGTCCCGGCCAGTGACACGCTCTGCCACTAACCCAGCGATGCCCCAAGTCAGGCAGAGTGCCTCTGACTTCAGGTACGAAGGCAAGAGATGTTTACGAAGAAAGTCAGGGCAGCCGGGAAGTGCAGCGCTGGCCTAGAAGCCAGTCGACGAGCCCGCCGTCCGCCTCCGCCGAGCTGGGAGGCAGCCCTCCCCAGGGCTGGAGGCCCGAGCTGCTGGCAGCAGGGAGGCCCTGCGGGTGCCGTGCGGGGTGACGCGCCCTCAGCGGGCCTGCTGGGCTCCCCACAGACGCTGGAGAAGCCGTGCTCACTTGCTGTGCCCCCACGGAGGACTGCTCCCGGGCATGCAGAATTCCAAACCGCCGCTCACGGGAGCAAAGAAGTCAAACGGACCTCGCGGGTCTCACCCGAGCAGAGAAGGCCCCGCCTGCCCAGCAGGAGGGTGTGGCTGCCGCGCCACATGGGCAGCAGGTCCTAAAGACGGCTTGGGTTACAGCAGCGACGTCTACACAACTGCGCCGGACGCCCAGGAGAAACCACGGGGACTGGGGCGTGGTCCCTGCCGCCAGGGATCGAAGAGTTGCGGCCTCAGCAGAGCCCACCGCAGGAGGAACCCAGGGCCTGGGAGTGCATGCCCTGCCCAGGCGCATGGGATGCAATCAGAGTGCCCGTCACGAGCCACGGGAATCCTGCATCAACCTGGAAAGGCTCAAACTGGGTGCCCTTCGGTTTTTAGGCTCAAATACATCAAAGTTCACTTTGTGTCAAAAAAAAATAGTTTAGATTCCAATGTGAAAACTGGTCAAATGAAATAACTCATGCTATTCCACAAAGAAGATGGTAACGCTGCAAAAGTTAATTCCTGGAATGTGTTTTTGAAACCTAGAGCTGAGTATGAAACCTAATTCTGCCCCAGCCAGCAGGCTGCCTCTGGCTACGCTGATGACCTCATTTTCTTCTCTGTAAACAAGGGGTGAGCCCCCAACCCCCAGAGATCTCAGGGGGAGGGACCATGTGGGCTGTGGCTACACTGCCGACCCCACACCCCCCCCCTCACCCCTTACCTGCCTGACACTGCCGGCCCCAGGGAACACTCTGACCACTGGATTCAGGATCTCAACCAACATCCCACCCTGCTCTGGGACCACCCCACCTGTTCTAACCCCGGCACCTGCCGCCTTCCAGCACCTGGGCCTCCTCACATGTCACACAGAGGCTGCTGTCCATCCCCTTGCCAGAACGGACGCTCCAGGTGACAAGGGCTCCCTGGGGCGCCCACGCCCTGAGAACGCAGCTTAAGCCATCACAGGTTAAACAGCCGTGCTGTCCGATGTCTCAGCCCCTCCAGCACAAAGAGAGCAAAAGTGACCAGGAGCACCAGGCACGTGGACGGGAGACACGGGCAAGAGCTAACCTCAGACTTTAGAATCGGAACCTGGCGATTCCAGAGAGCAGACACCTGCCCTGCAGACGCTGAGCCCACGTGTCGGGGACCTGGGGGGATCATCGGAACTGGCCGGGGGGAGATCCAGCCCTGAACACGAGGCTGGACCAGCCCCTGGGCTGGAAACACCCCCTGAGGGCGTCCTGAGAAGGGCGGGGTCCCCCAGTGGCCCACAGAAGCTCCCGCCCAGCCACGCCGTCTGGAGGGAGATGCACTCAGCCAGGAGGACGAGAGGAAGTGCAGCTGCCTCTGCTGACCAGGAGCCCCGTGGCTGCAGGATCTCCGAGCCCCCGAGGGCTGGGACCTCCCCTCCCCTCCCCTCCCGGGGGAGAGGGCCTCCTTCCAGAAACCCGCCCGCCTCTCCCCACCGCCCCCACCTTCAGGACAGGCCGTGTGGCTCTCGCTGACGGACTTCACCAGCCGCAGGTCACCGCCGGGGGCCTCGGGGGGCTCCGCCAAGGGCTCCACCAAGGGCTCCGGGGCCCCGGGTGGCTGGGGGCGCGCCTGCCGCTGGCTGTGGTTGCGCAGGACGCGGTGGGCCGTCTCCATGACGACCGCGGTGTTGAGGCTCTCGGCCGCCATGGCCAGGAGCTCGTCATCGTCTTCGCCGGCGTCCCAGGCGTCGCTGGTGTTGCTCTCAAACTCCTGGAAGGTGCTGACTCGCTTGGCCTTGACCGGTGTGGGGGGCGCCTTGGGCGTGGCCTTGAGCAAGCTGCAAAGCAAAAGCGGTCTGTACTCGCACCCTGGGGGCTGAGCGTGGTCACCCTGGGGCGGGTCAGACCAGCCCCCGGGGGGACAGGTTCACGAGAGAGCTGAGAATGAAGTGGAAGAGCAAATGCGGCCCGAGGCATCCAGGGTGAGACGGAGCTCGCGGGCTGCAGGGGCCAGGAAGGAGAAGAGGCTTCCCGGGACATCACGCTGCCTCTGTGCCCCACAGAGCAACGTCTGAGGACACGCAGCAACACCCCGCGCCCACAAACCTCTCGCCCCAACACCTTCGTAGACCTCCAGAGGCAGCAGCCGGGGCTGCGGGCGGGGGAGACCGTTCGCAGGACACGGGCCCTCGGCAGGCGGGTCTGGATACGGGACAATTTGAAGGATCCCGCACAGCATGTCAGCACGCAACACGTGCTCCGAGCGTCGGGAGCTTGTCCTCACACGGCCGGTCCTCCAGGGCCACCCCTGCCCCGCACCCATCTCTGGAGAGGGCGCCCAGACACAGGCCCAGCAAGCCGCAGGCAGCGGGAGGGAACACAGGGCGCCACTCAACCTGCATCGGCTACAGGAAGTGAAAAAAATTTCTCTCGGGGGCTTTCTGCGTTTCTGAAGGTGTCCTTTCTCAGGTGGTTCAGACAGTAAAGAATCTGCCTGCAGTGCGGGACACCCGGGTTCAATTCCTGGGTCGGGAAGGTGCCCTGGAGAGGAAACGGCCACCCCCTCCAATATTCCTGCCTGGAGAAGTCCATGGACAGAGGAGCCTGGCGGGCTACAGTCCATGGGGCACAAAGACTCAGACATGCCTGAGCGACTGGCAAACTACTTTCAGCACCGAAGGTTTCACTTGGGTGACGATGTCCAGTTTCTCTCTTGCTGTTGCTGCCCCCAGTATGCTCCCAGAAGCCAGGGCCAGAGCCAAGCTCACGGGTGCGCCAGGCCCCACCCCAGCCCCCGGGAGCCCTGCAAAGGCTGCCCTCCTCTGCGTGGAACCCCCTCAGAGGCTGGGCCGTGAAAGGCCAGGAGCGCCTCCCGCAAAGCAATCGCTTGATTTGTGCTGGCTGAGTGAAGGGCACTCTCCTCCCCGCTGGGAATTCCAGGGAGCTGGGGGGTCACCACACCCCCCCAGGCCCAGCCTGAGAAGAGCCTCACGCAGCCCGAGAGGTCACTTACGTGCCGTGGACCAGGGGATCGAAGGGCGGGTGCTGAGCGCCATACACGTGCTGGATGCTGTTCAGAAAGGAAGGGGAATAAATTAGCTTCTCCCGGTGTTCACAAGGGCCCCATGGATGCAGGAAGCAGGCCAGCTCCTCAAACCGGCGCCAGAGGGAGCAACCCCGGCCACCACAGGGTCCCCAGGGCCCGTCGGGAAGGCTGAATGACGCCAGACAAGGCCACCCCCACACACACGCAGGGCATTCAGCCTCCCGACAAACGGGCCTCAGTGAGGCACCCACGGCCCCAAGGGCGTCACCACAGGGCCTGGGGCATTGGCCAGCCTCTGCTCCCGGCCTAAAAGACTGACCCAGACACAGCCCTCAGGAAGCTCTCATCCAGCACCACTCTGCCCAGAGACAGAATACAGAATTACAAACACAATTTTGTTAAAAGACTACGTGGTTTCATTATAAAGTCTGTGCTCATCAGAACAGATCTGGAAAAAAAGAAGGGGAAAGAAGAACTCGCGTGGCACGCTGGCCAGCTGAGAGACCCAATGCACACCCTTTCCTCCCCCCAACGCCCTGCCAGAGGACCCAAGGCAGGCCAGCCACAGGCCAGCCACAGAGACGGAGTAGAGAGGCTTGGCGGGTACGACCCTGACCCTAAGCTTCCCCCTCTTCTTGTTCAGAACACACACCTGAGGCCAAGAGGGGCCCGGCCATCCTGCCCCGTGAGAAACAAACACGAAAAATGAAGCCCCTCATGATGGATGAGGGGGCGGGGGGGCTTAGGATGAAGGTGGGAAGACAGCGGGACTCCGGCGGCTTGGGGCTGTTGGCTCTCAACCCTGGACCACTCCCTAGACTTCCACGGCATGAAATAAGCAAGCCCCTGTTTGCTGAAGCCACGGGCAGGCAGAGTCCTGACCGCTGTGGTCCAGTGGAGCAGACCGCCTCTGTGAGCCAAGGCAGAGCCTTGCAGGCAACTGTGTGCTCAGCGGCTCGGTCCTGCCCAGCACTGCGTGACCCCCTGGACCGGAGCCCGCCAGGCTCCTCTGTCCGTGGGGTTTTCCAAGCACAAGTGCTGGAGTGGGCTGCCATGTCCTCCTCCGTGCAGGATGCATGTATGTAAAGATAAATACAGGCACGGAGGAGCTTAGTACACAGAGGAAGTCTTCTTAGCGTTTAAAACAAAATGAAGTCCTATCTTGTTTACTCAGTAATATATCAATGTCACAACTATTTCCCTGTATTACTGTTCATCACTCTACTTAAATACATGTACTTTATATCATGTGATACACATGAAAGATACATGCAGCATATTTATACTTTAAAACCTCATACTGCGGGCACAAGGGGTTTCCCCAGACATTTCTCTGCAACGCCCATAAATCTGCAATTATTTCCAAGTTTCCTAAGTTTTCAAAAATCATAATAACCTGTCTCCCTGGACAACCTCACCTCTAATTTCACACCGCCCCACCATTATGATTACACGGTAATTTGTTTCACCAGTGTTGATTGTGAACTCTTTGTTTAAAACTGTGTGATTATAAAAACAGCAATAAACTTCTCTGGGGACAATACTTTCACGCAACTATAACTTCGTGACGATAAAGTCCTAGAGAAGGCAGGACACAAAAGATACACGTGTATCAACAGGGTAAACGGCTGACCCCTGACCCACGTGGAGGGTGGGGTGCACAGCGGACAGTCTGAATGTGATTTCCAGTCGGCGCTCTGGACCTGCAGTCCCTCCCGATCTGTGGTTCTGCGTGCCCGCTTCAGGCCATCTGGATGGTGTTGGGCTGCAGTATTTACTACTGAAAAACACCCGTCTGCAAGTGGACCCAAGCGGTTCAAACCCACGTTATCCAAGGGCCCACTGCAGAGCTCACTTCTGTTTGACGGGGGGCAGGGGGTATATAGATGCTGATCGTGTACCTTCCCGATTATTAGGGAGACTGAGCCATCTTGAAACATCCTTTGTCCATCTGTGCTTTTATAAACCACCTGTTTGAACTCTGCCCATTTCTAAGAGGTGCCCACCCTATCTCACTGATTTGTAAAAGCTTCTTTGTAAACAGGACTCCTCTGTCATTGAGGCAGTGAGGTGGGCAGAACGAGGGCCCCCAAAGCGTCGCCTCCCAACCCCAGCATGTGTGAACGTGTCACCTCACACTGTAACGGGGAAAACCTTCTGTGTTCCATCAGAAGTTAATCACCAAAGGGATGTTGCCTATAAGCTTTAATTACACATAATGGCCCATCTCTGGGAACCGTGCCTCCCAGGGAATGAGCGTTAGCTAAAATTCCTTCGTTTCACTCACAGGAACCATCTCACCAGGCCCACCTGTGAATGACTGCGGGAGGCAGAAATTCACACATCCCCTCCGGAGGCTGATGGGAACCAGGAAGTGTGCGACCTACACCCTCCCCTTTGAGTATATAAGGGGCCTGAAGTCTAACTCAGGCAAGGCTGGGAGTGGTGCGTACACTCACGGTCTTCTTGGTTTGCTGGGTTTCCGAGAGAAGTCATCTTCCCTTCCCCAGCCGCTCGCTGGGGCCTGCAGAGCAGCGCAGGACGGGCTCAGACTAGCAAACCTGGGGGGCCCATCGAGAAGCCTGGCTTGCTCGTGCCAGCCAGCCTGGCTGGGGAGCTTTTGGGTGAGGAGGGAGCTGGCAGCTGCCTGGACCACTTGTCCCGAGGATCCGCACCCCCCGAAGCCCCCTGAAACAGCACCGGCCGCCCCAGCACTCGGCAGCTGGAGCAAGGAGTCAAAGCTGGGGAGCCACGCAGACTCCATACACCAGGATGAGTAGCTCCGGTGTGTACAACCGGGAACTATTTCCTCCCCGTTTGGAGCTTGTTTTTCTAGAGTAAGCCAGTTTGGTTTGCAGCTGTATTTGAGTGGGACACCCTGCTGGAGAGAGGAAAGAGGTGCTGGACTTGTACCCCATTTGTGAGCCGGCGGGTTGGTGTCTGGGATGCCACCATTTGGGCGTGACGTTTGTGCTTTGACTGTCTCGAAAAAGAGGGAGTGTGACAACTATCCCTGGAGAAAGTTCTCTGGGGTGCACTTTGGACCAGGATCTGAGCACAGCTCTGAACCCACGGTGAGAGGAAGGGGACCGTGGCACCTGTCAGGATCCCCACTGGGGTCCCGGCAGGGTTACCTTGGGGCCCTGTGCACTGCGGACTGCCACTCTCGCTGCATTAATTACATCACTTACGTCTCCCGTGTTGCTGGGATATGTAAAACTCCAAGGCCAAACGAGGGTTTATTTAGGCTTCTGGTTGTTCTTTGTTTTTTTTGGTTTCCTCTTGTTCGGTACTGTTTGTCCACTTACAGCCAAATCAGTTTTGTGATACTTAACTTCTATTGATAACAAGTGCGGAGAAAAGGAAGAAAACCTGTCTGTTTTTGTCCGAGAGTCAGACATTCTGAGAAGGAGGTTTTGGTTCCACCGAAAGCTAGAAACAGAAGTGTCTTTTCCATAAATACTAGTAAAAGAAGGGTTTAACCTGTAGACATGTGACCCTGGTTTGTCCCATCTGCTAGAAGCTCAATTTGAATCCACTTTTATAACAGATGGGTTTCACACTGCTGTACCTGATTCATAGTTAAAATGTTTGAGGTTACAGCATTTGCATGTTTGTACATGTGTTAGAGGTATGGTACCAACCAGGTTAATTTGTAAAAGAACTATTTAATTGGCTTAAAGGAAATTTAATTGCTTACATGAATACTCAAATATAAAAAACTGGCCAGAATGAGTTTCAGGTTCACATGATCTAGGAAATAGTGCTGAATCAGTATCTGGTGTGAAAGTTTTGCTTAAGCTTTTTGCTGGCTTGATGCAGATGTCTTCAGACTCATCAACACTAAGTATAATGCTTTTACTATACCTAGGTTTACTAGACAATAATACCTCATTCCTGTTACAAAGACTGTCATCAAGAAAAATAACAATGGGACAAAGCTGTTAAGTCAACAAAGGTAAATGAAGCCAAGGTCTTTGGAGTAAGGCCCATGGGAACGATGTTTTGGGAATGTCAAACTAGATGATCCAGACTCTCATAACTCAGAAGGAAGACTGCAGTTAAAATCTTAAAGGTAAAGCGGCACAAAACCTGAATGTTCGGTCCTCTAAGAGGACAATGTTTTCCTAAAACACTGAACCGCTTTTGATAACTGTTTCTCTATATGCCATTGATCTTTTATCACGGGTTAAAATTTTTTGATATTTTTTTTTACAAACTTCCCAAAGATCAAGTTCCAAATAGGGTTCATCTGACCTCTAGTTAACTTTTGCCAGTGGGTCCCTGGAACACCTCAAATTATTTGTTTTCTCTCCATCTCAGAGGAATATTAAACTATTTGGGCTTACTGGGTGTATTTGAATTGCATGGGAGGCACTGTCAAATGAGAGATGATAAAACATTTACCCATATGATACATTCTAAGGATGTTATTTAAATACACATTCTAGAAATTATATGGAACTCCTAAAATCCTGGCAAATCAGTCATAATCTTAGTGATTATCTTGGTTGTCACAAGAGTAATCAAGTTTCTGTTCACTGTTATCTGTGGTTTTACAGTGGCTTCTGATTGAGTTTATGTTATTCTATGAAAAAGCAGGGAAGAATAATGACCGTTAAGTGCAAGCCATTTGTGCTATTACATCAGGGAAAATGGAAGGAATGGAATGAGTGAGGGCCTGGCGCTTCAAACCGTAACTCCTCTAGTTGAGCGGGTGTCCCCCGCTCTTGGCTGCTATGCCAATATACCCACCCTTCCCACCCCTTCCATTTCTACCAAGCCCCAGTTCCTGACACAGGGGCCCAGGACTCCTTGCGCCCCATAAGAACCAGTTAGAAAATCCTGTGTTAGTTTCTAGGGAATAAGGACTTGGTGGAGCATCGCCATCTAAGAACCAACAAGGCATCTAATTTGAGCCAGGAGTCACTTCCGAATCAGGGCAACTCCCTTACATCATTATCTCGTAGGGGCTTAAATGCAAACCACCAGCGGGCTGGCTTTCTCAGACTTCGTTAAACGGGAAGATCACAACCCTCCTTCTGAGGAGGGTCTGCTACACCTGAAGGCCCTTTGGCAGCAACCAGAGCTGAACCAAACAGGGGGCCAGTGAGGGAAGAGGCCCTACCAGACCCCTACTTATCAGTGCATCTTGGCAGGGCCTTGGAAAGGGAAACCAAAGAGTTTGAACAATATTCAAGAACTTTAACCAAACAAACGAAGACCTCTCTGAACTTTTGCAAAGAATTTACTGGGCCTACAGACATCATACTAAAGCAGATCCCAAGGCCCTGAAAACACTAGCATGGTCAATTTGACCTTCTGGGGCAAAGTGCCTCAGATATCAGGAGGAAGTTGCAAAAATCAGCTGGTACATTTGGAATGAACCCTTCTCAATTGGTAGATGTTGCTTTTATAAAGTATTCAACAGGGAACAACAAGAGAGAAATGCTAAACAAAAAGCCGCTTTTTGACAGTGACACTGGATTTTTGGAAGGCAGTATAACTCTAAGGAGAAGTAAGTCCTGTTGGAACAGTGCACCCACTGTGAGGAGTAGGAACACTGGAGAACAGACTGGCCTCTGCTAAAACAGAAGAACAATTAAAGATGAGAGCCTCTCACAGGCGTGACGTGGGGAGTGAGCGGATTACCTCCTGACAGATTTCACCCTGGAGTTTCCACCAGAACACAGATGGAGCTCATGAAAATCCCAGAAAAGCAGACAGCTATTTCCCCCAGGGTCTTAAACATAACCCGAAGACCACTGGCAGACCTCCCCAGACGGGGACTCAACACAGAGGAGCCTGCCCACCAAGGACCGAAAGACAGATTTGACTCACGTGCCTCACACTGTAACATCTCAGAAAACCTGCTGGTGTTTGTGGGCACCTGCAGGATGGGTGGAAGTATATCCCACCTGGAGGCCGTCTGCAGTGGTTAAAGCCTTCCTTGGGGAAATCATCCCGATTCGAATCAAGGCACTAAAACAACTCATATCCTGGAGACCACAGCCAACGGGAAGAGCCAAGAAAACAAATCACACCTTGAAAAGGAGCATCGCTAAAATGTCAAGACATTTTAACTTGGGCTAAGGCCTTGCCAACTGCCCTGTTACAGGTCAGGGGCTCCCAGAAGCAGGCTTATATGAAGCCCCTTTAGAAGCCATTCCAACTGTCGGCACAGACAGGAGAATCTAAGTGCTAGAAGGCTTAGTGGTTGCAAATCATATTAAAAGGCTGGGCTCTACACCATTCATGAGGCTGCCTGCAACAGGTCTGCCCATCCAATGAAGCAGATGGTAATTCCACTGTAGTTGGAGAAGCGGCGACCAACCTGTGTAATTGTGTCCAAACAAACAGCACAGGAATTTAGGGTATGCATCAGGAACTGGAAGCAAAACCTCAGAGGTTCAATTACAAATTAGACAAAGTGCCAACAGGTTTCCCTGGTTCAAACAGCTGTAGATTAAAGGGACTGCCTAAAGACGCTAAGGTGTATGCGCTGCCTCCGTTCAGCGGCACGGCCTTCGCTCCCTGACCCACAGGAGCATGGGCGGGACGCTGAGAGTGGGGCCTGTAACAGAAGAGACTTCGTTCTCTCACAAGTGAATCACTAAAGGGCGGTCGCCGATAAGCTTAAACCACACATAACGGCTGTCTCTGGGAACCCTGCCTCCCCGGGAACGGGCATTCAGCTTTACTAGCTCACAGGAACGCTCGTGACCAGGCCCACGCACGTGTGAATGGCAGCAGGAGGAGGAAATTCACACACCCTGATGAGGCTGATGGGAACCAGGAAGCCTGACTTCTGCTCCCTCCCCTTCTGGTATCAAAGGAGCCCGAACTCCAGCTCGGGCACAGTGGTCTTTGGAGCAGGAGCCCAACGTCTTCGCGTTTTGCTGGCTTCCAGTTCAGGTCGCTGTTCCTTGTCCCAGCAGCCCGCCTGGATTACTGGCCTGTCGAGCAGCGAGCAGTGTGAGCTTCGACTCAGGACCATGGCAGAGGGGGCCCTGCAGACGCGACCAGGGACACACGCCTGGGAGCGCAGCCTGCATCATCCAGGTGGGTCAGTCTCATCAAAGTCCTCAAGAGGAAAGCCTCCCGCCTGCGGTCAGGAGGAACGCTCGGCGAGAGGCTGCGTGGCCGGCTGGGAATGTGCACAAAGGGGGCTGCAGCCGGGGAGTGCGGGCAGCCTCGAGAAGCTGGAGAGGTAAGGAGAGACCTTCTCCCCTAAAGACTCCAGAAAGCCCTGCCAACACCGTGGTGTTAGCCCAGGGAGGCCTTATGCAGACCTGACCTCCAGAACCGTAAGGTAATAAGTGTGTGTTATAAGCCAGGAGGCTTGTGGTAATTCGCTTCTGCAGCAGTAGGAAACTAACATAGGTAGAGAATCTATTTTCCTGGCATGTGGGAGCCTTAAAGGTTAAGTCATCACACTTAAGGGCTTCCCTGGCGGCTCAGTGGTAAAGAATCTGCCTGTCCATGCAGGAGAATGTGGATTTGATCCCTGGTCCGGGAGGATCCACTGGAGACAGAAATGACAACCCACTCCAGTATTTTTGTCCAGGAAAATCCCATGGACAGAGAAGCCCGGTGGGGTGTAGTCCATGGGGTCACAAAGAGTGAGACATGCTGTGGGACTTAACAATAACAACACCATCACACTCTTATCCTTATGGACGGCTCTGCTCTGAGGATGATACTGGAAAAGCCCATCCCACTGCCCTGGTCCACTCAGGCTGCTATAACAAACAGCACGCACTGAGCAGGTTATAAACCAGCTCTGACGGCTATGCCGGCTGGGAAGCCCAGGACGTAGGCACCTGCAGATCTGGGGCCTGGGGAGGGCTCCCTTCTCGGCCTGCAGACAGACGTCTTCTCCCGGCACCCTCTCCTGGCAGAAGGGGACAGAGCCCTGTGTGTGTCACACACCTACCAGGGCTGGCAGGGGTCCCAGCTGACGGTCTGCCCCAACTGCTAGATGCCTGAGGGGCTCAGGCCCCCACCTTCAAGACTTCCCAGTGACACCCCGAGCCTTCTCTTTTTTTTGCCAGAAACAGTCTCAGCCTGCCTAGGTCAAGCACCACCCACCTGTCATGGTCCTGTTCTGAAATTCCCAAGGATGTCTCTGTGACCCGCAGAGAAGTTTCCAGTTTTCAGAATCCAAAGATCTGGGTTCAAGACCCAACACTTACAAGGTAGCAAGAGTGCTAACCAAGTACTTGCTCAGAGCTTTCCTTCCTCACCCAGGAAACGGGAATAAGAATGTATACGCAAGGAGATAGCACTTATTAATGGCACTCTGAACACTGCAAAGTGATTAATGGACAGTATTTACCAATATTAGCAATCAATCTTTACATGAACGCCTGCATTCTTCCGTGGTGCCCCTCTGCGCTCACACGGCTCATCGCCAGCAGCCCACGCCCTGCAGATCCGGCTCCCCAAGTCCGGGCACTGCCACCTGCTGCAGGTCCTGCAGGAAACCCACGAACTCTTCACCGGCAAACACCTGTGATCACCGAGCAGAAAATGCTCCAACAAAGTTCAAGCTCAGACCAAAAGGAACCTCATCTTATTAAAATTACATTTCTATTTGGTCTTGCATCATGAAAGAGAAAAACAGGCTTCAACGAAAGCCCTTCTTAAAGAATAAGTGGCAACTAACACACCTACCTCATTTCAGATAATGACATCTTTCTTTAATAGATATATTAACCCATAAACTTTTTAATAGATTATACTGCTTTAAAACACAAGCAGTTCACTGAACCCTAATGATTCCTTATAAAATGCAGATCAACGTGACCCAATTCCACTGCCAGCTACACACTGGAGAAATCATTGCACAAGTACATAAGGGAGACAGGTTCGGCAGCGTCTGTAATACCACAGAGAAAAAAATGTTAAGAAAAATCAAGATGTCCGTTAGCAACTGAATAATAAACTTAAAAAACTGAAATACATGCATATAATAGAATACCAGCCACAGCAAACGTGAAGGAACGAATCAAGATGGGGAAATTCATTAACGTGACAGTGAAGAGTTTAATACACACAAGATGTTAGTCACTAAGTCATGTCCAGCTGTTTTGTGACCCCATGGACAGTAGCCCGCCAGGCTCCTCTGTTCATGGAGCTCTCCAGGCACGCAGACACTGGAGTGAGCAATTGCTCCCTTCTCCGGGGGATCTTCCCGACCCAGGGATCGAACTGGGTCCCCTCACTGCAGGTGGGTCCTCTACTGTCAGAGCCCCCAGGGGAGCCCCTGGTGGGAACAGACCCCACCTACAGTAGCTAAGAGTCTGCACGTAGCAACAAAGATCCCTCACGCGGCACCGAAGATCCTGCAGGCCACAACGAAGATCCGAGACAGGCAAATAAAAATTTCTAAGTGAAACTTGAGAAGGACTAATTTGTTACCAGCAGGCAACCGTGGGGACCAGGAACGGGGTTTTCTGGGTCCCATCTGTCAACATCCTGAGCACCCAAGGAGGACTCGCAGAGGGAAGAAGAAATGAATGAGAACTAATGGAGGTCCCAGGTGCCAGGCCTGTGATGTAACCGGGGCTCCCGGCGAGGCGAGAGGGCAGGGCCCAGACGGGGGACAGCCCAGCACAGGGCGGGCCAGGGAAAGGCTGGCAGAGACATGCCGGCCGTGCGCCCTGAAAAGGACCCCAACGGGAAGTGCCTCCCACAAGAGCCCCACGTGAGGCACAGGCGGTCTCGCTAAAGCGCCCCCACTGGTGAGGGGCAGACAGCAGAAAGAGCTGAGGTTAAAGCAGGACCCTGAAGAGGCGCTCCCGGGCGGGCGGGGCCTGGAGGAGGGCAGGCTGGAGACCTGGGCTGAGGCCAAACGTCCGAAAGAAAGAGACAGGCCCCGGGGCCAAGCCCCCACTCCCCAGGCTCCGTCCCGCTGCCTTTACAGCTTGGGTCAGGAGAGCTTTTTAAGAAACTCAGTCCGGGACTTCCCTGGTGGCTCAGTGGTTGGGATCCACCTGCCAACGCAGGGGACGCCAGCCCGGTCCCTGGTCTGGGAGGACGCCACGTGCCACAGCTACCGACGCCTGCACGCTCCCGACCTGTGCCCTGCAACAAGAGGGCCCTCGCTCCACAGCAGATGCCCAGCACAGCCTCCGCAAATGACAGACTAAAGACTGCGGGCCTGCCCGTGCGCGCCGCGCTCACAAGCCACCCTGAGGCCGCCCCCTCGGGTCTCTGAACACGTCCCGCTGAGCACCTGCTCCAGGCCGGCCCGCTGGCATTGCCAAGATGCCGGGGTGCTGTTTGGGGCTGCGGACAGCATCGGGATGCAGGCACGCGCGGACGCAGGAGGAGAAGGGAGGAGACGCGCCTCAGCGGACAGGGCTGAGGGCAGGAGGGGCACAGCCGGCGGCGCCAGGCCTCGCGGCCTGACAAGGCCAGTGCCTCCTGCGCACCCCAGCAGACTTCTCTCTGGCCTGAACCCGGGCCCCCCTACACCAAGGGCCCGGCCCGAAACAGAACTGACGGGACAACAGCAGAACGGCCTCCTATTTTCATTAATTAAAGGTTAAAGAGCAGAGGGTGAAGACAGCCGTGAATGAAATGATGAAGAGTGAGAGGAAATAAAAGGAAAAGGAATAAATTCAAGATGCGGTGGCCTGAGCATCATAAAATAAATGAAAAATTATACGGCCACGTTTACGATTAGCTGCCTCCTGTATTCCGGATCATGGAGTGAACAGGCAAACCGTGTAGTGACTCGGTCTGCGGCTCATCAACCCCTCCTCTGCGAACACAGGCATCACTCCGTGTCTCCTCTGGGCTCAACAGCAGTTTTCTGAAACATGAACTAAATTAGTGACTGACTTACCATCAGGCTCATTCCAACCACAACAGTGCTCCCCAAATTTAGGAAATATGCTCAAAAGGGGTAAGTTTTCCAAGGAAATTAACTTCAGAGGAAAACACGCAGAGCACCGTTATTACAACAGCACACAGTTCCACCACCCCTCCGCCGAGTCGCGTGCAGACCCACGTGGCCCCACGGGACCCAGACCAGAGGGGTCCGGGCTGTGCCACCATCAGCACCCACGCCTGCCACAGAGCAGCGACACCCGCCCAGTCCCGCAGGCTCTCAGCCGCCGCCTGTCCCCGCCGGGCCACCAGCTCCCTGCAGAAGGGGCTGGATTTGTCTCCTGTCACACTCCTCGGGGCCCCGGGTGCCAACAGAGGTGGGCAGTCAGCCAGCCACACGGACGGCTCCAACACGTCTTAGAAGTGAGGATTCTGACAATAATCTCATCCCCCCTTTATTTTAGTAATAAATGTTTCTTCCCATAAAAAACCAGTGTGTGAAATACAATGCTGTAAACCAGCTATGCTCCAATTAAAGGAAAACAGCAACGTGATGGACTCACAGGCACAGGCTTGGCAGCGGTGGCCCAGGGGCGGGGCGGGGCGCGCAGGGGTGAAGGGGTCGGCAGGGACAGGAGCCATCAGGCCACTACCGCGCAGTCTGGGCTGGAGTCAGGAGGACTCGACCGCAGGCCTGGAAGCTGCTAAGGGTAAATCTCACACGTTCTCATCGCAAGGAAAACAGTCTGTGCGTGGTGATGGATGGTAACCAGACTCACTGGGCCACTTTGTAATCTGTGCGTATACTGAATCCTTACATTACATTACACCCTTAAAGCTAATATCATGCGTCAATTATGTCTCAATAAAAAAGCAAGAAGGGGCTTCCCTGGTGGCTCAGTGGTAAAGATCTGCCTGCCAATGCGGGAGACATGGGTTCGATCTCTGGTCCAGGAAGATGCCACGGGATAACTAAGCCCATGCGCCCCGACGACTGAGCCCGTCTCTGAGCCTGTGCTCCCCAACAAGAGACACCTCCGCCACAAGAAGCACACTCACTGCAGTGAGAGCAGCCCCTGCCCACCACGAGAGGACGTGTGAGCGGCAGTGAAGACCCAGTGCAGCCAAAATTTCCAAATTATTAAAAAAAAAAAAAAAAACAGGGGCTTCCCTAGTGGTCCAACAGGTACGATTCGGAGCTCCCAAAGCAGGGTTCGACCCCTGGTCAGAGAGGAACTATGATCCCCACGCGCCACGCAGCACCGAGAAAGGACGGACGGGTGGGGGCGCGGAGGGGACGCCTCCTGAAATCAACAGGGGAAGGCCCGTCCAGCAGCCTGCGTCACCACCCCGCTCCTCCCCGCGCCTCCGCCGCACCCCCGTCCTCCTGACTTTGCGCCAGGCTCGCGCTGTGCCCCCTCCTCTCTCCAGTCTCCCGCCAGCCCATCCAAAGATCCCGACTCCTCCGTGCTCCACAAAGCCCCGCGGTCCACCCTCCCTCTTCCCAGCACGTGGGAAAGCACACGCGTCTCCTGGGAACGCGCACACAGCTGCCTCTGGGCTGAGCCACCTCCGGCTCTCGAGGACACATGCACCATCTCACATTCTCGGGTCACAAAACCAGCCGTGCCCCCACCGCCAGGCCTCACACCCAGGCCTCGGTGTCCCGCCCCCCGCTGGACGGCGCCCTCTGCAGCACACGGGCAAATGCATCAGGCTCGCCTGTCTGTACAACTTCCCGCCCACCAGCATCCTCGCGGCTCCCCCTGGAACCCGCCCGCGGGGTCTAGTGCCCCCACACCCACCCCTTCCGAGATGGCCTCTCCAAGAAAACGGACCCAGAAAGCACCCTCGCTGCCTCCTGGAAGCCCACCATGTTAAGTGGGTCTCTGGTCCACCAGGACCTCCAAACCTCCCATCCCAGGCCGCCATCCCCACCAGGGAGCGCCCCGACCTCAGGGGCAGTCAGGCGGCTCCCCCGCGCCTGCCGGGTCTGTGTGCTGCCCTCGGGGGGCACTCGGACGCCCTGTGCCGGGGGCCGGCCCACCCCGGCCTGCTCGCCACCCCCTCACACACTGCCCAGGGCCTCTTCCGTCCCTCCGCTGCCTACACTCTCCGAGTCTAGCAGAAACGTTCACGGGAAGAAGGCGCGTGGCAAACCCGCCTCGAGGAGTGTGAGGGAGCAGGGCAAAGGCGGGCGTCCTCTGCCCACACCAGTGAGCTGCAGACCTCGGGGCAGGGGGTGCCCGGGGGCGGGCCCACGGCCATCAGGGCACTAATGCGGCCAGGAGCCTGGCATCGCCCGGGGCCACGTGGCCAGAAAGGGCCCTGCCCTGGGCCAAGAGGCCTGAGTCCCAAGCCAGCGGGGGCCTGGAGGGTCTGCCCCAGGGCCCCATGCCTGGCCACGCTAGTGACCACAGGAGCCTCAGCCCTGAGTTCTCGTGACCCCGGCAAGAGGACCCACGACTGGTCTAAACCAGACTCACCAAGAGCTCCATGCACCCTCACCAGCAGCGCTCAGGCTGGAACCCCCCAAAGAGGAACCGGCATCAGAGCGCGCGCAGGAGGAAGGGCAGTCAGCATGGAGGCGCCTGCGGTGCGGCCCCGGATGGAAGAGCCCAGGCTGCCCGCCCCCGGGGGCCTCCTGGTCCGCTGCCTCCTCCTGTGGGAGGGGTCGTCGGGGGGCCTCAAAGCTGCCCCTCACCCCTGGAGAGTCGAGGAGGACGTCCACCCCAGAGGGAGGAAGTCAGCGGGCAGGAAACCAGGTCCCGACCCCAGCCTGGGGCCAGGCCCGCCACCAGCTCGGGTGCAGGCCATCACGGACCGCGCAGCGTCCCGCTGCCGTGAGGACCACAGCCTGGCAGGGGCAGCGCTCCGTCCATGGCTCTGCCGCGCCCCCGGGGTGTGGAACCAACATCCGCATGGGGACATGGTTCACAGCCACTACCCCCAACTCCTCCCCAGGGAGGACCAGGCGCTCGGTCCTGGGCACTCCTCTGGTCAAGCATTCCCAGTGCAGACAGCCTCTCTGAGGCTGGGACCCCACTGCACCCAGAGGGCCTGCGGGGCCAGTCCGCACATGCCTGTGTTCAACCGAGGAGGGGACAAGCCCGGGGCAGGGAAGATGGAGCAGCCGCAGAGGGCATGGTGGGGGGTGCCACTCCCCAGCCCGGGTCTCCGAGCCCTCCCTCTTCTGAGCTGCTCTTAGCCAGGAGAGGTCCCCAAGTGGAGAAGTGAGATGTGGGGAGACGTGGGCCCGGCGCCTGGCCTCTTCATCTCCACCCAGCACCTCCACGCACCATCATGATGCTCGGAGGAGAGAAATACTTCCTCCAGCTCTTGTCTTTAAAAAGTTTAAAAAGCAAAGAACAAGTCCAAAGTCATCAGGGATTTATTTAAGTCACTTTTGTTCTCATCTAAAAATTAACCCAAAAGGGTCCAGATTTCCTACATTAGACAGAAATAGAAGGTGAGGAGGGAGGGAAATTTTCACTTTAAGTTTAACTTTTTCAAAATGTTTCCAGACAAAATAAAAGGTATTTAATAACATAAAACGTGACACTAGAAAACAAACTGTATATTTAGCAGAAGCCCACCCTCAGGTGTGCCCATGGCGCTCATCAGAGCAAGACCACCTCCACTCACGTTGTGGGGGGTGCAGCCAGACAAACCCACTCCCCTGAAACACAAAGTCGCTGCCAGAGCACAGACTCCCAGGCTCCCCGTGACGGGGACACAGGGACAGACAGACAATCCAAACAGCCGCTTGGAAAGCACAGCAAGAAAACCGCCCCAGTTTATAAAAATTCAGGCCGGGGGGCTGGGGGACCGCAGCTCAGCAGCCCCGAGGAGACAGGCAGGGACTCCGCGTGGCTCCCAGACCCCAGAGGACACAGCAGACCCCTCCCAGCTCAGTCCCAGGCCCTGACGACTGAAGACGCTTTGCCGAGGTGACCAGCCAGGGCCCAGCCCACCCAGCCTTCCCACTCAGCCTCCCCAGCACATCTCCCTGACCCCTGACCGCCCCCACGGGGCTTTCCTGCAGCGCCGGGACAAATGACCACAAGCTTGCTGCCTTACAACACACACACTCATCATCCCAAAGCTCTGGAGGGCGGGTCCCCAAGACTAAGTCATCCTGGAGGCGACCCTCGGAGACCCACCTCCCGCTCTCCCGGCGTGTCGGCAGAGCTGATCTCAAACAGATGCAGGACCAAGGTCCCCATCTCCCTGCTGGCCGAGAGCAGAGGAGGCCCCCAGCTCCCAGAGGCCCACACGGGGCCCCCTCCTACACCCAAAGCCAGCAACCGCAGATCAGACAGAGCCACGTGCCCCGTCTCCGACGCCTTTAAGAGCGGCCGGGACTACAGTGGGTCCCCCGGAAGCTCCAGGACAACTTCTCCATCTCAAGGGCAGCTGATGAGCAACCGTAATTCCACCTACGACCCTGATTCCCCTCTGCCATGGAACTGACGCGTCACAAGCTCGGGAGAGGGGGACGCGGACATTTTGGGGAGGGGGGCGGATCATTCTGCCAACCACACGCCCCTCCTCAGGCCAGAACCCTGGGGGTCACCCCAACCCCAGCACCCCGCCCATCAGTGACCCCTGCGAGGCCCATCACAGCCTAGGCCCTGAGCCTGCTCTCGGGGGGACAACGGGGCCTCACGCTCAGTGATGGGGGCCAGGACCCAAGTCCTCTCCCGGCCCTGCTCGTCCCCTCCTCACCTCCGCCGAGTCTCCCTGCAGGAGTGCCGTGACTCTGACCCACACCTCCACGTGCCAGGCTGGCCCCTCTTCCAGCCCCGGTCCCTGCTTAGGCGAGACCTCCTCCGGGGGACCTGCAGACCAACTGTGCATCTGGTGTTCGCCGGACCCGAGCCCACGTCCCTCTGCTCAGCGCTCGGCGCAGTCCCTGGCACGTGGAAGATGCTCCCTGCGCTTTCTGCACGAGTTACCTGCTCAACACGCCTCCCTGCAGCTGCGGGGGCCTGCGGGGCGACAGCACGGCAGGCCAGCCCGTCCGCTCGGGCCCCTGTGGCTCTGAGCGCTGAAGGCCGACGGCCACCAGAGCAGGGACACTGAACCATCTCCCGCCCCAACCCCAGCCGAGCACCGTGGCGTTCCACCCACAGTGGGGGCCCTGAGCACCCCCCACTTACAGACGCCACCCTGCACACTGTCAGCAGAGCTCGCCAGGCGGCGGGCAGGGGGGGCCAGGCCAAAGGGCGGCGTGTGTTCTCACACCCGCATGCGAGGGCTTCGTCACGGCATTTAAGGTTACGTGTGGCAAGAACACCAAGGCCAACAGCAGGATCGGCGGCCCCGTGCCTCCTAACTGGTCCCCGGCCTGCCCACAACAGGGCACGCAGGCCAGGCCATGCCTCGGGCAGAATCCTCCTAAGGCCCCTCGCTCAGAAGGAGAGACCACGAGCCCCGCCTCCAGGCCTTGCGCCCCATGACTGTCCCCCCGAGCCCGGCCCTCGGCAATGGTCACACGGCCCCCGCGCTTCCCCCTCAGACACACACAAGCATCGCCCCAAAACCAGGGCCTCTGCAAGTGCTCACCCCTCTGTCGGGACCACTCCTTCCCGGCCGTCCCCGAGGCCTGTTCCCACACCTGCTGCAAACCTTGGTCAGATGTCACCCGCTCTGGGAGGGCTCGCCTGCCCCTCGTATCGTCCTGAGACCTCCATGCCCCCCAACCGTCTGTCCCTCTGTCCTTCGTCTGGGCTCCAGCCATCGCCCCTGGCAGTTAACACGCTCCTTAACGCATCACTCTCCACCTCCCCCATCCTGCTGTGAGCACACAGGTTCTGCTCTCTTTTGTTCACGGATGCATCTCTAGTACCTGGAACCGTAACTCACATGTAATACTTAGGGTTAAATAAATATTCGCTGACTCAGTAAGTTATCAGGCTCTCAGAACGGGTCCAAGAGGCCCCTCTCCTTCTCACCTAAGAGATCAGGGCTCGGCCCAGCAAATGTCCTCCTGGAGGTCACAGGCACTAAGGCTGAGTGCAGCTCCCAGGCCACACAGGAGGCCATGGATGGCCCAGAGCAACAGGGCCAAGGTGAAGGTCACAGAGATGGCTGAAACCCGGACCACCCAGCTCCTAGTCAAACGTCTTCCCATCCTTCATCCAGAAAAGAACCTTCTAAAGAACCACCAGCCAAACACACAACCTAAGGCCCAGAGCATGTGCAGAAGAGGGGGATCTCCCAGCAAGACCAGCGCAGGCAGCATGAGACCTTGGCCAAATCACTGGTTCTCTCCAGGCTCATGTAGGAAATAGTTCGGATCAACCACCACTTAGCTGATTTTGCAGTAACAATGCAAGGGTGAGTAAGGAACACTCCCTAAGCGCACAGAGCCCCCTGGCTGGTGGAGAAACCAAGCCCTTTCCAGCAACACTGAGTGTGATGCACGAAGGGGCGCTTCAGTCCAGACCGCGTGAGATGGGCCCAGCTTCACCGGGAGGCACACCGCAGGGAGTTTTTAAATCCTTAAACAGAAAGCCGGGCAGGAGAGGGAAGGGAGGAAAAGGACATTCTGGTCAGTTACAACAGCAGGAAGCTGACAGAGGCATCACACAGCAGGTTCAGCAAGGAACCCACAGGCCCCGCAGCATCACTGGGGGCAAAGCTCAGAGCAGGGAGGGGCGGGAGACGCGGCTGACGAATCGAGCCGCTCAGGTCATAAAGGGCCTATTACACGTCCTGGAAAAACACCGAGGCTTCCCTGCACGGCACTTCCGGGAACACCACCACGCCTACCTCAGCGAGGCCCAGAGTGTGCTTGGAGGACAGAGTGCGTTTTATAAACTCTAAAACACCAGAGAGGGACTCCCCTGACGGTCCAGTGGTCAAGTCTCCACCTTCCAACGCAGGGCATGCCAGCTCGATCCCTGGTCGGAGAACTAAGATCCCACATGCCTCTCGGCCAAAAAACAAAACAGGAGCAATATTGTAACCAATTCAATAAAGACTTTTAGAAATGGAATAAACCGCCAGGGAGACAAACACGCGCAAAGTGCTAGGAAGAGGGCCTGGCAAATGGTGACCGCAAGATGAGTATCAGCCACTACTGTCAAGGAACTGTTCATCATAAAGGGCTGTGCCATACAAAGGGCCTTTAACAGTTCTGTATTTTGTGGTGGGTGGATTCTTCCACCTTCGGGTTTCTCTGGGTTGGGGCCCACACTCAAGCAAAAGCTAATTACAGGACCACTCACAAAAGCTGACACAGCGGCTGGAATTGGCGAGGATTCCCAAGGGAAGGCTTTGGGGATCCTCCCCACACCCTCCCTACATCTGCTCACGCGGAACGGGCACACCTCTGCAGCTCCTCCCGTCGCCCGAAACGGCAGCACCGACAGAGGCGAGGCCACAGGAGGCAAGGGGCCCGCGGCGGCCATGCAGGCCTCCCCCGACAGGCCAGCCTCTCCTCCCGGCCCTGCCCTCCGCAGCGACGGCCGCAGCGGGTCACAGACCCCACTCCGAGTCTGGAACGATCTCAGGGAGCTGTTCTCAACAGTGCCCCCGGCGCAGCACAGACTCAAAACCCGAGGAACAGGCAGGCCTGTCTCTAGTGATGCAGGATTTCACAGAAGAAAACTGAGGACAGCATCAAGTTCCCGTGGCTGCCACAAGCAAGTACCACAAACCTACTGGCTGGAGACAACAGAAACTTATCCTGTCCCAGCACTGAAGGCTAGAAGTCCAAAGTCAAGGCCCCGGCCTCTCCCAAGGCTCTGGGAAAGGATCCCTCCCTACCTCTTCTAGCGTCTACTGGCTGCCGGGAATCTGCAGCTTATCTGGTTTGTAAAGGCATCACTTCAATCTGCCTCCACCATTCGTGCCATCCTCCCTACATCTGTCTCTCTGGGTGCAAATTTCCCTTTCCCTAAGGACATCAGTCACTGGACTCAAGCTCTCCCTAATCCAGAATGGCCTCATTTCTCATTTGAACTCAATTCCATCTGCAAATACCTTGTTTCCACATAATGTCAGACTCACAGGTTCCGAAGACCTGAATTTTGGGAGGGACTCTATTGAACCCAAAGTAAAGTAAAGTTAAAAAAAAAGTAAGTAAAGTGAAGTCACTCAGTCGTGTCTGACTCTTTGGGTCCCCATGGACTGTAGCTTACCAGGCTCCTCCATCCATGGGATTTTCCAGGCAAGAGTACTGGAGTGGGTTGCCACTTCCTTCTCTAGAGGATTTTCCCAACCCAGGGATCGAACCCGGGTCTCCCACATTGTAGGCAGACACTTTATCATCTGAGCCACCAGGGAAGTCCCACTGAACCCAAGATAAGGACAAATACCCAAGAGACACAGTTATGGACCCAAAGGTTTATTCACCGTTAGAACTAATACAGAAGCCCCATTACTCTCTTGCCTCAGTTGGTGGTTAAAAATCAGAACCATTTAGACTGAGGAGGTACCAAAACCTCAGGACCTAAAAACAACACACAAAACTGTTCTGCCACGTGGCTCCTTCCCCCTGGAGTTGGTGCTCTGGAGCATCTGTCCCTGTCACTACTAGGCCCTCCGACTCTGTTATTTCAGAACTTTCACATCATCTTGGACCCTGACATTGGCTGTGATGAAACCTCTTGACTGTTCTTCAAAGACCATACTATACAGTAAAACAGGGTCTTTGGCCAACTTTAGTGACCCCTATCCAAAAATCACTGTTCTGGGCAGACAGTAACTCAGTTCCTACTAACTCCCAGACCACTCTGAAAATTAAGCCTGTTGACTGGACACAGTAAATTCCAAAGTTTATAATTCTATCACTCAAACATAGTGCTTATTATGCAGTCTTAAAAATAAACTGTGCTCATGAATGATTCTACTTGGAGTTATGACCACAATTCTTCATTTTCAGTATCTGAGACTTTTAGTTTGCAAACAGGACTGTGTTTAGAAATCCTGTAGCTTGTTTCTCTCTAATCTACGTTCAGCAGCAGCTGATTTCTTCCTAAGTACTTTCCGAGTCATGTCTCCCTGTTTCCTTGGGGCCCTGGCTGGGCAGGGCCACACATCAATTACAGGAGGACTTTGGAGCAGCTTCCAAGGTGCACCCAGGTCACTGCTGGCACTTATTTAAAAAAAAAAAATGCTTTTTTAATTTTCTTCCTGCTGTTGAGTCAAGACAGGAGTTGGGCTTTGAGGCCAGGAAGCTGGGAAGGTGGAAACTCACAGGGAGCCTCAGAGTACTTTTCCTAGCCCAGGGCAAAAGCAGCAAAACCCCCAGGAGGCTAGAAGGCCAACCGAGCGGGTCCAGGCCACCACGCCCCCCTGCAGAAGCTCACCCGCCCCGCGGGGGCAGCCGCCGGGCCACTTTCCGCGTCCCACCGACTCCTCGCGGCTCCAGGCGAGGTCTCTGCTACGTGCAGCCCCGCCGGCCGAAGAGTTTCCGCAGAAGTCAGCCTGCCGGTCTCAGGACAGACACGCTCCCCTCCGGCCCCGCTCCTACGTGCGGCCACGGCCATCTCCCAGACCCCACGGTCCGCGCCCCCGCACACCCTGGGCAGTCCCCCCCCCCGGAGCCCGGATCGCCCCTTCGCACCCCCCGATTCCTCTCGCAGCCCCCGGGGAGCCGACGCGCCCCCTGACCTCTGACCCCTGACCCCGACCCGGGGCCCCGTCACACCCACCTGCCCGGGACCTTGCTGCTGCCGCGTTTCCAGAACTGCTTCCTGGCCCCGTCGCTGGCCATGGCCCCTCCTCATCGCTCAGACCCACGGCCCCGACACCCCAGATGGCGGCCAGCCCTCTGCGGCGGCCCCTTCCTGTGCCCCGTCTGGCTCCCCCCTCGGCGGTCCCCGGGATTCCCCGAAAAAGTAGAGCCCAGAGGCTCTTCCACCTCCCTCCGGAAGTTGTGCCTCCGCACGCCCGGAAGTCCCGCCCCCGTCCCCGGAGAGCGTGACGCACGACGCGGGCGCCCGATGTCACTACAAGGCGCCGCCTGGGGGCGGTGCTCTCTGGAGACCCTGGAGTTGGGTGCTTGTTAGTCACGGCATCTAGAGGCCCCGGGTTCTTCTCCTGAGAGTCCCGCCGGGCGGTGGTCCTCACCAGAGGGCGAGACCACGCGGGGACCGAAGGCACCCGTCCGCGAGGGGTGGTCGAGGGTGTGACTGTCGCGCGCACTTGAGGGGGACCGGTAGACACCCGGTGGGTGACTGACTCCTGCCGTCATGGCGGGTGGACGAGAGCCATGGCGAGGGGGACGGGCTTTGTGAGGGTCAGTGGGGGTGGGGCCGGGGCGAGTGAGGGACTGGGGCGCTGGACGGGCTGGGCGGGGAGGAGGAGGGGTGGGGGTGGGGCCAGGCTTCCCGAGTAAGAGGTGCCCCTGAAGCAGGAAGATGCCCCACCTCAGCGCTGACCACGGGCAGGTGAAAGACACTCTGGTTTCAGAGACTCAGTTCAGTTCAGTCGCGTCCGACTCTTTGCGACCCCATGGACCGCACCATGCCAGGCCTCCCTGTCCATCACCAACTCCCAGAGCTTGCTCAGACTCATGTCCCTTGAGTCGGTGATGCCATCCAACCGTCTCATCCTCTGTCGTCCCCTTCTCCTGCCTTCAATCTTTCCCAGTATCAGGGTCTTTTCAGATGAGTCAGTTCTTCGCATCAGGTGGCCAGAGTATTGGAGTTTCAGCCTCAGCATCAGTCCTTCCAATGAGTATTCCGGACTTAGTACAAAAGAAGGAATGAAGATATTAATGTTTATGTTGGTTACACGTTAAAGTAATTTTTTTTGCATGTATTGGATTCAGTAAAATGTATTGCTGAAATTATTTTCACATTTCTTTTTCCTTTTTTTTTTTTTTTAAACGTGGCTATCAGAGCACTTGAAATCACCTATGTGGTTTGCATTGTATCTCTATCGGCCTGTAGACCTAGCCTGAGAGGTCAAGGACTGGTATGTCCAACTGGAGCTGCGGCATGGCTTTGGGGGGGCCCCATGGCAGGCCTCTGCCAGTTCTTGATTAGGTTCTCTGATTGACATTTTCCTTGCGTACTGATAAGTAACCTGGATTTAGTACTTGCTGTGTGGAGGGCATTGTTAGGTACTATATGTGTATTATCTCAATCATATGACAACCAGTGCCTCAGGAAAGGCCACCCCAGCCAGCAGAGCAGAGTGGCTCTCTCAGATCCCTTGTGACAGCTGAGTTTCCTATCCTGTCTTTCAGTAGCAAGGCTTCCCACTTCCCTTGTCCCCATCCTGAAAGTTTTCTGGGTACATGCTGATTCTATGTCCCTTCACACAGAGCCTCTAAGATCCTGCCAGTCTTCTGCTGTTAGAACAAAGCAGTGAAAAGTGAAAGTGAAGCTGCTCAGTCGTGTCTGACTCTT
This sequence comes from Hydropotes inermis, assembly GCA_020226075.1. Classification (NCBI taxonomy): domain Eukaryota; kingdom Metazoa; phylum Chordata; class Mammalia; order Artiodactyla; family Cervidae; genus Hydropotes; species Hydropotes inermis. The sequence goes on from CM035292.1 coordinate 3,047,414, forward strand.
TGCGACCCCGTGGACTGGTAGCCTACCAGGCTTCTCCGTCCATGGGATTCTCCAAGCAAGAATACTGGAGTGGCTTGCCATCTCCTTCTCCAGAGGATCTTCCCAGGGATCGAACCCAGGTCTCCCGCATTGCCGGCAGACGCTTTAACCTCTGAGACACCAGGGAAGCCCTAGAGCTAAGTAGTAAGGCCCCTCTAAACGTTTGTTAAAGGGATGACAACCATGCGAACTCTCCAGGGATCCCCTCCTGTCACAGCCATAGCATCTCCCTGAGGCAGTGCTGCTGACGTCAACAGACCCTCAGGGCCCCTCTGCTGCAGAACCTTGGGAACGCCCACCCTCCCACCCGCCGCCCCCCTCCCCATCTTGAGCGTGCATGGCTTCTGCTAATCTCCAGAGAGCTCCTGATAAAGCCTCTGCGGATGTGGAGGGACCCCTTCCTGGACAAAGCCCCCTGGGACCCTCGCCTAGCAGGGCTCAGGAAAGCCCCAGGGATCTCTTCCAGGCCCAGAGCCTCCCCAGAGATCTTTCTCAGAGCTCAGCTCCTTGTCAGGATCCCCTGCCAATGGGATTTTCCCCAACTCAGTACAGCTTATTGCAGAAATCAATGATCAGGGCCACAACAGAACTAAGATACTAGCGTTTAAAAAGGGAAACACAGCAGTCAGCGACTGGTTGGGTATAACAGAACATTTGGGGTTTGGCCGCTCCTCATAACTTACCTCATACTTTCCTGTCTGCTGTGTGTTAGGAGAGGAAGGTAGAAGGAGAAACAGGCTGACTTGAAGGCTTCAGGACTGTCTGAGTTACTAGTGCCGCCAGCGGAGACCTCAGGGCAGGCCAGGTTTATGGTTGGCTTAGGACATGTTGGGTTTGAGGTTGAGACCCGAGGCCTCAGCCAAGCAGTTGGTGAGAGGACCTGCCCACCTCCGGATGAGGAGACGGGGTTACCCAGGGGAGAATGGGCCCGGGTGCAGGCCCAGGACCAGCGGTCAGACACAGATCAGCATCAGGAGCAGCGTAATTGAAAACCGCAGTCAGGACGGAGGTAGCCTCCAGAGGTGGGCTCAGACGGGGCCGTGGAGCCATGGATTCGCGAGGAGTGTCTGGAGGAAGGCCCAGTGGGGAAGGCGGAGGCGAGGGAGGGGACCTGGGCAGGCAGCACCCAGGACAGCTGCACAAGCGTGGAGTGAACGAGTGAGCTTTTGTTCGTCTCGGCAGCAAACCTAAGAGGCTTCCTCTCTCTGAGGTTTAGGCAGACGTAAAGTTAAAGCCAGGGACATAGCATTTCACACTTAACAGATGGCAAAGTATTTAAAAATCTGTCAGTGCCAAAATCAATGAGCATGTGGATTTATGAGCAGCACGTAAATCAGAATACACTGATTCACTGCTGGTGGGCGTGCAGATTCATTCAATAATTCTGGACAGACATTTGGCAATTTCTAGTAGTTGCAGGTGCACGTATCCTACAAGCCAGGTGTGTACCCTAGAGCGACTCACCTGTGTTCAAAGGCAGGACTGTTCATTACAACGTTGCTGCGGGGGAAAACTGATCAGCTATACACAGTTATCCAAAGAATGCTCCATGATAGTAAAAATGAAAGATTACTTATAGCAACATAAATGGATCTCACAAGCAATGTTGAGGGGAAAAAAGTTGAAAATGCATGTGGTATTATACCATTTAATTGCCTTTTTTTTTTCCCTGCAAGTAAAACCATGCTAAAAGTGTAGTTGCCTGTGGGTGTTGGTGAGGACTTTGATCATTGAGGAATTTATAGAGCCTTCCGTGTTTTATGGGCTTCCCTTGTGGCTCAGCTGGTAAAGAATCTCCCTGCAATGTGTGAGACCTGGGTTTGATCCCTAGGCTGGAAAGATCCCCTGGAGAAGGGAAAGGCTACCCCCTCCAATATTCTAGCCTAGGACTATACATGGGTCACAAGCAGTCTGAAACGACTGAGTGACTTCTCACTTCACTAGGGCTTCCTAGGTGGCGCTAGTGGTAAAATCCCACCTGCAATGCTGGAGACATAAATATGGGTTTGATCCCTGGGTTGGGAAGCTCCCCTGGAGAAGGAAATGGCAATCCACTCCAGTGTTCTTGCCTGGAGAGTCCTATGGACAGAGGAGCCTGGCGGGCTGCAGTCCATGGGGTTGCAAAGAGTCGGACACGACCGAGCATGCAGTGTAACCCTGCTGACTTAGAGCCGCCTCGTTTTATGCTTCGTTCCTTAAGGCAGGTGGACTATGTTCAGTCGCTTGTTTTATTCTTTATGACTTTTTGCATGTGTGAATTGTTTCCTAGAGCATGGAAATACAGTGGTGAATGTCTTACTCTGTCACACACTGAGCCACCTCAAACGCCTTCTTGGAGAAGGCGAGTGTGGACAACAGAGCAATGGAGGAGCAGCACTCACTGAGGCCTGGAGCAGTCAGGGCCACTGGGAGATCTCAGGCTGAGTGGGTGCGACGGGACGAAACTCAAGGAGCCTGGTGGATTCCAGGTCGAGGGAGCACCGTTGCTGAAGCCAGAGGAAGCTGGGCACTGCACAACAGGTGGGCGTTGGGGGCAGCTAAATCTGTGACGAAGGTTGGGTTCCCCAGCAAGCAGGTGGTGAGACCTATTTGCATGCAGGTGACTTGTTGGGGAAAAGTTGAGCTGGAAGGGGCTGCAGTGGAGTCCCAGGCCAACCCCCCAAAGGATGGCCCCGGAGATGTCTGAATTGAAGGAGCAAGAAGAGGCTTGCTGAGAGGGGGCTGCCCCCAAATGCCTTCTGCCAAGGGCAGTTCCCGAGGAGGGTCTTAGCTCCCAGCCATCAGCAGCCAACGCTGCCCCCGACGGAGGGAAGCGAGAGCCCGGGTCCTCAGGGAATCGGCGTCGCGATGCTCTCGAGCCTGCCGCAGCTCGCCCTTTGCACCACTCAGATCTGCTAGCCTCACAGAAGTTCAGCATCTAGGAAGACGTCTCTAGGACTCCAGTTGGCCCCTTTTCTGGAAAAGCTTCCAAGAGGAAGATTGACGTGATCCTGAAGCCATAGCGGCCACTGGTCCTGTCCCCCAAGTTACCTGCTGTGGACTCCAGCCTCCCCCCAGAAGCACCTCTGCTGTTCTAGGTCAGCCACCTGCTGGCGTGACTAACTCTCATCCTGGAGGCTTCATTCGGAGCCAAGGTGGCCGAGGGCACCCTTTCAGGCCATGGCTGTTCCATTTGCCCCCCTGCCATTAAGTGCAGAGAGACACCCCAGGGGTCCCTGTAGATGCCAAATGCATCTTCGCTGCCCCTGCCACACAGGAGCATCCCTCCCTCTCCCAGTGGCCAGGTGAGACCTGTTTCCTTGCCTACTCATCTCTGGCATAACGTGGGGCAGAGGATGCAGCTTGAATTGCGATGAGACTCTGCCTGTGTCTTTCTCTGGAAGCGTTCCCACTCTGGAATCCAGGACCCTTCACGGGTCAAAGCTCCACGCAGAGCAGATACCACATCCCGAAGGCCGGCGCCCAGGGCTTCGTTCTCCGTCAGGACGCAGCCCCTGGGTGGTGGGAACATGTAGGACCGGGGGTCTGGTGGCCTTGGGCTCACTTCCACCCCCTTCTTGGCTGTGAAGTGGGACCCCTGGACCAGTGCAAATCTGTGCCGGGTCTCCATTGGATGCATCAGGCACTCTGAGGCCCACACACGGGAGACGCGTGCAGATCACACACAAAGACCAGACTTGAAAATGCCCTGAGCAGACAGAACCAGTTTAGTCACACATGCAAAGCTTAATTTAGTTTATTTTCCAAGACAGGCAAGACTAACATGACCTGGGTCACTTCTTGCTTGCTCATCTGAGAATTGTTAAGTGAAACTTAAACTGTTCCCCAAAATCGAGATGAGGTAACCACAGTTCAGTTCAGTCACTCAGTCGTGTCCGACTCTTTGCAACCCCATGAACCGCAGCACGCCAGGCCTCCCTGTCCATCACCAACAGCCAGAGTCTACCCAAACCCATGCCCATTGAGTCAGTGATGCCATCCAACCATCTCATCCTCTGTCGACCCCTTCTCTTGCCCTCAATGTTTCCCAGCATCAGGATCTTTTCAAATGAGTCAGCTCTTCGCATGAGGTGACCAAAGTATTGGAGTTTCAGCTTCAACGTCAGTCCATCCGATGAACACCCAGGACGGATTTCCTTTAGAAGGGACTGGTTGGATCTCCTTGCAGTCCAAGGGACTCTCAAAAGTCTTCTCCAACACCACGGTTCAAAAGCATCAATTCTTCAGTGCTCAGCTTTCTTTATAATCCAACTCTCATATCCATACGTGACTACTAGGTAACTGCAGGAGACATGAATTTGATCCCTGAGTCAGAAAGATCCACTGGAGGAGGAGATGGCAACCCACTCCAGTATTCTTGCCTGGAAAATCCCATGGACGGAGGGGCCTGGCGGGCTACAGTCTGTGGGGTCGCAAAGAGTCAGACACCACTAAGGACTAAACAACAAACCACTAACCAACTCCCTTTCATGTAACAAAATTGTAAGCAGTCGCTGTGAAGAATAAACAGTCACTCCTCCAGGAGGGGTAAGCTGCTTTATGATGTACCTGTGGCCACAGGCACCTCTGCTGGCCTGCATGTATCAGCTGCCTCCCCCAAACCAATCCCGAGCCCTGGAATTGCCACACCAGCCCGTTAGTGAGCGCGACCCTTGGTAGGCTGGCAAGGGAGAGGAGGAACCTCAGCGCCTCCCGCCCCAGCAACCCAACTCTGGCAGAGGCCATCTGACGAAACAGATTTGACAACCTAAATATGCTCCATTGTTTAACAGTATTTTTTAATTGGACAAAATGTATGCCATGTCTGACACGGTGTTAAAACGTGTTAACATGGTGCTAAATCTTATCAATGAGGAAGTGAAAGACCCCAAGAGGAGACAGTGTGATTTTATAATTAAGTATATGTTTTAAATGTATACAGCAAAGGACATAGTCAAAGAAGAAATGCAAGTGGTACATGAACAAATGAAAACGGGACTTTTTAGTAATTTTTTTAATAAAAAAATAAATTCCACTAAGCAACAGGCCACCAAAGATGGACAAGGATGATGCTGGTAACAGTGTCAGAAAGAGGTGTTGGTGGAATGTAAATAGATGTCCCACTGGTGAAGCACAATTTGATAAGATGAAGGAAGAGCCCAGTGAGGACACACGCCGTGATGCTCTGACTGCTCTTCTAGGGATTTATCCAAAGGAAATAGCTGGACAGACGAGTGAAGATATATACAGGCTCTCTGTTAATTATTGAAAACGGTGAAAAGCTGGAAACAATCTAAATGTCCCGCTCCAAATGAAATGTGTTAAATGAATTGTGAGACAACCAGTGTAACAGTGCAACCATTAAAAATCCATCTTCATTTTTTTTTTAAACAAGGTTGACAATTTATTGTTAAGTGTAAGAGGCAGGTTACATTTATTGGGAGAAGTTTAGCGTGTAGACCCAGAAGGAAAATTCTAGAAGGTCACTGAGTCAGCTAAGATGCTTCCAGATGGAGAAAACATAATTCAGCTGATGGAAACACTAAAGAGGTTTGATCGGTTCAGTGCCTAGAAAAGTCCAGGTATGAGAAAGGCCTTTGACACCATGCAATCCAGGCGGCAGATCCGTTTCTCTGCAGTGGTCTGGATCCTGTCCCCACTCTGTGGGCAGCCTTGGGTCTCAGGCTGACTTCCCTCATTGTCACAACTTGGCTGCCAGCAGCTGGCACGGCTACAGGCGCCCTCGTTCACAGCCAGGGAAGTGAGAGCTCGGCCCCGCCCAGTTGAGACTTGGGTGCCTGCTCTCCTATAAGCAAGCACTTTGTAAAGGTGGCTGGCCTCACCCTGGTTGGCTTAGGCCAGTCAGGGCCCACGTCTGGAGCAAGGCTTGCGGTCAGCCGCCCCCAAACTCTGTGACCATTACAGAGTGGGGCATGGGTGGGGTGGGTGACCGCACGACATCCACCGCAGAAAGGCCCCCAAAATGCTACAGGGATTGCCCTGAGTGGAGGGACCACAGGGAATTGTTTGTCTGGAAGTATTTTGTATTTTAAGAGACTCAGAAATATCTTTCAGAGAGGCTCGCCTTGCCATGAATTACCCAACTTTACGCCAAGAAAACTCCCTCCTATCTGGTTCTAGCCGTACCTTTTATGAGCTTCAGGGAACTTTTGTGTCTTGTAGGAGTCTTTCCCTCACCTTGCTGGGTCTCCGTGTGTTTTATGTAAGTGGGATTTGGATATTTTTGCCTCGGATGCAGTCCCCTCCACCCTATGAGATAATCTCTTGTTAGTTCTGAGAGTTTGTCTTCCTTTTTTTTCTCATTCATAAAAGAAGGTGAGAACTTTTTTTGATGTTAACAAAGTAAGAAGGCTAAGATCATGGGCGCCTTGGCTCTGAAGAACAGGAATTACCAGTGGACTTTAGGAAAGAGAGTGACATGAGCTGATATGTGACTTAGAAATGACCCTCTGGCAGTGGAAAAGGGCCCCCGAGACCGCCCAGCACCCCCTTCTCCTGGAGCCCCTTATCCCCAAACACAAGTGTCTCTACGGGTTACCCTGTCCTCTTAAGACCCTGCTCCCTGGCCATAGCCCTGCGGGGCAGCAGTGGGCATCTGACCTGACCTGGGTCGACGTATCCCTTCCCCAGGAGGGCTCTGAGATGGGAGCAGATCACAGGCCTCTTTCTCATGGCAGAAGCTGCGAGAGCTCAGAAAGGCTGGGAGCCGTCTTCTCTGCTGTGCGGAGGGTGGGCCGGCAGGTGAAAAGACAGAAAAACAGCGACGACAGCTTTCCAGACCCTGGGTCAGGAGGTCACAGAGCCCCGGCTCTCCCCCTGTGCTGCACGGACATCCACCATGCCTGCAGCGGCGGCCCTGGGAACAGCGACCGTCCCCACCAGAGGAGAGCATGACGCCAGTCCTGGATGGTCTCAGAGCCTGGGACACATCTGATTTAGTCCCGGAAACCGCAGCCACGGTGATGCAGTGGGTGTGGGGGCGAAGACAGCCAAACTTCCCTGTCCGTTTCTCTTGTAGCTGAAAAAAAAGAAGCAGATTGAATTTTGCTCATATTTAGCATATGAACTAATAGAGGTCCATGCATCACATACCGTGTGTGTGCTCAGTCGTGTCTGACTCTCTGTAGCCTCCTGAACTGTAGCCCGCCAGACTCCTCTGTCCGTGAGATTCTCCAGGCAAGAATGCTGGAGTGGGTTGCCATTTCCTCCTCCAGGGGAGCTTCTCAACCCAGGGATCAAACCCGCATCTCTTATGTCTCCTGCATTGGCAGATGGGTTCTTTACCAGTAGCGCCACCTGGGAAGCCCTAGCATATGAACTAACAGAGGTCCCTGCATTTATAAATCAGCATGCACATTCTGGGATTTCTGTTCTTTTTTTTTCTTTAATTGATAGGGAAAATAAAGTAGGAAGACCCCGGCTATACACTGCTCTTCATATCTACATCATGTTTTCTAGCCAAAAACAGGAATCTGCAAAATGCCTCGTCCACCTCCTGCCTGCTGTGTCCTCTCTGGCCAATGGGAGTGCTCCAGCTCACACCCAGTTCAGTTCAGTCACTCAGTCGTGTCCGACTCTTTGCGACCCCATGGACTGCAGCACGTCAGGCCTCCTTGTCCATTGCCAACTCCCAGAGTTTACTCAAACTCATGTCCAACAAGTCGGTGATGCCATCCAACCATCTCACCCTCTGTCGTCCCCTTCTCCTCCCGCCTTCAATCTTTCCCAGGATCAGGGTCTTTTCCAATGAGTCAGCTCTTCACATCAGGCGGCCAAAGTGTTGGAGTTTCAGCTTCAGCATCAGTCCTTCCAATGAACACCCAGGACTGATCTTCTTTAGGCTGGACTGGATGGATCTCCTTGCAGCCCAAGGGACTCTCCAGAGTCTTCTCCAGCACCACAGCTCAAAAGCGTCAGTTCTTCAGCGCTCAGCTTTCTTTCACACCCAGGATTCCTCATCATCTCCCCAAAGAGGGCTCAGTTTGGGCGCCGTTCCCCAAGCAGGGTCTAAGCCCAGCCTTGCTCTTGCAGCTGCTCCGAACATTTGCTGCTTGAATTGACGGCTGCGGAGTTTTCTTCGATGCTGTTTGCAAAGGCCTGTGTGGTCCTCCTCCTGGGAGCCCGGAGAAGAAGGTGAAAGCTGGCGGAGGCTGGTGGGCCAATGTGTTTGCCCCCAGGCTCCACGGTTGGGGTGAACTTTACACCCTGGAAACTTCGATCTGACCAGGTAGGTGGGGGGGGGGGAGACAGTTAGAAGGACAGGAGACCTGCCAGGCCAGACAGGAGAGACTCCAGTGCGGGGAGCAGGACACCCCCGGGCGTGTCGCTTGGTCCCTTACATCCAGACACCGGGAACAAAATTAAAATCCCAGGGTCAGGTCTTTATCCGCCCAGTTCTGCAGTTAGAGCATCAAGTCCCCAGGGGTGCGTTGTGGGGTCTGCACTGGCCATTCCTCGTCATCCGCCTGCTTTCCGGACGACCTGGTTCTTCCAGAGGAAGACAGTGGCTGCCCAGCCAGCTCCCACCGGGACATCTCAGGGGGACGGGGACCAGCCCTTCTGGGGCAGGGACTCCCCAGTGATGGATCCGAAGGCGGCCCTGGGGCACAGCTGCTGTGAAGTGACCCGAGGGCACCCTCCAAGGGCCTTCTGCCCACTTCAGCCCCTCTTTCACCGAATGGCCCAGGGCAGACTGGACCTGGGCTGGAGGAGAGGAGCCCAGGGGCCAGCCCAGGGTGGCCTCAATGCAGGAATCCCGGGGCGCCGCCTCGAGTGGAGCTGGCTGGGTCCTTCCCCTCTCTCCTGTTTCCACACCCTCCCTCTCCCCACCCCGCTCCACCAGGGCCCCCAGCCCACACAGGCTTCCCAGACCCAGGGATGCACGGAGCCTCTGCTGGAGGCCCGTCACCCCATGCAGCACCTTCCAGCCATCTCTAGATGGCGCAGAGTGAAGCAAAGATTCGGGCCACCGAGCAGGCGGGGCATGAGGCGGGGCGGAATCAACAAGCTTGGGGTCAACAGGAACACGCCTGTGTTTGAAGTGAGACACCTGGACGGCATCCCGGGGCCCTTGCCAAAGCCCTCCAGTCACCCCCAGGTCCAGCAGCCTGCTCTGCGCCCCTGAGCCAAGACTGGACACACTCCTGCCCTTGCCTTGAGCATCAGGCTGTGTGTGGGGGGGGCAGACAGAGAGGGGACTCCGGCCAGAGTCTACAAGGCCAGGCTCCCTCTCACCTGGTGGGCCTGGCAGCTCCCAGGGGCCCCAGGTGCCGCCTGCAGAGCCTCCTCTGTGAGCCCTGGGCTCGAATTTGTGGGTCCGTGAGGCGGGCGTCTCTGCACACCAGTTCCCTCTCCTCCCGCGTCACTCTGCTAAGGGGTCTCGCGGGCTTTTTGGTAGGACCCCCATCCCGGGTGGGCTGCATAAGGCTTGGAACCCTGTCATCTCTTTCTGGACCCTCAGCCCAGCTCAGCTGGGGTGGATCTTGGCCGTGGCAGGATCTACTCGAATGCAGAGCTCTTGCTCCCCGATCAGGCCGCAGAGTTTATCATTCTCAGCGTGGAGTCTAGGAGAAGCTTCTCCGCTGGGGCAGGAGGTGGCGGTGGCACAGGGCGATGCCTGAACAAGTCCCAGCCCTCTCTGGCCTCACCTTCCCCATCTGTAAAATGGGGTCATAATCACCATCCTTCTGTCTCCCTGGGCTCTTCTTAAGATCAAGGGGAGAGGGAGGGAGCCGGAGGGAAGAGGGGGAAGGCTCAGGGGGTGGAGTGGGGGTGGAGGGAAGAAGGGCTGGGAGCAGAGGGAGGCGTCCTGCTGGGTCCTGGTTCACACCTGGTTCACTCGCCCAGCATCCCAGCATCCCAGCCTCACTGCCCTGGGCTTTCAGCCAAGGCCAGCACCGTGGAGCCTGGCAGAGTGCGGCCCTCCCCCGCCCGGCCCACTCTCCCGCTTCCTCAATTCCTCAGTCACCGCTGTCAGCCACTGACCCTAGACGCTCCTCCACGGCTGCCAGCCTCAGCCACACCCAGAGTCCCCCAGCCAGGCATCCAGCCCGTGGCCTGTGGGAGCCCAGACGGGTCTGAGTCACCGCACCCACAGAACGGAGGAGGAATCCAAGCGTTCAGAAACTGGGAGGAGATAGCGTCGCGCTTCCCCCAGCTGAGGAATCCGAGCTTCCGCACGTTAACCACCCACTGAGGTGGCACCTGCCTCCCCAGCCCTGGTCCCGGGCCCTGGAAGGGACCCTGCCGTGCGGGACACCAGGAGCCCAGAGCTCCCCTCGCTCCTCTCCCCTCATCTCCTGAGCACCCCCGAGTCACCCTGTGCAGCCAAACCTGTGTCACCTGGCCATGCCCCAGTCCCTCTCTGGGCCTCCCCTTCCCCATCTGTAAAATGGGCAGGACGACCGCACGGGTTCCTATACAGATCAAAGGAAGCAACATGTGAGAAATTGCCTTGATGAGACGCAGGCATCCCCCAAAGTCAGGATTCTGATCAGTTTGGGGACCTGGGCTCTAGCACTTGGGAGGTGCTCTGTGAACACCAGAGAAGTCAGTTTACACAACCCTGAAGCCCTCGCTTTTCAACTGCAACCAGACTGTCCTCGACCAGGCCAGGCTCTGACCAGGCCAGGCTCTCCGGGAATTCCTGCCCCCCTGGGGGGTGGGGCTTGGTGGGGGAGGGGGGTGGCAGTTGTGATGGGGGCAGAAATCAGCTAGCCCAGACTTGCAGGCCACTCACCCCCATGGTAGAGGGGCCCCCCAGGAAGGGCCCTTCTTTACACGTCTTCCTGTGGATCTGAATTCACACTGTGACGTGTGGTCGTACCAGCTTCAGCCTGTTTCCTTGTTGGAAGAGGAAGAGGGTAGTGAAGGGGTGGATTTCCTTCTGCAGAAGCGTGAGCCAGAGACAAAGCAAGCCCTGTCTACCTGGCCTCAGCACTCCCCCACGCACCCCGCCCAGGGAAGCCACGGAGCACAGAGGATAGAGATGATGGCAGACAGTGGGCCCAATGCCTAGGAGCCTTGGACTGTCAGAGCCCGGGGGTGGGGGCGCCTCAGAGCCCTCACTCTGCACCCCCACTCTGTGGACGGGTGACTGGAGGCCCAGAAACCAGCGCCACGGCTCAGTCTGAGCTGGATTCACCCCAGCATCTCTGACGGCCCAGCTCGAGCTGTCTCTGGAGGAGCTGCGAGGGAGGATGGCCAGAGGACAGCGGGCCGGAGAGACATGGCAGTCCACTGCCCAGGTCCCCGGCCGGCCAGCAGAGCACCTTGGATCAGAGCAGGTCCTCAGCCTCTAGCAGGGGTGTCTGCCCACACCAGCTGCCGTGGGTCCCTATGAGGCTATGAGGCTGGAGACAGTTGGAAAGGCAGAAACGCTCCCGGCAGCAGTGACGTGCCGGCTGTGTGCCAGGCCCCGTCCAGGCATCTGCTCCTCAGCCAGCCTCTAGGGCAGGGCAGTGAGCAGGGGGTCCCCCGGGCCCAGGTGCAGGGCGTGTGCAGAGCCCGGACCCCAGATTCTGGACAGGACAGGGAGAGGCAGGGCTCACCTCATCTCCCTCAGCAGTCTCACCCGGAGAGTGCGAACGAACGTCAAAATCCCCCCCACTCTGCCCCCCACCTATGGAAGCAGGGTCTCTGGGGTCCCGCCTCCCCTGCCCTGAAAGGCTCTCCCCTTCCCAGGCCTGTGGACAGGCAAGAGGTGAAGCTGGAGCATTCCCAGGGACAGGGCGTCTTCACAGCCCCCCCCTCCAGGGGAGGAAGACTGCGTGTGGAATTCTCCATGACCCTCCAGCATCCGTCCTCGGGAGGTGGCCGTGGACTTGCTGGCCCCGGTGCCCGAGCAGCTGCTAATTGGCGCTGCCGGTTCTATTTCTGCTCCAGCCCTAATGAGGTGACCCGATCCCAGCTGGCGAGCTCGGCGGCCCAGGGCCTGGCTGCACGTACCTGGACTGGGACTGCGAGGTGGCTGCCTGCCCAGGAAGGAGAGATTCTCCAGGACCTGGGGCTTCAAGGGCCAAAACCAGGGTATCGCAGGCGAGCCGGGAGGTGGAGGGGTTGGGGGGGTCCCCAGGAGCAGAGGAGCCTGGGAGCCTGCTCCGTGGGGCAAGTTTCTGGATGAGCTGGGGTTGGGCTGCTCAGAGTAGAGACAGGCAGGGGGCCCCTGGAAGTCATGAAGCCCACGCCGCACAGCTCATGGCCGGGGCCAGCCGCTCACAGCAGACCCCGGGGCGGGCGCTCCCCCAGGCTTGCTGCGGAGCCAGGCTGGGGCCTCCTGAGTTTGTGATGGCCCGGGGCACAGGCATCAGCAGCGACGATGTTCAGAAGAGGCTCCTGAAGGTTTTTCCCAGGGACGCCTTGGGGTCCTCCTCGCCTGCCCTGAAGCCAGCCTCCCAAACCCAGGGCCTCACCAAGCCCGCTCAGAGTGACACCTGCTGGGTTCCCACACCGGGCCTGACACTTCACACTCCTCTAGTAAGGACCTAGAGTCCTTACGATGCGCCACCTGCTCTGGTTATGGAATTGTCTGAACCTCACTGCATCCCAGGGGGTGGGCTTTAGGGCTGCATCTGCAGAGGGGAAACCAAAGCCCTGAGAGAAGTACTTTGTCGAAGGCAGCGCTCTCTGCAGAGGTGACATTTAGCAATGTGGACATCTTTGATTGTCACACCTGGGGCGGCTCCCGGCCTCTGGCGGGTAGAAGCCAGAGATGCTGAACGTGCTACAGTGCACAGGGCGGCCCCGCCATGGAGAATGACCCGGAATGACCTGCCTGGCATCAGTGCCAAGGTGCAGAAGCCTGCCCAATCTTCCTAGATAATCTGGGGCAGAGGGGCGGATCTGAACCCTGAGCTTCCGGCCACTTCACGCTCATCACCCTGGAGACACCTGGGTGCAAAGTGTCAGAGCGGGCAGGTGGCGCTGGGGCGACATGAGGCCAGTCCACCCTCTGCGGGCCCCACTCCCCTCCCCCCTCTGATCAGGCCCTCTCAGTTCCTTCAGGGGCTCCTCTCCAAAGTCCCCCTCAAATGTGCTCAGTGACGACACAAGTCCTCACCCAGCAGGGAGCCTTCCGAGAGGGGAAGGGGCACCTGCTGAAAGGCAGGGTGCAGCCGGGGTACCCTAAGACTGTCCCCAATCCTACTCCTGGCCCCCCTCTCTTGCTCGGGCCGGATCCACTCCCATCTGTTCACTGAGGAGTCTGGACGTGACCTCCAGCCCAGACCCACGCGCACCACTGCCTGCCGGAGCCCCACGGGGGTCGCTGTGTCCAGACTGCTCCTCCTGTGTCTGCCCACCCACGGGACAGGCGCCCGGCCACCCAGACACAGGGCGCGGTCAACCCAGATCCTTTGCTCTCTGTCCCCGCCCCCACATCCCGTCAATCACCGTGTCTGTCACTTCTGTCTTTTGACCACCTTGACCTGAATCCACCTGTCTCCACGTCTGCTGGCACCCTGGGGACACCATACTCTCCTGTATGGACAGCGGTAGGAGGAATCAGCTCTAATTGTGGTCAAGCATGTGTAGCGTAACATTCACCATTTTAACGATTTAAGAGTATACGATTCTGGGACTTCCCTGGCAGTCCAGTGGTTAAGGCTTCATACTCCCAAAGGAGGGGGCAAGGTTCAACCCCTGGTCAGGGAACTAAGATCCTACGTGCCACACAACGCGGCCAAAAAGAAATAGTGTACGATTCAGTGATATCTGGGACATTCACAACGTTGGGCAACTTTCACCTCTATCTAGTTCCAGAGCATTTTCCCCCAAAGAAACCCTGAACCCAGCAGCAATGACTCCCCAGCCTCCCTTCCTCAGCCCCCATCAACCACTGATCTATTTCTGTTTCCCTGGCTTTGCCTTTTCTGGACATTTCATGTCAGTGGGTCACACAATATGTTGTCTTTTGTGTCTGGCTTTTTTCACTTAGCATGTTTTCAAAGTCATCCGTGTTGTATCGGTGTTTCATTCTTTTTATGGCTGAGTCGTATTCCATTTCATGGCTATGCCACATTCTGTGTATCCGTTTACCTACCGATGTATTCTTGGGTTATTTCCCCCTTTTGGCCACTGTGATTAGTGCTGCTGTGAACATGAGTGCACAAGTATCTGTCTGAGTCCCTACTTTCCTTTTTTTAAGTACTTATTCATTTGGCTGGGCCAGGTCCTTAATTGCAGCACACAGAATCTTTAGTTGTAGCATGCTGGCTCTTAGCCACGGCGTGTGGGATCTAGTTCCTTCTTGTTGTTGCTGTTCAGTTGCTGAGTCGTGTCCAGCTCTTTGCGACCCATGGACTGCAGCAGGCCAGGCTCCTCTGTCCTCTACTCTCTCGAAGTTTGCTCAAATTCCTGTCCATTGAGTCGGTGATACTATCCAACCATCTCATCCCCTTCACCTCCTGCCCTCAGTCTTCCCCAGCATCAGGCAGGGTCTTTGCCAATGAGTCAGTTCTTCGCATCCCGTGTCCAAAGCACTGGAGCTTCAGCTTCAGCATCAGTCCTTCCAGTGAATATTCAGGGTTGATTTACTTAGGATTGACTGGTTTGACCAGTTCCCTGACCAGAAATCAAACCCAGGCCCTCTGCATTGGGAGCATGGAGTCTTAACTGCTGGATCACCAGGGAAGTCCCCAGTTCCTGCTTTCAAATAATTGCTGAATCATATGGAAATCATGTGTTCCTCTATGTTTAACTTGTTGAGGAACAGCCAACCTATTTTCAACAGTGGCCACCCCAATTTACATCCCCAGCAACAGTGTATGGGGTTCCAGTTTCTCCATAGCCCAACCAACACTTGGTACTTTCCATTTTTTAATTATAGCTTCCTAGCAGACGTAAAGATATGTATGAAAGTGAAAGTCACTCAGTCGTGTCCAACTCTTTGCAACCCCTTGGACTATACAGTCAATGGAACTCTCCAGGCCAGAACACTGGAGTGGGTGGCCTTTCCCTTCTCCAGGGGATCTTCCCAACCCAGGGATCGAACCCAGGTCTTCCACGTTGCAGGCGGATTCTTTACCAGCTGAGCCACAGAGGAATGTGGTATTTCACTGTGGGTTTGATTTACTTTTCCCCGAGGACTGATGATACTGACCGTCTTTCCGGCACTTCACTGGCCATTTGCAAATCTTTTTGGGGGGAATGTCAGCATATATTTGAGATCATCTAGCCCATGACTCTTCATGTGGTGGCTATTTCAGATCTCAATCCAGACAAGACTAGTCTCAATCTGGTTTTGGGAAAGCCGCTCTACAGATCCCAGCGTCAAGACTCTGGAGCTGAGCTTCCTGGGACTCTGACTCACCGCACCTCCCCCGCGGGTGCTGCTGCCCTGTCCCCTGCCGTGGACAAAGGCAGAGGTCACCAATCAATCACAGCGCTGGAAAGCCCAGGGGTTTTATTGCCTAAGCAATTGGGCAACTGGACTGCATTCCTGCCTGGGAGGAGTTCATCCAAGAGATGAGGAAAAAGGCATGAGTGGACCCCCCATTTTCGGGTGCCAAGGCAGGAGTCTACACTGGGGACAGCAGCCCCCAAGGAGGGGGTCTCTCTGGAACCCAAGGGGGCACAGAGGCTGTGATGGGGTTTAGGGGCTGGTTGATAACACCCTTCCCACATTCTGAACCACGTGAGAGACAAGACACAGAAGTCAAACATGAAACTGTCAGCTTTATTACCGATAAAGCCAGTCTGACCCCCAAGGAGACAGTCCTTCATACCCACTGGAATGTGCTGATTGTAATAATGTTCACAGCCCTAAAATTGAGAGTTATGCTCTATTCGGTGGGAATGTTTAGAACTTCAGGTTCAGGAGGCAGCATCTCAAGTGACCCTGAGAGAACAGCTCTGAGGAGACGAGAGGAGGGCCCAGGTTAAATAAAAGCTTTACAACAGGGGACAGGTAGCCTGAACATCAAAAGATGATGGTTAATTAAGGAGAGCCAGGTATCCCAAGTCAAGGAACGGAGCGCTTTTCTGTATATGGGAAGATGCAAGAGCCTGGGACCCCTGAAATCACTCCTCGCCCCTGGGGCCAGTATCCTGGGCTTCCCCTGACTTTCCTCGGGGCTCTCCTTTGGGACTGGCCTGCATGATGGCAGGTATTCTTTCCTTCCTGAGTTTGCTCAGGGCCACCAGCTCATGTTGAAGCGCTGCAATTGCTGGTGACTGGGACGTCCTTTGTTTACTGATATGGAAAGAAATAGTCCATTTCTCAGATGGCTATAATCAAAAAAGCCGGCGGCAGCAAGTGTTGACAAGGACGTGCAGTGTGTGGAAGCCTTGTGCCCTGCTGGTGGGGCAGCTGTGGTGGAAGAGTCTGGCGGGCTCCTCAGCAGTCGAGCACAGAGCTACCGTGTGACCCGGTGATTCCATGCCTAGGCATGTACCCAAGAGAAGTGACAACATGTTCACGTAAAAGCTTGTCCATGAATGCTCACGGCACCACAATTCACCGCCAGTGAAAGAGTGGAAACATCTCAAATGTCCATCAACTGATGAATAAACAAAATGTGGGCTAGTCATACCATGGAGTATTATTTGATTATAAATTAGAGTGGAATTTATTTTATAAAATAAAATAGAATGACACAGGCTACCACATGATGAATCTTGAAAACATTACGAAAGGTGAGAGAAGCCAGTCACACAAGGCCACATATATTATGTGATTTCATTTATACGGAGTATCCAGAATAGGCAAATTCAGAGAGACAGAAAGCAGACTAGTATTTGCCTAAGGGTGTGGGCAGGAAAGGGGAGGAAGTGGGGTACTCCTGCGGGGTAGGAGGCATTTCAGTAAATAAAGAATGCGTGGCCATCAACCCACCAAATGCTGGGGCTGCTGACCTCCCCCACAGAGCACCCTGCGGGGATTCAGGACGAGAAAGACCATCCTGGCCAGGACACTGGCCACATAGCGAAGATGCGTCTCTAAGGACTGATTTCCATGAGCCCAGGCTCCCTCATCTTCCCATACATAGAGGAGAGCTAAATTTCTTAAGGTGTCTGATTTGGGGTTTCCTGGTGGACCCAGTGATGAAGAATCTGCCTGCCAATGCAGGAGAATGCAGGAGATGTGGTGTCAATCCCTGGCTCAGGAAGAGCCCCTGGAGGAGGAAATGGCAGCCCACTCCAGGGTTCTTGCCTGGGAAACCCCACGGACAGAGGAGCCTGGTGGGCTACAGTCTGTGGGGTCGCACAGAGTTGACTTAACAACGGAGCACACACCCAGACACTGAGGACTTGAGTCTAGAAGGCAGGCTCTCAGATGGTTCTGAGCGACTGTTCCAAAGAAGATAGGAAGCAGCCAGGATATATAGGAGGTTTTGCACAAAAAAAACAAAAACAAAAAACCCAAGTAGTCAAACATCAAAAGATTAATGCTCATTAAAGAAAACCAGACGCCTTGGGTTTTGAACTGAGCACTTTACTAAGATTGGAAAGATGTAAGAGTCTGGACTCACGGAAGTCACACCACTGATCTGTGTCTTGGCCAAGTTTTCTCCATCCTGAATCCTCTCCGGGCGCTCAGTGTTGGGGGCAGGGCTGCAGCGGCCGGGGGCTGGATGGTCACAGTAATCCTTCGCTTACATACAAAGCAGGCAGCGCGTTACCTCCACGCCCTGCTTAACCCAGACGCCCTCCCACCCGGGGCCCTGGCTCCCACGTGGCGTCTGCCCACACCTGTGAGCCCGGCACCCTGGACTTTGAGCCAGGGCCTCTGGCGTCACCACCAAGGCCCCCTTGGGCTCTGGCTCTTGTCCCGGCTGAATCCGTTTGCATGTAGCACATCCCTGAATGTTACTCTGTCCTTGCCTCTCTAGAAGCCTTTCCTTTACAGTTTTCTCTCTGCCACTGGGGGCTTGTATCCCTGCTACATACTCATCAATCTCTATCGTTGAATAATGACTTTTTCAATCTAGCTTCACTTCTGTGGTTTCAGTGAGATGTCACAAATGGGCTGGTCTCTGAAGGCCTACAGGCTTTCTTGTCCTGCCAAAGGTTTTATATTTTGGATTGGAGTTACTAGTTAATATTTAAAAACCATAAGGTTACACACACACACACACACACACACACACAAGTGTGTTTCTGGCTTCTCTCAAAAACACCAGCAATCTGACAGCAAGAGTCCCTGTTTCACAGGAGCTGAAGGGCCCTGTCATCTTTCAACAGGAAGGTGAGTCTGGTGCCTCAGTCCCCACCATGCCCTAACGTTTGCCCCAGCCACTGTTTCTATATACAGCCCCTGATTTAAACCCAAATTTGCCTCAAGTTGAAATTGCTCTGTTGACTTTCCCATGCTCGCATTTTCATTCACTCAACAAATACTTATTTGAAAAGCAGAGAGCTTGCCGAGGGCTTCCCAGGTGGCTCAGTGGCCAAGAATCCACCTGCCAATGCAGGAGGTACAAGAGACCCGAGTTCCATCCCCGGGTCGAGAGGACCCCCTGGAGGAGGAAACGGCAGCCCGCTCCAGGACTCATGGCTGGAGAATTCCACGGACAGAGGGGCCTGGTGGGTTCCATGGGGTGGCAAAGAGTCGGACGCGACTGAGCGACTGACGCACAGAGTTCGCCAGGTGCTGTGTGGGCACCAGGGAGGCAAACGTGAAGACGAGGCCCTCGCCTGGTTCACCCCCACCCTCTGCCCATCTGCCCTCACGCCTCCTCACAGCCTCAGCCCCGCCCTTTACTCCGGCAGCTACCTCCCCTGACCAGGAGCCGAGTCAAGAGCAGAGAAGCAGCTGGGCCCTGAGGGCAGACAGACAGAATTCAGAAGAAAACTGGATTTCCATTTGAAGAGGGTCCCTTTGGCCGCTGAGCGGGAGCTGGAAGAGCAACGTGTCCAGGAGGCTCGTTGGATGCCCTCTCCTCCCCAGGTGTGTTGACCCTTCTGACGGGTCTGGACGAAATTGTGGATCTCAGCTCCTGAAACCACACTGGTTTCCTGCAAGGAGTCCTGCGGATAAGATGCAAGACTTGGACATCTCCCTAAACATGGACTGTCTGCCCACGTCCCTCGTCACCTTCACTCTGAATGGCAGCTTGGCAAGAAAATGACCCTCGTGGGGACAGCTGCCTCTCACCCCAGCCACGCAAACAAAGCTCTGAGATTTCGTAGCATCTGAGAAAGAGTTTAGAGGGTTCTTGTGTATCTTTTTGTTTGGTTGCTTGAGGATATTTTTCGGATGTTTCCCTAACACAAACGGATGTTACAGCACTCTGGCGGCTGATGTGGGAGTTTGTCTATAGAAACAGACCATGCCTATGTCTAGCTCAGACAAAGCAGCACTCACAACCCACTGAGCCTCAGGCCCCTCATCTGTAAAATGGGCACAATTACCTTCATCTCCAGGGAAGGCCATGAGCCGGGTCCCGACTGACACAGAGCAGGCTATGAATAAAGGTGGGCATCGCCGCTGCTGCAGGACTTGGTGACTTCCCTCCGTTTCTTGTTAGTCTCTCAGTCGTGTCCAGCTCTTCGCGACCCTGTGGACTGGAGCCTGCAGCCTCCTCTGTCCGAGGGGTTTCCTAGGCAAGACTGCTGGAGCGAGGGGCCGTTTCCTCCTCCCAAGGAGTCAACCCGCGTCCTCTGCCTCTCCTGCACTGCAGGCGCACCTCCTGCCTGTCCTGCAAGTTGGGAAATGCATTGCTCTGTGTGGACCGTCATCCCCGATCCTTCTCTGGGGCCCACAGCGAGGCCTGTGCAGGAGGCCCTGCCGGACTCTGCTCCCGGGCTGGGTCCCTGCACCTGCCGGGGCCTGGCACACAGTAGGGCCCAGTGAGCCTGCGTCAGTGGGATGGCTGCTTGCCTGGACTTTTCAGAGGTCGCTGCCCGTCTCTGGCCTCAGTGACTCCATCTGTCAAGGAGGCGGAGCACAGTGGTCCACGGTCCCTGATCTGAGCCCCGCGCCCTGAGCTCACCATTCACGCCCCCCTCCCGCCTGGTTTTCCAGCTTCCGCTGCACACAAACCGTGCATGCGAGCGCGCAGCTCTCCGGCTCGCCTTTGACTTGGTGTCCTCCCACGCACGCTGTCCTCTGGCCAGCTGCCACTGCTCAGCGATGTCTGGCCGGGTATGTCTTGGTTCCACTGATTTCAGTCATTCTCTATGGTGCCCTGGCAATTCAGTGTTGTTTCCGATTCTTCTTCTCTCCCCACCTTTTTTTGTTTGCTTGTTTGTTTTGTTTTGGACTCAACAGGAGATTCCTTGTGCTGCAGAACTCCTGGACCGAACTCAGATTATGTTTGTTTATTCTTCATCTTTAAGATTGTCTTTCCTCCAGAAGGCATTACTTGCGTTTTCCTGGGTTTATCTGAAGCAGGTTTTCTCCTGCCCCCTCCCCCCCGGGTTCACAGCCCCATCCCCTGCCTTCTGTCCCCAGATCCACCGACCTACTCCTCCTGGTTCATGGACATCACCGTCGCCCTCCCCTACTGTGTGGCTCACTCAGATCATCTTTCCCCCATGTCTTTGCAATTTTACAGAGCTTGGATAGAAAAAGACAAATACAGTGTCTATCCAGGTGCGTTCTCCAGCCTTTCCCAATCAGCCTGAAGATCACGGCGGACGGCTGTCCTATGCTATCACTGCCTCTGCCACGTCCCCAGCAGGCCTGGGCGCCACAACAGGTGTTCCCTACCCCAGTCCACTCCACCTGATCAAGGCTACTCTGCCGGCCCGGCTACATGCTGGGCCATAGATGTCACCTGGCCGGGAACCTCCCAGGGTCCTCCTCCCCCGACCCCCCAAGGCTGGACACTGTAGCAGCGCCCCCCGCCAAGCACATACACAGGAGTCAAGATCACACTGTGGGAATCAGAAGTGGACTCTCTGCAGACCTGGGGGAGGCCTCCCACCGCCCTCACTGAGCTCACACTGCCTCTGAGGAGCCCAGCCAGCCGGCAGGCTTTCCCCCCGCCGGCAGGCTTTCCCCCGGCTGCAGAGATGGGGAGGGGGAATCTCCCCAGAGTCCAAGACCCTCCCCCCGGGGGATCTGGCCTTTTCTCCAAGACAGCCTACTGCAGCGCTAACAGCACACCCCCACCTCTGACAAGGCGGACCCACTCTCAGGGCCTCTGGGCCTGGTCCCCACTGGCAGAGAAACCCAGATGCTGTTGACAGGACGGCCGGGTTGTCCGAGGGCACCTTTTGGGCTTCCACCGCCCCACGTGTCACTCTGTGCTCCTCCCC
The DNA here is from genome assembly GCA_020226075.1 of Hydropotes inermis. Taxonomy (NCBI): domain Eukaryota; kingdom Metazoa; phylum Chordata; class Mammalia; order Artiodactyla; family Cervidae; genus Hydropotes; species Hydropotes inermis. Next base: position 3,068,654 of record CM035292.1, read on the forward strand.
TCACTGCTGGGTGACCCTGGCCCTGACCCCGCGGAGGCCGTCCCCTCCCCTGCAGCGCAGGCTGACCCTGGAGACGAGATGAGCTACTGCTGAGCACACAGCCAGGCACCCTGTCAGTGCCTGACCCAGCTGGCTCACCCGAGCAGGCCTGGGGGCCCGTGGGGCCCAGACTGGACCCCGTCCTGGCCTTCGAGCCCTCCCGTGGCACACTTCTCCCCACGGTGCCCAGGGGTGCGGGCGGCCTTGATCCCTGGCCATTGTGGCGTTATCCTCGGCTAGCCCCACCCCCCAGCCGGCCCTTCCAGCTCAGGTCGGCCCTCGACCACCACCCCCGAGGTCCACCACCCCTGAGGTCACCACCCCTGAGGGCCACCCTCCACGCCAGCCCAAACTCAGGGCTTTCCTGGGTGGGCAGACAGCCTCTGCAGTCCGCCCTCTGGGAGTCTGGATGAGGACCCACAAGAGCAGGTCAGGCAGGACGGTCCTGTGTGCCCCCGGGGTGGCCCTGCTGGAGTGCCCAGGGTGGGACCCACTGGGGCACAGGCTGACCTGGAGTGCCCTTGTCCTCACATTCCAGAGTCTTCTATGCCGGCGTGGCCCTGGGGCGCCCAGCGGGCTGGTTACCTTTCCGTACAATGTGAGCAGGCCAGGTTAGTTTGCGGCCTCAGTCTTCCCATGTGTAAAATGGGGCTAATGACTCCCACTTGCAGAGGTTGTTACTGTATCACAAGAGCAACGTGCGTGCATGCATGCTAAGTCGTTTAGTCACGTTCAACTCTGTGCAACCCGGTGGACTGTAGCCCGCCAGGCTCCTCTGTCCATGGGATTCTCCAGGCAAGAATACTGGAGTGGGGTTGCCATGCCCTCCTCCAGGGGAACCTTCTCCACCCAGGGATTGAACCTGTGTCTCTTACAGCTCCTGCATTGGCTGGTGGGTTCTTTACCACCGGTGACACCTGGGAAGCCCCCACAGGAGCAATGCAGGGACGTGCATTTTGGTAACTTATCAGCTTACTCTCCCCTGGGCATTTCTTCCTGCAGCAATTGGAAGCTCTTCCTCCAGGACGAAGGGCGCAGGGTGGAGGGTGGAGGGCAGCAGGTGGCCTTGCTGGCAGCAGGTGCGGCTGGGGAAGGAGTTCCCTCCACACCCCGCAGGGTTCTGATGTCAAGTCAGGTGCTGCCTTCGTGGGGAGGAAGCCTGGGAAGATAAGCAGGCAGCTGTCGCGGTCCACACGGCCAGGGGCTCCCAGGACAGCAAGGAAGTTGGTCAGAGGTCATGGAGTGGATGGTGGTGGAAGACGCTGGTGGTGCCAGGTGCCCGCAGGTGGCTAGGGCTCAGTGGGCCTCGGGCAGGGATGAGCCAGCGGGCAGGACGCTCGTGGGCCCAGACAGTGCTTCAGAGACCAAGCATCCCACGAGTGAGGTGACCTGGGCAGGCACAGTGCAGTTCAGGGGGCTCTGGCCAGTGCTGGCAGAGGTGTGCAGCCCAGACAAGCTGGCCGCTGCGGGCTGCAGGGCAGATGGGCCACCAGGCAGCCGCCCAAGCTGGCAGCAGGGACACGGGACAGGGCAGGTGGCAGGGCCTGGAGGGCCAGGGCTGCAGGCTGCCGGGCTGAGCCCTTGCCCTCTGGCCCCGCGGGCTGCCAGGGCTCATGGAAGCCCCGCCGAGGACCGGCCAACTGCGCGCCCAGCAGGCCAGCGACAGTGTGCCCCGCAGAGCTGCCGCGGAGAGGGGCCGGGCACGGGCAGCCCAGAGGAGGCCCCCGCGGAGCTCCCCCCCGATTCAGCCGCCTTGGAGGAGACCGCCAGCGGGACTTCCCAGGCAGACAGGTGGGAAAGGCCCAGGGCCCCACATGGGACAGGTGAGCGGCGAGGCGGCCGGAGGGCCAGCCAGGGAGCTGAGGGCACTTCCTGAGCAGAGGGCCATGCCGCCCCCGCCGTGTGAAGGTCCTTGCTGTCTGCTCCTGATTCTTTGCAGCCAGCTCTGAGGGGCACATCAGGACCTGGGGCACAGCAGGGGTGGGGGTGGGGCTGCCAGTGGCTCTGGAGGTGAAGCCGCCTCCTTCTTCCCAGCCCCCAGTGCTGTGCTGAGTCACAGGCCCACAGCCCTCGGCGGGGCCTGACCCCCAGCCCAGCCCTCTCCCCATGCAGCTCAACCCCAGGAAGCCTGCCTTCTGGAAACTTTATTTCTATACTTTCTCCCCCATTTAAGCATGGGAGTCCTGCATTGGCCAGGCCCCTCTCCAAACTGAGGAGGACAGCTCCCTGGCGTGGAGGGCCACAGGAGAGCTTTGCCAGGGCTGCAAGATGCCACAGACTGGGTGGCTTAAACAATAAAAGTTTATTTCCCCAGTTCCAGTGCAGGGAACCTACAAGTCCGAGGTCAAGGTGCCAACAGGCTTGGTTCCTCTGAGGCCTCTCTCGGTGACTTGCAAGTGGGGCCTCTTGTGTTTGACCCTCTGGGCACCAGCACACCCGGTGGCAGTGTCCAGATCTCCCCCCTGCTAAAGCCACCAGCCACACTGGATGGGGGTCCACAGGCCACACTTCACCTTAATCACCTCCACACGCACGTTCTGAGGTCCTGCGGGGCTAGTACCACAGCCTGCGGATTTTAGGAGTCACAACACCGCCCACAGCAGCCACTAGGAGACCCTGGCCTGGCCTATGGTCTACCAAGGGAGAGGGAGGCGGTCCCTGGGGCCCCCCAGTGTTCTGTACTTGATGCTGGGGCCTCCCCCACGGAGGAGATGAGGGTGGGAGGCAGGGGGACCCGAGTCCTCTCTGGGCGCCCCCTTGGATGCAGGACTGTACGAGCTGACCCATGGCATTCAAGGGCCCTACACAAGTGACTGGAGAGGGCAGAAGGGGCCCAGCCCAGGGAGGCCCAGGCAGAGGTCCCACGGCGGGGCTGGCATTTCGGAGTCCCTGCCCACCAGCTGGTTCCTGCCACAGTTCTTCACAGTTCTTGTCGTTCAGTCATTAAGTCTGTCCAACTCCTTGCGACCCCATGGACTGCAGCACACCAGGCTTCCCTGTCCTCCACTGTCTCCCAGAGTTTGCTCAAATTCATGTCCATCGAGTTGGTGATGCCACCCAACCATCTCACCCTCTGTCGTCCCCTCTCCTCCTCCCCTCAATCTTTCCCAGCACCAGGGTCTTCTCCAGTGGCTGCTTGCCTCACGTGTCCAAGTATTGGAGCTTCAGCATCAGTCCTTCCAATGAATATTCAGGGTTGATGTCCGATTTCACTTCAGGGCAGTGCTGTGATACCACCCCTGCCCGGTGCTGGCACAAGATTTCCAGAGAAGTTTCATATCCACGTTTTCAGAGCCGTGGGAGGGAGGCGGCAGGACAGGCCTCGCTGCCAAGGGCCCTACCCGGCTGGGAGATCAGGTACCTTGTGCCCAAGGGAGGGGCTAGAAACCCGCCCCCGCCCTCTGTCCTGTCCTGGCTCCTGACTCCCTGCCCCAGGCTGAACGGGGGCTGGGCTCCAGCAGGAGTGAGTCACAGGGAGCTGGCAGGATAAGACCAGTACGTGTGGCTCCCTGGTGCCAGGCATGGGCAATAAGGCTGCGTGCCCGCCCTTCTGCCATCTGAGGGAAGACCCATGCCAGAGAAGCCAAGGAGAGCTGGGGGCAGGCGGGGAGGGAGCAGGCACAGGCGGTTCAGGCCTCTGGAGCCAGACCTGTCACTTGGGAGGCTGCTGCTCTGGACAGCAGCTTCTTCAGCGACAAGTCTGGGACAGGTGCAGTCACGGGACAAAGGTGGGCACCCTTATTACGTGCCCCAGTGTGTTCAGGGCTGGTGCCTTGGCGCCGGGCAAGTCCACGTCCTCATGAGCTGAGGGCAGTGCCGGGGGCGGGGTGTGCTCTGAGAGCAGGGCCGGAGCCCCACTGGGCTGAGGGCGTGGTCAGCGAAGGCCCCTGTGGACAGGGGCCGGTGGAGCTGAGCTGGAAGGTGAGAAAGAGTCCGGGGGTGCCAGGGTGGTGCCTTCCGGCTCAGAACAGGAACCCCCTCTCCTTGGGCCTGTTCAGGAGGGAGGGGAGGGCCCAGCGGCCCCCTCCAGCTTCCTCCCAGGTCCCTGAGGGGGAGACCTCCTTCAGGGACCCCTCCTGCCTGCTGGCCTGCAGGTCCCTCCCCTCCACTGGTTTCCCCAGCACCCCAGCCTGTGCAGGACGGCTGACCTTGAGAACCTGGGCTACGGGACCCTGAGCTGCTCTTGGCAGCCCCCAGCCCAGACACATACCCCAGTGGGCAGGAAGGGGTGGCTGGACCCTGGCGGGCCTCTGAGCCGCGCCTCTGCCATCCGTGACCAGGACAAGCCTCCTCAGGGGCCCTCTGTCCCGTCTGGGTGTGCAGGCCCGGCAGGGCCCTTAGACTCAGACTGCCTGCTTCACACGCTGGCTCCATCTCTTCCTGCTCAGCCCTCAGTGCCTGAAACTGCCCCCCTTAGGAACGGCAGAGGGGGGGGGTCCTGGAGCACCCCGGGTGGTCATAATGATGGCCCCAGAAGCAGAGGAGGTGGTGTCCACTGCCAGGCTGGGGCCAACAGGGTCCACACCTCCCGAGGGTGCCTGCCAGGTCTTCAGGTTTATTTCCAAGAGGAGAAGAAGGGGATCCAAGATGCGGCCCGACACCGGCGGCCAAGCTGCCCGGGGTGGCCCCGTGAGGAGGGGCAGGTCAGTTCACGCCCACCCGAAAACCAGGTCCCTCCCGCCACACCCTCAGGACCGCCCGGGGAGCATTGTCTGCGCCCCTGGAGGACGCCGCCTGTCCCAGCGACCAGCCAGGGAGGCGCTACTGAGCTCCACGCCCCCAGGTCACTCTGGCCCGGGGACCCTACGGTCGGAGGCCACGGGAAGCCGCCTCCTCCCCGGTCAGAGCTAAACCCCAGAGCTCAGCCGGCCCCCCGGCGCCTCGACCCCAGCCCAGCGGCGTCCTCGATCGGCCGCCCCCTCCTCCTTACCCGCACCCCGCCCGCCCCCTTCGCCTTCCTCCTCCGCGCAGGCCCCTCCTCGGCTCCTCTGCCCGGAACCCCGCGCCCTCGTCCGCCTCCCCCCTCCTCGCCCTCCTTCTCTCCCCGCCGCCGGGCCCCCCAACGGGATCCCGGACCCCTCCTCGTCCCCGGGTGTGCCCCGCCTCCCTCGGCCGCCCCCCATCTCTCCGCGTCCGGCCCCCAGCCCGGCCCTCCGCTCCGTCCGGCCGCCCTCGCCGGCCTCCGCGCGCTGCCCGCGGCCCCTCCTCGGGGCCCGCGGCCGCTCCGC
>CM035292.1:3074320-3100392 GCA_020226075.1 Hydropotes inermis
GGCCAGTTTGCTGGGGCCACAAAGTCAAGGTGGTCTCAGACTCTTGCTTTGCAGCCTGGGGGTCACCAGAAGCATGGTCTACAGAGCGCTCCTCTGTGGCCAGTGGTCTGAGACTTCACCCTTCCTCCAGCTTTCTGTTGTCCCCTGGGGAGGAAGTGTCGTCCTAGAACATCAGCCTCAGCCTCCTGGCACCACGAAGCAGGTCTAGGTCTCCCCTGGCCTGGCCCCGAGGGCGTTTGAACTTCCCTGTGAATCTCTGCCTCGGGATGGAGCGCTGCCACTTCATGGGGCTCCTGGTGCAGCCGCGTGCTCTGTCCTATGTCACATTCACACACAGCGCGTTCCTGCCGGGCAGCTTCTCCTGGATTTTACCGATGAAGAGGCCGAGCCTCAGGAGTGGGAGAGACCGGCCCAGCTAGTGGCTGAACCGGCGTGTGAGGCGTGGTGGGTCCGATTTCAGCCGCTGGGCCCAGGTGCCATGGCCTGCTTCAGGCCGCAGCAGCCACGTGGACACCGAATGCACCCCGCCCGTCTGGGATGTCTGGGTGGGGGACTCGCGTTGCCAGGCTTTCAGCGTTGGCATCCTCGGCCAGCTGTCATTATGGTTTCCGGCCCCCAGATTCTGGGTTTTGTGCACTGTGGGTCAGCTTGCTTTTCCGAGCTCCTCACTTGCACAGCGGCCCGCCTCTTTCCTGAAATGGTGGTTGCTTCCCTCTCCCAAACCGTGAAGGCCCTCGTGTATGGGTTCACCCGGAGTTTTCCTGAGTGGTGTGCGAGAGATGAGTGCCCCCTCCCTGGAGAGGCTGGCGCTATCGGAGCCCGTGCCACCCACCATCCTGAGGAGACCCTGGGTCAGCTGCTGCAGCTCGGGGGCCTCCTCATAGCTGCTCCCCGAGAGGAGCCAGGCCCGAGAGAGGTGACCCCATGGCCGAGGGCAGAAGACAGCCAGTCCAGGGGACGTTTCAGAGTGGCAGCCCCCGGCCCTGCCGCAGTCCCAGGTGTGCCTGCGTGCGGGCTGGACGGTGGCCTGGCGGGGGAGGGAAGCGGGGAGGGCCGTGCAGAAGCCGAGTGGACTGAGACCGCCTCAGAAGAAGGACCGAGGGGGGCCCGGGGCTGGGGCGACCGTGGGCAGCGGGCGCGGCCACCTCGTCTGACCTGCGCAGCTTCTCCAGCGTCGCTCCTGTTTCCAGAAGGGGAAACACGGGAGTTGTGAGTGGGTTGCGATGGACGGTATGTAATGTACACAAGGGAGCCGGCGTTTAATCCAGGTCCAGGCTTCCTCCTCGGTGGGGGGCTCCGAGCAAAGGTAGGACCAAGAACCGGGAGGCAGTGCCTTCTGGACCCCGCGAGGGCTGCTCTCTTAAGGAGGCTGCGAGGCTCCCCGGCACCAGCCCAGTCGGAAGTGGGGCCGACTGAAAACAGGAAACGCGGACCAGCCTTCTCACGGTGGCTCGGGCTAGCTGAACCTGAAACAGGCTGAAACTGTACCCAAGTGTACCCCAGGGCCATGCAAAACACGCTCAGAGAGACTCTGGAAGCGTTCCTTTGGAGTTGGGGCTGGGACGCGCACGCATGTGTGTGTGCGTGTGTGTGTGTGTGTTGGCAGCGTGGGGTGGAGGTAGGGCTATGCCCACCCTCCTCCGGCAGCTTCCCTCTCCCACCAAGGATGCCCCGGGTTGCTGGGAAGCTCCTTGGACAGGTTACCATTTTATTTACAGTCCAAAACCCCTGCACCATGCTCATGAAAACATAGGCAAGCCACGGATATTTAAAACTAATTTTTTTTTTCTGCTTATGAAGGTGATTCATGTTGGTTTAATAAAATCCAGAAAACACAGAAAAACACACAGGAAAAGAATCACCCACAGTCTTAACCTTCAAGAGTTAAATAATATTTGGTGTTGGTCTCTATGTAAGTGTGCGTATTTCTGTTTACTCTCTTAAAACATGATTTTTTTTCACATTAGCTTTATTGAGGTGTAATTTGCATACTATGAAACTCACAAGTTTTAAGGATGTAATTTGGTGAATTTGCCATTTTTGAACATCTGGCCTAAGGAAAAAAAGACTAGTATTTAATAAACTGTGTTTTATACTTTAGGAGATATATTTTCTGTGTGTTTGTTAAGGTGCTGATGGCAGCTTTTTTTGCTTTCTGTCCCCAACCCAGTTTATTTATCCTCTCGACTGGTCTAGATTTTCGCACAGCAGACGTTTCTAGAGAACCTAGTTGGTCTCTGCCTTTCACGTGCTGTTCTGTGAGCATGTGGGTGGGTCCAGGGTAAGGTGGCCTTGGTTCAGATGGTAAAGAATCTGCCTGCAATGACGAAGGCCCCTGGGTCAGGAAGAGCCCTGGAGCAGGGCGTGGCAGCCCGCCCCGGTGTTGTTGCCTGGAGAGTCCCCGTGCACAGAGGAGCCTGGCGGGCTGCAGTCCACGGGGTCTCAGGGTCGGGCACGCCTGAGCGACGGCACACGAGCTGGCTTCACTTTCGGGATCTTATCTCGCCCTCCTGAGCGCAGCGCCCTGTGCGTTCTCCTCCTGACTCACCTTCCGTCCCAGTTTCTCCTGAGCCCTGGTTCCGAGTTTCTGGCACGGCCCACAGGAGACAGCCAGCCGGCTCCTGGGCCTGTGAGCCCCGGCGTGTGGAGGCTCCGCGCTCTCCGCTCCCGTGTGGTTCTCGTTAAGCCCCAGGCCGGCTCAGGTGCCTCCTGCAGCCCTGCCTCCGGGCTTGCCTTGTCCATCCTTGCCCACTCTGTCCCCTCCCTCGAGCACCTTCTGATGGGTGACCCCAAGGTTAGCAGATGGAGGTTTGGAAAGCACCGTGAAGCCCGTCTAGTACAGCCCCAAAGCCCCTGGCTAGGCACTCTCCCCCCCCGACCGCCACCTCCTGGGATGCTTGTCCTTCTAGAAGATTCTTTCATGTGCCGGGCAGCTTGCCAACTAGTTCGCAAGCTGCCTGTGCCTGCCTCACTTTCAGGGCTCCTCGGCTCCAGCCTCCTTGACTCCTGAGGCCCCTGCTGAGCCAGGGAGTCCCCACACGACAGCCCTGCTCTCCCCCAGGGCCCTCCCCCCACCCGTGTTCAGATCTTACCTCTGCTCAAGGCCCAGCTCCGCTGGCACCTGGCCCTTCCCTCATCGTTCTTTGGATATGTTTGTTTGTCCAGCTGTTCATCCCTCTATGCCAGCTGTTTCCTTCTGCTTTGTGTTACGGGTTTTCCCTGTTTTCTTTTTTAGGACTATCTGCCTTATCTCCTCTGTGCTCTCTCGGGGCAGAATCCAGCGTGGGAAGGACTCCCTTCCTTGTTTCTCCTCCCCGTTTTCCCGGAGGGCCTCGCGTGTCTCTGTGCACATCAGGTGCTGACCAAGCACCGTGTGAGTGGCTGGCTGTGGGAGGCAGGGTCCGGCCCATCCCTGGCTGCGTGGAGAGTGGCGGCCAGCTGGGGACTGGGCCCCGGCCGTGGGGGGATGACTGGGCCACTGGTGGAGAGCGTGGGGGCGAAGTGGCTGCTTGCTGTCCAAGCATCTTTACTTTTCTCTGGAAAAGTGAGTTTAAAACCATTGGGAGGGGCTGGGAAGCTGAATGGTTTGGGTAGAACCCACAAATCCTACAGAATCCCCTAAACCGTTCACAACACAAGTCTTACAGCTCTGTGCTTCAGTGTCTCCTGGTACTTCTTACTTACGCCCGGTGATGAGGTCCGAAGTACTGCACATGATATCAGATTGTGTTAAGCCAGCAACCTGCAGAGTTAGATAGGAATCTCAGGATATTTGAATAGGAAATAAATGGCTATCTTGTTTACCTATTTCAGGAAAAAAAAAAATCTCCTTCCAGATTTGCATATGACTCACTTATCGGAAGAGACATACAGGCTTTTGTGGTTTTGAAAAGCAGCTGTCAGAAAAACAGCCGTCCTGCCTGCCCTCCGTCTCTCTAGGCACCTGCCTCAGCTATGGTCAGATTAGGTGGCTTCAGAGCAGCCGAATGTGGTCATTAATAGCATAATTACGCTGAGATAATTCCCAGGCTAACTTTTATTTGTTACTCCAAAGTAGGTCAGCAGATGTTTCCTTAAGAAGTCAGATGGCAGAGCTTCCCAACTGGCTCAGTGATAAAGAATCCGCCTGCCAGTGCAGGAGACTCAGGTTCGATCCCCGGTCCGGGAAGATTGGACAAGTGCAGAGCAACTGCGCATGCTCACTACCGCTGAGCCCGTGCTCCCCAGCGGGAGAGGCCTCCACAGTGAGGGACCCACACCCCGCAGCTGGAGGAAAGCCCCTACGTCAGCAAGGACCCAGCACAGCCAGAGATCAGATCAGTGGATAAATAATTAAAAAAAAAAAAAAAAGCCAGATTGCAAATACTTTAGGCTTTGTGGGTCCCAGCCACTCAGTTCTGCTGCGTTAGTGCAAAAGCTGCTGCAGGCAGCATGTGAGTGAATGCACGGGGCTTCGTGCCAATCAACCATTATTTACAGAAGGGAGCAGCATGCTGGACTGGCCTGCAGTTTGCCGACCCTGCTGTGAACCATCATTCATCACTGCGCGCGCGTTTTCCTGCTCCCTCGTTTGGTGCGCACACACTCAGGGTGGCCAAGCCTTCGTTCCGGATCGACTCTTTCTGTTGTGTAGTGCCCGCCTCTGTCTGTTCTTCTGTTTGTTCTAGAGTCCACTTTATGGGGTGACAGGGCCACGCCTGCTCCGCATGTCTTTCCTGTCCTGCTTTCAACCTGCTTACACCCTTAGACTTGAAGTGAGTTTCTTTAGACTCCGTAGGGTTGGCTCGTGTTTTTTAATCATCTAGGCCATTCTGTGTCTTTCAAATGTAAATATATTAGGCCTTAAATCTGCCATTTAATTTTTTGTTTTTTAGTTTTCATTTCTCTGCTTTTTCCTGCCTTCATGTGAATTGCTTAAAAATCTGTTTATAGGCTTCCATATTGATTTGTTCGTACATCTTCACCTGTTTTTAAATCAGCTGCTTGTGGTGGTAAAAGGTCCTTGCTGTTTTTGAGTGCAGCTCTGTGTATGACCCACGGTGTTGGTTTGTGTGTACGAGTCTCATCCCAGTCTAGCGGGGATTTTGTCATTTTACGGGTTTGAGGAAGTGCAGAAACCTCCCCTCTCTCGGCATCACTTTACTCTCCCGTTTTATAGTAAAATCGTCTTAATAATTTCCTCCACATGCATTTGGAACCACATTAGTGTTATAGCTGTATCTTCAACCCTCAAACATAATTTAGGAAACTCAGGAAGAGAAGGAAATACTGTTGTGATTTCACGTATCTTTACTTACTGTATTCTTTCTTCTGTTTTTATTTCTCTTTCAGGGGATCTTGTTTTACCATTTCTACTTCTTGTATCTGTTCTTTTAGGATAGGTCTGCTAGCAATGAGACTGTTAGTTTTTCTTCATCTGAGAATGTCTTGACTTCTCCTTTAATCCCCGAAGGGTATCTTTGCTGGGTATAAGACTCTTTTCTTTTCAGCCCTGGAAAAACATTGTGCTGCTTGCTTCTGCCTTCCATGATTTCTGAGGAGAAATCCACTGTCATTCAAAATTCTTTCCCCTGTAGGTAAGGTGGTGTTTCTCTTTGACTGTTAATTTTAATATTTTTTTCATTGTGCTTGATTTTTGGAATCCAGACTTTGATGTGTCTTGGACTGGATTTCTTTGAATTAGTGATAATTGAAGTTTTGTCAGAACTTTGGGGAAGTTTTCAGCCATTATTTTTTGAGCACTTTTTCATCCCCTCTCCTTCTCTACTTCTGGGCTCCAGCGACACATGTTAGATCCCTGCTGTGATTCCACAGGCCCTGAGGCTCTGTTCAGTGTTTTGTTTTTTTAAATTATTTTCCTCTGTTGCTCAGTTTGAGTAATTTCTCTTCTTGCATCTTCCAGTTAGTTCACTGATTTTCCTCTGTCTCCATGCTATTGTTGAGTCCTCCCATTTGTTTTCTGTTTTGGTTATTGTATTTTTTCAGTTCTAAAATTTTCGTTTGGTTCTTCTTTGTAATCGTCTATTTCTTTGCTGAGACTTTTTTCTTCGCTGAGTCTTTATATGTCTTCATTTAAGTGTGTAGTTGTTCGTGAAGCATTTTCATCATGGCAGCTTTAAAATCCTTGTCAGATAACCCCAACATCTTTGTCATCTCAGTTGTGGCATCAAGCAATTGTCTTTTTTTCCTCTCATTTTGAGGTCTTCCTGGTTCTTGGCATGGTGATTGATTTTCAATTGAAACCTGGACATTTTCTTACGTTATGAAAATTTGGATCTTATTTAAGTTTCCTCTTTTAGCTGACTTTCTCTGACACTGTGCCGCCAGGGAGGAGGGGTACTAGTTACTGCCAGATCGGGGAAGAATTCCAGGTTTCCCTCGGCCTCATCAGCAGCCAAGGGGGGTGCTCCCCATTGCTGCGGGGTGAACCCCCCACTCGACCCCCACTGAGACCTCCTGGCTGGCGGGGTAGGGGTGCCCCGCGACTGTTCCATGGAGGGCGGCTGGAGGTTGGTGGTGGTGCGAGTTCTGACTCCCCTTGCTCCCCTGACACCAGCCCAGCGTGGAAGGTGAGGGGCCCCCACTCGTGCTGGGAGGAGGCGGAAGTCCTCTGAGCCCTGTGGGGCGTGAGGCTCGCCGGCCGCCGGCTGGGGTGAAAGCACTGGCTTCCCTCACGCCACCCTGGGGGGAGTGTCAGGTGCCTCCCCAAACCCGGGGGGTAGAGGCCTAGTCTCCCAGGCAGACTCTGCAGGCGGGGGTGGGGGGCCAGGTTTTCTGGGTGTTTGCTGGAGGAGGGCACTTCTTGTCCAGAAGTCTCACTGGGCTCTCCCGCTCCTGTTCCTTTGGCCAGAGAGAGCGACCTTGGTTGGAGGTTTTTGTTTGTACCCGTTGGCATTTCCAGTTGCTGAAGTCTTCAAATCTGAGGCAATGTGAGGCAGGAAGAAACCCAGAGAATCTCCGCTGTCTTTCCTGCCCGCGAGGGCCCCGGTCAGCTCCCCCCTCCGCCCGCCCTGCAGTCTCCCGGCATATGTCACAGGGGACTCCGGGCAGGAGCAGCCTGGCCGTCCATCTCAGAGCGGAGGCCGCTGTGCGGTCCTTAGAACAGCTTCCCTCCCTGCTACTGAGCGCGGGTTGTCCCTGCCAAGCTGTGGGGCTCCGCTGGCTTTCCTTGTCGCGGCCACCCCGCTCCTGATCCCAGCTAGTGGCTGTTTTATCTCACATGTTGTCCTTTCGGCTCTGAATTTCCCATTTGGCTCCTTCTGGTCGCCTCCTTTGGTCCCGGGAACTTCTGCCCTTCCGTTCACGTTAGGAGCGTTCAGAGCAGCGCCTCACGGGGCCTGGCTCCAACGACTGCACTGAAGTTTGTGTCTGACGCCCGGACGCCTGGGGCGTCCCGGGGGGGGGGGGGGCGTCTGCCGCCTGGCTTTCCCCTGGGCCTCTCGGGGTTGCCCAATTCTTGGTGTGCTGGTTAATTTTGCAGGCTGGGTGTTTTGGATATTACGTTGTGAGTCCCCTGGAGGACTTTCTTTTCTTAGGCAGGTGCTCAGCCAGGTTGTACAAAGATGGCAGGGGGGTGGGAGGGGGCTTCCGCATCAGTCCAGCTCTTAAGGCCTCCTTGGTGTTGGTCACTCGGGTGAGGCTGGCACCGGGAGCTGACAGACTCGGCGGTTCAGCTCCCAAGGCCCCTCTGCCCGGCCCACGTGTTCAGCTCGCGAAGGCCGAGAGGGAGCCGGCACGTGTCCGTCCACCGGCAGAGCCAGGGTGCCCTCCCAGCCCTGCCGGCCGCGCTCTGGCTCCTCTGGACAAAGGGGCGGGCTTTCTTTCTCTGCATCCAGTGGGCTTGGGCTGCCCAGGTGGTGCTGGTGGTAAAGAACCCGCCTGCAGGTGCAGGAGATGTGAAAAGATCCCCTGGAGGTGTGGAAGATCCCCTGGAGGAGGGCATGGCAACCCACTCCAGTATTCTTGCCTGGAGAAGCCCATGGACAGAGGAGCCTGGCGGGCTCCAGGGGGTCACACAGAGTTGGACACGCTGAAGCGACTTAGCACAGACGCATCCAGCATGCGGTTCCAGACCTCAGGCTGCCCTTGGAGCAGAGGTGGAAGTGAAAGTGAAAGTTCCTCAGTCATGACCCCAAGGACTATACAGCCCATGGAATTCTCCAGGCCAGAATACTGGAGTGGGGAGCCTTTCCCTTCTCCAGGGGATCCTCCCAACCCAGGGATCGAACCCAGGTCTCCTGCACTGCAGGCGGATTCTTTACCGGCTGAGCCAGCAGGGAAGCCCCAGAAGTTTGAGATGGAGACAGGCGGCGCTGCTCCGGCCAGCCGGCCTGCGGCTGTCTGCTTTGGGCTCCTCAGTTAACTGTCTGCCTCCCGTCTTGCCCAGACCTCTTGGTCACAATCAGCCGGGAGAGGCTGGCCGCAGGCGGCCCTGGAGCCTTGGGCTAGTCCCGCTGACGCCGCGCTCTCGAGCCTGCCGTGCTGTTGGCCGCCTCATGCGGGGGGATCTTGGCCGCAGTAAGGGAGCTGTCCTGGAGTTGCCCCATTTCCGAGACGACAGTCGGAGCCAGGTGGGGGCTCTTCTAGAGCCCGGACCCCGAGATGCTGGGGTGTGCCCCCTGCGAGGACGCAGGTTCTGGGGTTCCTCTCAGCGGCCCCCACTGCCTCGCCTGGCAGGGGGTGGGGAGAGAAGGGATCTGGCGCAGGAGTCAGGGGCTGCACCCTCAGCGGCCAGGGGGTGCTGCTCAGGCCCCCGAGCCCTCAGTCCTGGTCACTAGGCTGGGGCGCTTACCCGGGGCAGCCTATGCTCGGAGGGGCGCAGGGCTGTGCAGGCGGGAGCTGGGGACCGGCCGCGTCCTGTGTGTGCAAACACAGCTCCGCAGGGGTAAGGTCTGCCGGGCAAGGGTCATTGCATCCTGCCCCTGGAACCCATGGCCCGGGGACCCACAGAGAAGCCCGTCCTGAGCAGGTGTGGCAGCAGTGTTTCCTGAAAGGCCCGGTCCCGTCCTGTCGCGGGCGCTGATGCAGAAAAGCCCTGGGGGGGTGGCCGGGCCACCGGAGCCCAACGCTGGGCCCGGCGGTAACCTGGCCCCCGCCCACTGCCATCCGGGTGGGTGTGCACCCGGCCATCCGGGACCTTGTAAGAGAAGCGACCCACAGATGGTGGGGACGTTTCTGCTCCAAGTCGCAGCTCTGAAGCCCCCAGTGTCCGCGGGTCACGGCCAGCGCTGGGAAGGGCAGGACGGAGCCGAGACTGGTGGTGGCGGCAGCTCCCGGGCGTCGCAGCCGCCCCGGGAGCCTCTCCTGGGCAGCCTCTCCCCCAGCCTCGTCCGTGGTCCCTCTGGAATGCGCGGCCCCTCGGCCCCCACCCACGAGTGGGTGACCACCTGTCACACCAGCGAGGTCACACTCCCTGGGAACAGGGAGGGGAGGCCAGAGAACCGAGTCTCTTGTCAGCAGAAGCCTTGAGGCTTCCAGCCCAGGTTTGGTTACAAAATTTCGGTCCATTTCTGGAAAAGACTGTGTTACAGGAGAAGAGTGTTTAGAGTTGTTAACAATGATAATATTTGCTGATGGCTTGTACTAATGGCCCTAAGAAATAGACTGCTTTGTTATTAGAAGAAAAATTGATGCTGGACTGAAAGGCACAGAGAGAGGCACCTTCAAGTTTGGCCGAAGGACCTGAAAGTGAAGAGCTGGGGGCAGATCTTAGTCTCTGAGTCGCCAGGCGTTGGTCACTGAGCCGCGTTCCTGGAGGTGGCACAGAGCGCGTTCTGTTAGCTCGCCCGATGAGACTTTCTCTCTTAAATGTTCAGGGCCCTTCAGGTGTGACGGAACAAAAGTTCTCACAGCCTTGTGGACTCTCCCTCAGATCGTGAGCATCCTTTCCAAGTACCAGTGTCAGGGGCTGCCTTGTGGCATTGGGTCAAAGAGTCTCCCCCAAGTGCGCTGGTAAAATACCTGTCCCGTGGGGACCTTGCTAGCGTGTTAGTCGCTCAGTTGTGCCCAACTCTTTGCCACCCCGTGGACTGTAGCCCGCCAGGCTCCTCTGTCCATGGGATTCTCCAGGCAAGAACACTGGAGTGGGCAGCACTGCAAGCAGACGCTTTACTCTCTGAGCACCGGGGAAGCCCAGGAACCTTGCTGCCTGTGGTTTTAAACTCTGGTGACTTGTGAGTTCAGAGCTGCGGCGCGGAATTCTTGGGAAGCCATCAGTTTGAGACAACAGGAGAGTATTTTTGCGGCGGTTGCGTCCAAGCCCTCTTGCTGTGTGTTGGTTTTCGTGGTGGTTCTGTGGATGGCTCCGCCACAACTGGCTCACAAGGGTGTGCGGGGAGCCCAGGTTGCGGGGCCCGGGCAAGAGTTTGGCAGGGCGGGTCAGAGCTGGGGGGTGCAGCTGAAGGCCCCGTGTGTCCTGTAGGACCCGGGGGACGGCTCTGCCTGGAGCGAGCCATAGCAGAGGGTGTTTGTCGGTCCGTGACTCCTCAACTGCACGGCATACGGGTACACATCACATAGATGTACACACACGCAGACACGTGCAGAGCCGGGAGGGAGCTCCCACGGGGCCCGGGGGCCGAGCGGGAGGGACGTCTGTGCCATCGGACAGGTGGGGGTGTCGGGGTGACACGGTGGGTTTGAGTTGGATCCGCTGCACCTGCCTCCATAATTAAGGATGACTGCACATCCTCAGGCAGCGCAGAGCGTAAACAACACAACGCGTGCCCGGGTGTCTCCCGGAGGCTTGGAGTCAGCTCTGTTTGGTCCCTGCACCTCGGCTGAGACGAGACAGGACCACTGACTGTTCAGCTGGGCCGGCGCAAGTGTGCGCTCAGAGACTTTATTTTATTGAAGGATAACTGCTTTACAGACTTTTGCTGTTTTATCTCACACCTCAATGTGAATCAGCCTCAGGTGTTCATACATCCCCTCCCTTTTGAAGCTCCCTCCCCATCCCACCCCTCTAGGCTGATACAGAGCCCCTGTTTGAGTTTCCTGAGCCACACAGCCAGTTCCCGTTGGCTGTCTGTTTGACATACGGTGATGTAAGTGCCCCTGTTCCTCTCTGCATACATCTCACCCTCTCCTCCCCTCTCCCCACGTCCGTAAGTCTATTCTCTATGTCTGTTTCTCCACTGTTGACCTGTAAGTAAATTCTTCAGTACCATTTTTCTAGATTCTGTATATATGCGTTAGAATACGATATTTATCTTTCTCTTTCTGACTCGCTTCACTCTCTATAACCTAGGTTCAGCCACCTCATCAGAAACTGACTCAAATGTGTTCTATTTTTGTGGCTGAGTGATATTCCATTGTGTGTATGTACCACAACTTCTTTATCCATTCATCTGTCGATGGACATCTAGGTTGCTTCCACGTTGTAGCTATTGTAAATAGTGCTGCAATGAACAGTGGGATACATGTGTCTTTTTCAATTTTGGTTTCCTCAGGGTATATGCATAGGAGTGGGATTGCTGGGTCATATGGTGGTTTTATCCCTAGTTTTTAAGGAATCTCCATACTGTCTCCCACAGTGGCTGTGCGCTCAGTGACCTATTAACATCACAGGGCCAAACACTCTGCCCTCGGGGGGAGCTGAGCGCCTCCGTTTCTGACCGAGTGGAGGCCGGCGCCCGGTTACCCAGTGCGCGGTGATGGACCTTCCCCCACACTCCCCGCGCCCTGGAGGCCCTGCGGCTCCGTCCCCCGGGGACCCCAGCCCCTGGCCTTCGGGGAGGCCTGCCCGAGGCTCGCTCTTCATGCTGTCCCCGTGCGCGGCTGCCTCGGGAGGAAAGCCCCTCTCTGCTGCCGAGCTTGGCTCACTGCGCACCCTCGTGAGGTCCTCTGCCCCTCGAGCCCCGGGGTCTCACAGTGGCAGGGCTGTGACCCAGGGTGGGCACTGCTAGCCTGCACGCTTGCTGGGTCACTTCTGTCGTGTCCACCTCTTTGCGACCGCGTGGACTGTAGCCCGCCGGGCCCCTCTGTCCATGGAATTTCCCAGGCAAGAGTACTGGAGTGGGTTGCCATTTCCTCCCCCAGGGGATCTTCCCGACCCATGGATCAAACTCACGTCTCCTGCATCTCCTGCCAGCCTGGGAGGTCACTGAATCCGAGCTCCCGGAGCCTAGAGCTGAGCAGGGGGCTCCTGCCTGGGTTGGGTAGCCTTAGGGGTCTTCTGCCTCTTGAGTGGTCTTGTCCAAGCGTGAAAGGAGGTGGAGGGAGCCCTGGTCCTCCTCCCGTGGCTCGGTCCCCGGGAGGACAGAGGACTGGCTCGTGGTAGGGGGCAGTTTCCGTCTGCCTGACCCAGTCGCGGGCGCCCCCTGCACCGTTTGTCCTCGGGGTGGCCGTTGCCACCGGCGGAGTCCTTTTCTTCATCTCAGGAAATTAAAAAAGTCACCCTGAGAAAGTCACTTTGCTTTAGTAATTTAGTAGAGCAGAGGTTTTAGAAAGGCTGCCAATAAGACTGCCATCCCAACAAAGCTGCTTGACTTGGCTGAAGTGTGGTTGAAAATCTTTCACTTCTGCTGTAGGTGTGTGTGTTGGGGGGGGCGGGGGGGCGATTATCCAGAGTTAAAAAAATCCTTGTTTGATCAGAGCAGGAGTCAGCACTGGTCTCAGAACCTCAGCTTGGTCCCTGCTTCATGTTTGGAGAAGGGTCGCTAAGCCCACCAGCCCTGGAGGCAATGGGAGACGCTGGCCGACCTCTGGCAGAACCGGGGCGGTGGGCAGGGGGCGGCATGAGTGGCCGGACCCCAGGGGTGCTGCTTAAACCCTCCAGTGATGGACGGCCCCACCACGAAGAGGTGCTAGGATGGGGGCGGGGAAGCCCTGGGCCAGAGAGGCACCCAGGGAATCAAGCGTCCGTTCCAGAACCTTCTGTTCAGAAGTTTGTTTGAGAGGGGACGCTGGGTTGTGACTTTATAAAAGGAGAGGGGACGCCCGGGAGCCTCGGTCACTGATCCTGCGACGGGGCACAGCCGGCCAGTGACCATGAGGGTGCCTCCCGCCGCAGTAGGAGCACCTCGGGGAGCGCCGTCTGGGTGTGGATGCTGCCCCGGTGGGGTGGGGGGCGCTGCTTGGGGAAGGCGCAGCGGCCAGCGTGGGCGCCGGGCCCTTTGTCGCCCAGCGAGTCTGGTGCCGGCCTCGATTTGGTTCCATCTGGTCTGAAAGCAACTCCAGCGCCTTGCTTCACTTGCCCTTTCACGGAGGACTTTGGACTTTTTATCTAATCTTGTATGCAGTGCAGGATTATGCGGAATGCAAGCCACGGGAGAGAAATGCTAATAAGCGCAGAAAAGGAAAGTGGCCCCAGTTCGCAGCATCAGCTCTCTGCCAGGCATGCCGCCCGGGTCTGTCTATAGGCGTGAACGGCCATTCCCACGTGTGTGTTCACACGACGGGCACTGCTGAGGCCGGAGGCGCCTCCGCGCCAGTGCAGGCAGGGTGACCCGGGGAGCGCAGTGCCACTTTCCCTGCACCGTGCCTGTGACTGATTCTTGGAGCCACATGCAGCCAGCGGCGCCGGAGACGAAGTGACAGGCTCTGAGCAGGTCATCCCGCCAGCCATGCGTGACTTAGGACCCACCTCTCCCAGGCTCTCGAGGCCCCCTCACTGGAGAGGACGGTTTTGAAGACGAGGGTGTGACACGGACGTGCAAACGTGAAGCGACACGCAGCAGGCTCCGAGGCCCGGGGGAAGGACCTGCCGTCTGTGCTGGGCCCCGCCCTCCTTGCCCCGACCGGTGGCTTCCACAGCCCCTGCCGGCTTCAGCTGCCGGCCCACGTGTCATCGGGAGGTTCGGGCCGAACTCTTGGTCCAGCAGATGGAGGGGCCGAGGGAGCCAGGTGGGACCGGCCTCTGTTCCAAGCCCGTCACTCACCAAGTCCTGCTTTTTGATTGCCACCCTGCCGGCCACGCTTCCCAGGTGGCTCAGTGATAAAGAATTCGCCTGCCACAGCAGGAGATGTGGGTTCCATCCCTGGGTCGGGAAGATCCCCTGGTGAAGGAAATGGCAGCCCACTGCAGTATTCCTGCCTGGGAAATCCTACGGACAGAAGCACCCAGTGGGATCCAGTCCTTGGGGTCACAAAGAGCCGGACATAACCTAGCGCCTTAACAATAACAACAACCCCAGCACAGGCTCACCCAGGTCGGCCTCCATCCGGATCCTGGATTCTGGGCTTGTCCTTCCCCGATCAAGCAAGATGTAGATTGTGTGTGTGTGTGTTTTTTCCAGATCCCCATGATCTCTGTCCCTTTTAGAGAAAATAGTTCTGTTTGTCACCGCGTCTGTTAATGTGTACAAGCAGTGCACGTGTAAAAGATTGTATCCTGCTGACGTGGTGTTGTTTTTCTTCTCACCCAAGCAGCAGATAAAGCTGTGGGTAAGCTGAGTGTAGCAGAAGATGGCGAGAGTCAGCCTGGAATTTTTCCCTGTTGGGGTGTTAGAGCCCCCCGCCCCACCCGAGTGAAAGCACCTCAGTCTCAGGCCCTCTGCGAGGCTCCACCCCCAAATGCCCCTGCCCCCCTTCTCTCCCGGGCAGCCCCCTCCCAGCCTCCTCTGGTCTGACCGCTGGCAGGCCGGGGGCAGATACCCCTCGGGAGCAGGGGATACGAGAGGGGTCACGGCTTCGGAGAGTTAGAGCCTGGGAGGGAGGCCCTGGGTGGAGGCTCTACTGGGTCGGGTCTGCCCAGCCAGCTTCCAGCTCTTCTGCAAGAGTGTCCCTTTCCTGCCCCACCCCAGCACCTCGGACCCTGGGGACACCCCGCTCTCAGAACTTTGAGGCGTCTGAGCTGGTTCTTGTAACTTGATTTCCTTAGGCCACTAGGCCACAGGTGATGCAAGGTCATCCCAAGTGTCCCAGCGCCGTTGTTTCATTTAGCTCTTGCGGGTGTCCGAGCCAGCCTGGGGCCGCGAGGAGTCGCCGTGTGCCTCTGCGTGCAGGTGGACGGGGACCCGCTTCGCCGGTGGGCTTGGGGGACGTAGCCTGTTCTCGCTGGGGGCTTGACCTCCAGCCGTCCTGTTTCCAGGTCCTGTCCTTGGCGAGGTCTTTCTGGGCCCCGCGTAGGGTTACAGGCTGTCACCTCGCACTTCCCACGGCTGTGTTTGCGTCCTTACCTGAGGCCCGTGGTGGTGACTGGGTCTCCAGTCGAGGGTGTTCCGTGCTGTCCTCCCCACGCCCACCCTTCCTCCTCCTGCTCCCGAGGGGGTGGTTAGACCCCGAGCCTCCTGCCGCCCCAGCTTGGGGTGGCCCTGGCCCACCGCACACTGCGGGGTCGCGGTCTGTCCCGGGCCACCTTCCCGCTTCATTTCTGAGCAGCCTGAACCATAGTGCTGGGGTGTGAACACCTTTCCCAGGGTTCGGCACGGGAGCTGGCCTCAGAACTTGCAGCCCACTTCGGTCCCTGTGGACGAAACACCCCGACTTCAGATGGCGTGGACTGGGGTCCCAGCCTTATTTAGCGCTGAGGCTTAAGATGACACGGAGCTTGTCCTCTGCCTTCGGGGCGCCTGCTGACTTGAACGCGGGGCGCCGTGGCGCCGAGGAGCTGCTCTTCCGCTGTCCGGGTGAGCCCTGCGGCCCGCTGAGTGAGGACCTGGTGTCTTTGCAGATGCCTGCTCTGTGCCTGTTTCCGAGATCATCACCGTCGAGGAGACGGACGTTAACGGGAAGCAGTACACCAGCGGAAAATGGCAGAAAATGGAAAAGCCGTACGCGTTCACAGGTGACGTGCCCGAAAGTCCCTCGCAGCTCCAGGCAGCTCACGTGAAAGAGAGCTTCCTTGTTATTCGCTTACCGGACTCACTGAGTCCTTGGTTTATCTTTACAGAAAGGTCCTTATGTCATCTTTCCAAGCTCTGTTTTTTTTATTTTTTACTGAGGTACAGTTGGTTTACAGCCTTATGTTCATCTCTGCTGTAGAGCAAAGTGAACCAGTTATGCATGTCCAAGCTCTCTGTTTAATGTTTTGTTCATCTTTTTTATTTATTATTTTTTTTTTCACACGGGTTGAAAGAACTGAGGGGTAGGATCTCTTCCCTCATATACGCTGGAGGGGATGAGCCAGTCAGGACAGGGGCGCGCCGGGGGAGCCGGGTGTGGCCCGGGGCCGCGCTCACGCGTGTGTTCTCCGCGCAGTGCACCGGGTGCGGAGGGCCCGGCGGCGCCGCTGGAGGTGGGCGCAGGTGACCTTCTGGTGTCCGGAGGAGCGGCTCTACCACCTGTGGCTGCAGACGCTGCGGGAGCTGCTGGAGGCGCTGAGTACGTGCCTGCTGTGCGCTCAGCGCAGAGGCGGCGGCGGGCGGCGGGCCGCTGCGACTGCTGAACACGCCGCTGGTTAGAGGACCGCGCGGGGGGTGCCCGAGCCTGGCCCCCGGGCGCCGGCGCCTTCACTCACGGACGCCAGGCTGGGGCAGGCCCCTTGGTGTGGGCCTGGGTTTCTTCTCCTGGGAAGTGGGGTGGTGACACCTGAGCTCAAGGGGGACGGAGGACTAGACCGGGTGCCCGGGGGGCGCACCTGTGTCCACGTGGGGGTGTCTGAGCTGTGAATTACTGCTGTGTAATGAGGGTCCGTCTGTCCCACTCAAAACACAGTAGGTGTCAGCTCGTTTTGTACCTGGAACACCCATGTTTGGGTTTGAATTGAAGAATAGTTGATTTACAGTTTAGTTCAGTTCAGTCACTCAGTCGTGTCCGACTCTGCGACCCCATGAATCGCAGCACACCAGGCCTCCCTGTTTGTCACCAACTCCCAGAGTCCACCCAAACCCATGTCCATTAATTCGGTGATACCATCCAACCACCTCATCGTCTGTCATCCCCTTCTCCCCGCCTTCAATCTTTCCAGGCATCAGGGTCTCTTCCAGTGAGTCAGCTCTTTGTATCAGGTGGCCAAAGTATTGGATTTTTAGCTTCAACATCAGTCCCTCCAATAAACACCCAGGACTGATCTCCTTTAGGATGGACTGGTTGGATCTCCTTGCAGTCCAATGGACTCTCAAGAGTCTTCTCCAACACCACACTTCAAAATCATTTGATTTGCAAAGTTGATTTACAATGTTGTGTTAATTTCTGTTGTACAGCTCAGTGACTTAGTTATGTGTGTGTGTGTGTGTGTGTGTGTGTATCTTCCTTCAGATTCTTTTCCATTGTATATATATAACACGATACTGAATATAGTTCCCCTGTTCCATGCAGTAGGAGCTTACTGTTTATCACACTTTATATGCTATTTTGCTTATCTGTTGTGGGTATAGTCTTAATACACAGTCTCAAAAACTCAGTATAGGCATCAACCACCGAAAAGAAAGCATGTGTTTAGGTTGATTTTCTATCATTTAAAATTAATTTGGCATCTAGATCTAAAAAGTGAATCTTAATGTATTAGAAGACAGCATTTCCCATGTAGCAGCTTCAGAGCGGCTCCCTGGCTTGGAAAAAGCACGCCTTTGGCTTCGCATCTGGGCGGTGGGACTCGGCCTCTGCATTTCACCCTCTGATTCTGCGGGACGGGACGGGTGTCTACTTCTTGCCGTCTACCCAGTGCGTCCTGACCTTCCCCCGAGTCTCAGGCCACTGGCGCTCGCTTGTCCAGCTGGACCTCTGGACGAGTCTGAACGCGTCCCCTCACTGCCACTTACACGCTGCTGTTGTTCTGTAGCATCGAGACCGAAGCACCTTCTGGTGTTCATCAACCCGCTCGGAGGGAAAGGACAGGGCAAGCGGGTCTACGAGAAGAAGGTGGCCCCGCTGTTCACCCTGGCCTCCATCACCACCGACATCATCGGTAAGGCATGAGGTCTCTGCGCCGTGTGCAGAAGAAAGATTGCCAACGATCCAGGGAAGGTTTTCGCTGGATGAGACTTTGTGTGTGTGACCATACCAGGCCGCTCATGGGATCTCAGTTCCCTGAGCTTAAATCTGGCCCCTTGGCCGTGGAAATGCAGAGTCTTAACCACTGGACCGCAAGGGAATTCCCTGTCTGAGTCTTTTAACAAAATAGAATGTCAGGGGTTTAGCATGCCAGAATGAGAAAAATGCACAGTAAAGAGTGTAGACTGTTCCAGCCAACGGTTAGCATATAAATCCCTCAAGAAAAACTACGAGGGAAAAGGACAAAGACCACAGACAGAAAGTTCTTGCAGGAGATGCAAGCAGTTAGTAAGGCTTAGAAATCATTTCACCGGTGAGTGGCATTTTAAGAAACACGTGTGATGCCACACTTGTGGCACTGAGTTTCAGAGCAGGTTCTCGATGCCAGGAGGCTGTTGGGAGACAGTGCCTCCTGTTCAGAGCCTCAGAGGCTTCGTGTAAACTTATTAAAGGGCCCCTTGGCAGTGCGGGTCAAGAGTCTTTGGGTTTTTTAAACTTTCCAGGGGAAACCATCAGCTGTGCAGAGAGAGAGGTATGCAAACGTCTGTTGCCTCGTTTTTACAAAAGCGAAACACTGGAAACCGCTGATGCTCCAAACAAGAAACATGGATAACATTGTGGTGAATCTGGAGGAATAGTTTGTAGTTCTTTAAAGTGGTCTTTACAAGGAAGTTTTAATGATAAAAAGGGGCTTGTGATAAGATGCTGGGGGAGAAAGGATACAAAATCGTGTGCACAAGAGTTTTAAAAATCATAGTGAGTAAACAGACTGCGGATTGACATTTTCTACATTTGGCATTCTAAAATTTACAAAGCCCTTTGGCTGCTAAGGGGAAACTATGAAATAGAAGATGTAACCTCTTCCCCCCAAAATCGTTATTGGTTGGCAATTAAGTGCAAATAATGGGACGTCTTACCCACGGAGTGTATTCTGGGAGGTCGTGCTCCCCGAGGCCAGCTCCATCCCTCTCTGTGAAGGGGATTTGGGGAAGACTAAGGAGGATTCCTTACAGCCAACCCACCCGAGGATTTTACAGGACCTCATTTTAAAGTGGTTTAACCCGCCTTCACTTTAAACAGATTCTCAGACTTCAGTGTAAACGCTACAACCCCATGTTGTTTCTCCCACAGTAACTGAACGTGCCAATCATGCCAAGGAGAGTCTGTATGAGCTCAACATAGACAAGTACGACGGGTGAGTGAGCGTCCCCATCCGCTACTTTCAGTCCATCCTCGCCGGCCCTGTTCCCTCCCTCCCTCTGGAAGTGCACTTGCTTCCCCTGCAAACTGGGCAAAGCGGGGATGTGCAGAGGACCCTGCGTCCCTCTGTCCCTCACAGGACCGCGTGGAGGTTTGGTTTCCCTTCTGTCCCACTGCCTCATACGGAAATCTTTTCATCTGAAGGTGATCCCCTCTTGTCCTTAAATGTGTGTGTGTGTGTGCCCTAAAATCGAGGATGTCCCTCAGAGCTAAGATGCGGGCATCACTGCCCAGGAGATGGGCCCTGACACAGACGCCGTCACCCGCGTGCTGTCCTGACCCGGTTCTGCCCACACCCCGTTAGTTCCCTGAAGCAGAAGAGCCCCGGGGCAGGCGGGGCCTTCAGACGCAGGGCCGTGTCTCTCTGGCCTCCTGTAACCCCGCGCGGGTCCTCGGCCTTCCTGGGGGGGCCCGCTGTGGAGAAGCGGCCGGTAACGGCCGCCCGTCCCCTGGTTTGGGGCCCGAGGCTCCCTCGGTCGGGACCGGGTGTGCGTTTCTGGCTGCGATGGCGCAGGGGTGCAGGCGCGTCCCTGTGTCCCACAGCAGGAGGGGCCCCGGTCAGAGTCTGCGTCTCTGCTGTCGCTGTCCGCTGGTCAGCTCCTGCAGGCCGGCCTCCTCTGCCTCGGGCACAGCTGTCCCCATGCCCGGCACAACTCTGGCACGTGGCCGGGGCCTGGTGGATGAGCAGAGAGCGGGGAAAGGTGGTGAGGAGACGGGAAGCTCGCACACTGAGCCCCTACAGGTGGGAGTGTTGGCTGAGACCCACCTGGCGAATAGCACGAAGCTGGTATTGGACCCGGGAGGCCGCCAGGGCTTATAGGTCCAGGGCAGGAGCGACTGGATGCCGGCAGAGGACACGGGACGGGGATGCTCTCCAGGACGTCTGGGGGAGAATCAGCTAGTCCCCATGACCGGATCCTCACCAAGCGTCACCCAGCAGTGAGACGGGCTGACGCAGCTTTCGAAGTCCATGCAGCCAACCGGGGAGGGCGGGGGGCGCGAGTCAGTAGAGCTGAGGGCCCGGCCAGTCCGGTCACAGGAAGGCTCAGGGCCCGGGCGGCCAGCATCTGTCCAACCCTGGTCCCTGTCTCTCCAGCTGTGTGACCAGGGCTGCCGGCACCGTCTCTGCTGGTGCTTGGCGTCCTGAGTGTCACTGCTCCGGGCCCCAGGGCCCCGAGAAGGCTCCTGGGTCCCCAGTGGGTGACTGTGGCCCTGGGGACGTCAGGCCGCGTGAGGGTCAGCAGGCCCAGGGTCACATGGCGGGAGTGGGCCGTGGTGGAGGAGGGCCCGGGAGGGAGCCGTGTGTCACCTGCCAGAGGGTCCAAGCTCCTGGGGGCCTTGGTCAGGGGCTGGCAGGGGAAGAGGGGCCTGTGTGGGTCTTGCCCGCTTACCTTTCAGCTGCCGGGCTGGAGGGCAGGGGCGTCCTTTGAGGCCTGGTTCCAGCCCCACCTTCACTTGGTGCCCCAGGCCAGACCCTTCCCGGCCTCTCAGAGCCCAGCCTGTGGCTCCAGCGGGTCTGAAGGCTCCCCTCCTTAGACACGGGGTCTAACGCCATCTGGCGTGGGAGCAGGAGCAAAGCGGGTGGGTAGTGACCGGCCGGCCCAGCAGCACAGGCAGGCGGGAAGGCCCTGCCTGGACCCTGGGGGAGCTGGGAGCCAGCATCCGGTTTTGAGTCTGCCCCCTGTTCCGCCGGCAGCATCGTGTGCGTGGGCGGAGACGGCATGTTCAGCGAGGTCCTGCACGGCCTGGTGGGCAGGACGCAGAGGGACGCCGGTGTGGACCAGAACCAGCCCCGGGCCACGCTCGTACCCAGCCCGCTGCGCATCGGCATCATCCCCGCGGGTAAGCCGCCAGACGTCGGGCTCTGTCCACTGCGGGGTCGGTGGGCGGGGCCTGTCCACTGGGCGGGGCCGGACGTTGGGGTCTGTCCACTGGGGGTCAGTGGGCGGGGCCTGTCCACTGGGCGGAGTTGGGCAGAGGGTGGGGGGGTCTAGTCTACTGGGGCTGGGGGGGCGGGGTTTGTCCATGGGGGGGGGCGGAGTCCGTCCACGGTCGCGCGGGGCGGGGGAGGGCGGAGTGTGGGCGGGATCTGTCCACAGGTGGTGATGGGTGGGGAGGTCTGTCCACTGGGCGGAGTCGGGTGGAGGGTGGGCAGGGTCTGTCCACTGGGGGTGGGGTGGATGGGGTCTGTTCACTTGGTAGGGGCCAGGCGTCCAGGTCTGTCCACTGGGGCGGCCCGAGTGTCCTGGCCTGTCCACTGGGCAGGGCGGGTGCCGGGTCTCGCCCTTGGGCACGCAGGCCAGTCGCTGGATGTGTCCTGGGTGCGGGCCAGGCGGGTTGCCCGTTTGCCTTCAGGCTCACTCCATTTCAGGTGTGCCCTTCTCCCCACGCACCTGACGCGGGGCCACGGCTGCGTGCGGGAACGGGCGCTGCTTCCTCCCCAGGCCCCAGGTTCCCACCAGGTGGTGGCTTTGGTCTGTGCTCAGAGAGCTGGCCGTTGGTGGGGGTTGGTGGTGGGGGCCTGGAGCACAGTGGAGGAGAAGGGGAGCCTGGGGAGCAGGCGGCAGCCTGGAAGAAGCGCCTGGAGACTGGAGCCGGGGGCGGGGTGTCAGGGCGGGGTGTCAGGGCGGGGGCCTCGGGCTGTAAGGTGGCTGGCTTGTCCCGAGTTGGCTGCCTCAGCGTGTTTCGTGACTGGAGAAAGCACCTCATTCTTTCGAAGAACCCACTGTAGTAAGCGGGTAGGGGGTAGGGGTGAGGCCGGGGCTTTGCGTACATCTAACCGGGAGGGGACACCGGTTAGGGACCGGCTGTCTGGGCCGCAGTGGCAGGGACCCTGGTGGGTCAGGCTCGGATGTGAATGGTGCCATCGCCCTGTCTTCTAGCTGAAGATGCTGGGGAGGTTGCACAGTCGGTCAGAGGGTACGTTTGTATGTTATGAGTTTGTTACCAGCCATAAGCCATCAGTTTTCTTAGATTAACTATTAACACCTAAAGAGCCTTCACCCTGATCTCAAACTAGGCCAGATTCCGTTGCTCTGAGAGATGACCAAGGCCGCCTGCGATCCAGTGCGTCTGTTCAGAACCATGGACCTGCAGCTCCATCCCACGTGCCTTAGGCTGAGGGATGTGTAGAATGTTCTGCGGTCTGTGGACATGGTGTCTGGACCCTGCCTGTGGCCGGAGCTCGAGTGCCTGTTAGCACGGTGACTGATGGGCCTCGGCCGGTGCTGGTCACGTGTTGTGCAATATTTATTGTGCAATTCTGGGCACCGTCAGTTTACTTTGGGGAAGTCTAGACTAGGTTTTTCAGCTGTTCCACAGATGTGTTAAATTTCATATTCAGCCCCATCCCCAGCCTGAGTCAGAATCTTGGGGGTGGGGCAGGGCGCAGGAGTCTGCTATAAATAAGCACCTGGGAGATTATCTGCCCACTCAAGTGGTGACCCAATTAGAACCAGGACAGACCTAGGGAGGGCCCGTAGCATCACTGATTCAGGCACAGGCTGGGTGCTCTGAGGTCACCTGCCCCTCACAGACGACCCAGGACTGGGCTGGGCTGGGGCTCCGGGTCTCTCACGACTCACGGGTCCCTGGGCTGCTTCTGTGACCCTCACAAGCTGTCCTGTGTGCCCTTCGCCGTGAGCCTCTTGGGTCTGGTGGTCTGGAGCCCCAGGGCTGCTGCTGATCTTCACAGCAGCCAGGCACTGCTGCAAGTCCTGCCCGTCCCTCCAAGATCCCACCCCACCACGCCCCACACAGGGCCCAGAAGAGGTCTCTAAAAGCTCTGTGAGGGGCTCACTGACAGTAGTCAAGGTCAGTCTCAGCATTCTTGATGACTCAACCTCAGTACTACGCTCTCCTGATGCAAAGAGCCGACTCACTGGAAAAGACCCTGATGCTGGGAAAGACTGAGGGCAGGGAGAGAAGGGCACAACAGAAGATGAGATGGTTGGATGGCATTACCAACTCAATGGACATGAGTTTGAGTAAACTTCGGGAGTTGGTGGTGGACACAGAGGCCTGGCGTGCTGCAGTCCACGGGGTTACAGAGTTGGACACGACTGAGTGACTGAACGCCAAACAGTAACAACCTCAGTAACTAATTTTGTAGATAGATTGTATTTACGCCGTACTTACTCCCAGTCCTTGGAAGAAAAGGAAGCGCTATTACTCCCCTACTTGGAAACACGTTAGGATCTTAAGTTCTTGCAGTGACGTTAAGGACCTCTCCCTGTCTCAGGGTCGACGGACTGCGTGTGTTACTCGACAGTCGGCACAAACGACGCGGAGACCTCGGCTCTGCACATCATCGTGGGTAGGCGCCCTGTCAGCGCCACGCCCAGCATGCGGGACCCCAGGGCTCCAGGCACACGCGGGTGTCCGTCTGTCTAGCCATGCGGATGCCCCGGCCCGTCCGCCTGCGGGGCCCTGTCTGCCGCCCTCCCCTGCTGCCATCCGGCTCGTCCAGCTGGGTGACCTTGAGAAACACAAGCGCTGCTCAGACCCTCCAGGGCCCTCACCCAGCCTTGGGACACCTAGCACCCGTGCCCTGGCCGGCTCTCCCCACAGCCCCTGCACTGGCCAAGCACCTCCCCGCCCGCCCCCGCCGTGCCTGTCTGGAGCCCTGCTCTCAGCCCTCTTTCCTGCTCAGGACTCGGCCCCTTATCATCCTGGAGGGACAGACCCCTCCCCCCCACTCCACTAGACAGCAAGCCTTCTGGCCCTGTTGTTGTTCCCTCCCCACAGAAAAGCTTTCCAAGCCCCTTTTGGAAATCTGAGGCAGGTCCCCGGCCCCGGGAGCCATTCCCGGGGCTGGGGCTGGGGGCGGCTCCCACGCGCCTCTCTCTGCAGGGGACTCGCTGTCCATGGACGTGTCGGCTGTGCACCACAACAGCACGCTCCTGCGGTACTCGGTGTCCCTGCTGGGCTACGGCTTCTATGGGGACATCATCAAGGACAGCGAGAAGAAGCGGTGGATGGGCCTCATCAGATACGACTTCTCAGGTAGCTCGGCTCCCGCCCTCCCGTGCACCCCCAGCCCGTCTCCTCGCTCTCCCTGGGGCGCGGGTCCGCGGGTCCCCAGGTACAGGGCCAAGGGGAGGTCGACTGACTCCAGGCCAGATGAACCAGTGAGGGCCGGCAGTTTCAGGGCGTGTTGCAGCACCAGCTTTCGGCGTTTAAATGCAGAGCGAAGTGAAAGGCGCTCAGTCCTGTCCAGCTCTTTGTGACCCCGTGAACTGTACAGTCCGTGGAATCCTCCAGGCCAGAATACTGGAGTGGGTGGCCTTTCCCTTCTTCAGGGGATCTTCCCAGCCCAGGGATCAAACCCAGGTCTTCTGCGTTGCAGGCGGATTCTTTACCAGTTGAGCTATCAGGGAAGCCCCAGTGCAGAAGGGAGCTTGAAAGGATAAAGAGGTCAGAGCTTGACGCTCTTGTGGCCGAGGCGAACGCCCTGGCCGTATTCACTAAGCTATTTATTTTTGTTTTTGGCTGCACCAGGGGCCTTTCGGGATCTCAGTTCCCCGACCCCTCAGGCCCCGGGCAATGGATACGCAGTGCTCTAGCCACTGGACTGCCAGGGGATCCCCTCCTCTTTTGCTGTGCTTAATGCGTCATTTCCCTGCTCATTCCCCTCACGGTTCACCTTTGGGTGCATTTACAGGCACACCTTGGAGACATGTAGGGCTCAGTTCCAGACCACTTGGAGAAAGCAAATGTCAACATAAAGCAGGTCACATGAATTTTTTGCTTCCCCTGTGCCTATAAAAGCTATGTATACACTATAGTGTAGTATGGTGGGCTTCCCTGGTGCCTCAAACGATAAAGCGTCTGCCTACAATGCAGGAGACCTGGGTTCAATCCCTGGATCAGGAAGATCTCCTGGAGAAGGAAATGGCAACCCACTCCAGTATTCTTGCCTGGAAAATCCCATGGACGGAGGAGCCTGGTGGGCTACAGTCCATGGGGTTGCAAAGAGTCGGACACGACTGAGCGACTTCACTCACTCACTCATAGTGTAGTGTACTGTGTGCAGTAGCGTTATATCTGAGAAAGGTGCATACCTTAGTCTGAAAGTTCTTTGTGATTAGAAACCGCTAACTGCCATCTGGGCCTTGTAAGTCATAACCCTTGTTGGGTAGAAGGTCTTGCCTCCGAGTTGATGCTGCTGACGGATCGGGGTGGGGGTGTTGCAATTTCTTAAAATAAGACAACAGTGAAGTTTGCCGCATCGATTGACTCTTCTTCTGCAGTGAAATTTGATAGTGCTTAACCCACAGTAGACCTTGTTTCAGAGCCGGAGTCAGCCCTCTCAGACCCGCCTCTGCTTGTCAGCCGCGTTTATGTAGTATTCTGTCTACATCCTCGTTGTCACTTCAGCCGTCTCTGCGGCATCTTCCCCAGGGCTAGATTCTGTCCAAGAAGCCGCCCTCTTTCCTCATCCACGAGAAGCAGCTCCTCCTCGGTTAGCGTTCTATCGTGAGAGGCAGACCCCAGAGACCCCAGAGCCGAGGATGACAGGGCCAAGCCTGGGGGTGCGTGCGGGGCTTCACAGGCGGAACCAGAGGCCACGAGGGGTCCCTGGTGGCTGAGACGCCCCCTCTGCCAGCACGGAAGGTGACCCTGGTGGCCGGGAGCCTGCAGCGCCCCGAGACAGTGGCGGCAGCTCAGCCCGAGGCCAGAGGGGCCCTGTCCTGCGGACGCTGTCCCCAGCATCCCCGGCGACCCGCCAGCCCCTCCGCGAGGCTGACAGCGCCGTCCCGTCTCTCCCGCTCTGTCCTCAGGGTTGAAGACCTTCTTCTCCCATCACTGCTATGAAGGCACAGTGTCCTTCCTGCCAGCTCAGCACACCGTGGGCTCCCCGAGGGACCGGAAACCCTGCCGGGCGGGGTAAGCGCATCCCACGTGTTTCTGTTCAGATGAGGAGATGGAAGCAGGAC
>CM035292.1:3105392-3122503 GCA_020226075.1 Hydropotes inermis
CCACCGCCTGGAGCGTGAGAGCCCGCCGTGACGGCACGGGCGTGCCCAGGGACAGTCCCCAGGAGACGCCCTTGTCTCAGTGCTGGGAAGATGCTGGGAGTGGAAGCCCCTCCGTTTCACTTTTTCTGCCGCGTCCTCCACTGTTGTTCCCTCTCATCTCCTAACGAGTTACACTAACAAACTCCCTTTGTGGGCGCTTTCGGAGCCCTGGGTCCACTAACTCCGCCAGGAGGTGCTCCGGCCTGAGGAACCCACGACCGAGCTAAGGTCCAGGTGCCAGGTCTGACCCTCCAGCTCCAAATCCGTTAGGCCTATTGTATCTGGACTTGGGAATCTGCATTCTGGTTATATGTATTACATAACCAGGTGAAATATAAGTGCCAAGAAAGGTTGGTTGTTTTTTTTTTTTATAATTTATGTGCCAAGAAAGATTTTTTCCCCGTAGGACAAAGTCAAACGTGTTCTTTTTTTTTTTAAAAAGGGCTGTTGATGGAGGTGTGGGTGTGAGTGTGCTGAGTCACTTTTGTCATGTCTGACTTTTTGCGACCCTGTGGACTGTGGCCCACCGGGTTTCTCTGTCCATGAGGAGTCTCCAGGCAAGAATATTGGAGTGGGTTGCCATTTCCTCCTCCAGGGGATCCTTCCCACCCAGGGATCAAACCTGTATCTCTTACACCTTTTGCATTGGCAGGCAGCTTCTTTACCACTAGTTCCCCCTGGGAATACCCCAAGAGATTGAGGGGGAACTGTTTAATTCTAGAAGGATTCTTTCTCTCCTGTTACAAATGCCTTTAGGATCTTGAGAGAAAAGTGAAAGCCAAAGTGTTAGTCACTTAGTCATATCCGACTTTTTGCGACACCTTGGACTGTAGCCCACCAGGCTCCTATCCGTGGAATTTCCCAGGCAAGAATACTGGAGTGGGTTGCCATTTCCTCCTCCAGGGGACCTTCCTGGAAGAACTCAGGTCTCCTGCATTGCAGGCAGATTCTTTACTGTCTGGACCACCAGGGAAGCCTACTTTAAGGAAACCAAACTGGACCCTCGTTGACCATAGTGAGTGGGTTACACGAGGGAGGTTATCACAAGCGAGCACATAGCCCCACCCCTGCAGCGTGAACGGACAGGTGGGCACACCTTCCACATTCCAGCGTGCCACGTGTGTCCTCGCTTATAACCCCACTTTAGATGGCTTCTCAGGCAACCAGCCACTGACCCGGCCGGGTCTCTCTGCCCTCAGTGTCCAAGCAGAGCCACAGGCGGAAGCAGGCTCTCGTCTCCCCGAGGCCCAGCCTGCTTGCCGCTGCTCTTGCAGCCGGGGCACAGCCAGTGTGGCTGTGACTGCCCACCTTGCATCTCAGGGCAGGGGGCTCCACGGTCCCAGGAAAACCCGTCCCGCCGGCCTGTGTGTGGGGCTCCGCCTTCGGTAGGCTCAGGGCACAAGTTCAGGAGATGGAAGTGTGTTTAATGCCAGCTTAGGAATGGGTGACAGTTAGAAAAGGTGTTCTCTCAGGAAATAGATCCTATGCGTCCTGATAACCACTACGGTGCCTGGAACAGCAAGTCACTTTGGGGGCTTTTATGACGCAGCATCTCTGAGGCACCTGTGACGTCATTCCTAACCTGAGGAGGAGGCCCCCGGGCCAGAGGTGGGGAGCCCAGGAGCCCCTGCAGACCTCCCAGCCCCGTGCTCACGTGCTGAGCCTGCGGTGGAAGGTGGGGCCCTCACCTCCGGGACTGCGTCTCCGGACGTTCCGAGTGGCCCTTGTGGGACCCGCCCCGCAGCCCCGTCAGCTCGGTTCTGATGAGCAGACCCAGGAGAGGCGGGGAGCTGGCCTGTGCGGCTGTCCCTCTGCTCATGGGTGGGTCTGCGCAGTCCTGGATTTCCACTTGGCCGTCACTGCCCTTTGCAAACTCGGTCTCTCAGGGGTGCCCAGACATTTCTCCGAGCCCCTGATCCCGCCCCCCTGGTGACTGAGGCCGGCCTCTCCCCGGGGCCCGGGGTTGGGGTCTCAGTGTGGCCCTCTGTCTCCGCAGGGTCCACTGCCAGCTGGTCCGGCTCTTCGCACGAGGAATCGAAGAGAGCCCCAAGCAGGAGTCCCGTGGCTGAGCGCTGGCTGTGGGGACCGTGTCTCAGACAATGACGACAGACCAATTATGTTGCGATACATTCAAATTTAGAAATTTATTTTTGATAGTTGAATATTGATTTTAGAAAAAATAACGTTTTTGTCAGCAATTTTTGTGGATGCATTTGGCATTTTCGGTTCTGTGTGCGTCTGTGGGCTGCATCTCATGTGTCTCAGCCCCAGCAGCTGGCCCGTGCCGGCTGGGGCGTGCTGACGGCCCGCCCCAGCTCTAAGGAGCAGCTCAGGGGCGGTGCGTTCTGTCGCGCGCGTCCTCGGGGTCCCTGGGCTGCTCGGCAGGACCTGCTCTGGAGCACGGTGGTCAGCGCCTGCCGAGTCGTGGTTCTCTTTGTAGCACTTGCCTCTTCCCTCGCGATTAGAGCGGCCCATCTGGACCCTTCCCGTCTCGCACATCTACAAGGCAATGTCCTAGTCTGCCTCTGGGGCAGCCTGGTCCAGCGAGCAGGAGGGACTCCCCGGGTTGCTCTCCCATGGCTGTGAAGAGCTCAGTCCCCTCTCCCGTCACAGCAGTGCTTCTAGACAATCTGGTGGGAGGACAGGTCAGGCGCCCCGGAAACTGGCCACTTGTGAAGCCCTGGCGAGTGTCTTAACGCTTAGACGCCCCCAGCGCTGTCCCCATGGCGGGGGCTGCTGTGGTTGAGCTCAGTGGGCAGATGGGACGCAGCCCGTGAACTTCAGACCAAGTGCCCCACCGCCCTGGGGAGAGGGTCCCACATCCCGGGGTGCCCTTCCCGCAGCCCCGAGTCTGTACACGTGACCCAGGTCCATGCCTTTGTTGTCTTCACACTTCCTTCCATGTGTTTATTGCAAGGTTCGTCCTGTAAACCAGAAGAGCATACACAGTGTCCTCGCTGGCCGTGTTTTCATTTGTTTGCTGTGCAAGTGCGGGCCCCACCCTGGACCAGGCTTGGGGGGTGCCTCGCTTGGCCCAGTTTTGTTTGCATTTATGCTTCTGTGCGTGGACGACGCGTCTGCAACAGCTTCATCTGGACCTAAGAGGATGCTGCCCCCACTTGGACTTGTGAAAAGGGAGCTCGACTGTTACAAGAAGTGGTTTGAGAGCCACCAGCCGCCATACAGGGTCCGGCGGGCACCCTCACATCTAAGAGATGTCGTTCACTCTCAGAGCTAGTAGGTGTGAAATGTCTTGTCTCACCACTCATTCCCACCCAGGGAAGCTTCGACAGGGGTTTTTCAGGAGACCGTGTTACTACCGGTTCCCCGAGAGGGTCTCCACAGCCTCGATTGTCCCTGGGAAACGTCAATCACTGGTCTGCCCAGAAACCCACTGCCGTTTCTAGAAAACCAATCTAGGCCGAGAGTAAGCATGTTCTGTTCAAGAAGGAACCCCTCACCCCCACCCCCGGAATGCCACGTGGTTCCCCAGTTTCCTTGGCCATATCCACCGACTGCCTCCTGACCTGCAAAACCGCAGATTCTGGAACTTTCCCTGGGGGTCATGTGGCTGTCTGAGCCCCCACCCTGACCCCAGGAGCTGCGGACGACCCCACCCTGGGACCAGAGTACCTTTCCGACCTCCCCACGAGCCAGGCCTCTGGTGGAGCAACCACAGCGCCTAAACTCCAGGATTTTAAGGAAAAATCAGAACTGATGGCTGGACGGAGAGAACCCGGGGTCGCTGGAAGCGCTGGTCTGGTCGTGACCTCCGCCGTGCTCGGCGGGGCCACGGTTCCCTTGCTCCTGGTTATGCAGAGGCCAGGGTGGCCAGCGCCGGCTGACGCTGCCCTCACTTCGGCCCTGTGGAACTGGCGGTGGGAACGGAAAGTGGCTTAACTTCCTTTCTAATCTTGCTGGTTTCAAGGTTAGAAAACTGCAAATTTGCTCTGATATGTTTGAGAAGACAAATAAAGTTGTTACTTTGGGCAGAATGTGGCCTTTTTCTCTCTCTTACAAATTCCTGTTGTCTTTCAAAGCTGAGTATTTTGTGTGTGTGTGAAAACAGGTACAATTTAAAGAACTTGAGCGATGGTGAACCTACCACCGATGCCAAGGAAGTGATCTTCACCCCCAGGCTCCTCCCTGTGTGCCCCTGTGGATGGAGCCTCCTCTGCCCCCACGGAGGAGGGAATCCCTTGCTTCACCACGTCAGGGGATCGGAACACAGCGCACGTGGGCCACTTGGGCGTGAAGGTGTCCTGAGCAGAAGACAGTGAGGCAGCCACCAATGCAGACAGCGCTGCCTGCCCCCCCCACGTCTGCCTGTAGGGCGACCCCTTCCCGTGTGTGCAGGTGAGCCCCCCTCTTCTCGGGGGCCACCGTGTCCCTGGGGACAGAGCCAGCACTGAGCTGACAAACCAAACTGAACAATGCAACAGCCCTTCTGTTCCGTTAGCCAGCCCCTTGTGGCTCAGCTGGTAAAGAATCTGCCCGCAGTGTGGGAGACCTGGGTTCGATCCCTGGGTTGGGAAGATGGCCTGAGAAGGGAAAGGCTCCCCACTCCAGTATTCTGGCCTGGAGAATTCCATGGAGTGTATAACCCATGCGGTCGCAAAGAACCAGACATGACTGACTTTCACTCTGTTCCGTTAATTTCCCCCCAAATAACATTCCTCAATACCTTCACTTTACCTAAGAAGCCAAGCTCCCTTTTATCTTGTCACTTCTTGACAAGTTTGTTGCCCTTTATTAAAATGGCATATAAAACCCTGAGTCTGACCACCTCTTTGCTTTTCTACAAAGGCCTCCAGGAACATAAAAATACTTAAATATTAGCATGAAATAAAAACTCCATGCCTTTTCTAGATTGCCTTTTGTTGATTTAATTTGCCGACCCTAGTAACTGAACATAGGAGGGTAGGAGAAAGTTTTCCCTTCCTCTGTGTTTATATCCTCAGACAGTGTATTTAGTTTTGCAGTTTTGCTCTTTACATAAAGGCATCATATTGTGTCATTTTTCTGTAGCTTGTTTCGTTTAGCGGGTATTAAGATGTTTTCATCATGAAACGGAATTTTCCAGTCTATTAACATTGCATATATTTTTATTTACGTCAGTCCTCATTGATGTCTTTAATGCAGCTTTATAATTTTTCCATATCTCTCAATTTTATTTAGATTTGTTCTTAAAAACATCCTTATTGTGAGGCCACTCTCCTTCAAGTAGAAATGCAGTTATTTTTTATGAATGAGATTATATCCCGAAAGCTGGCCTCATTTATCTGCAGGCCTGGGGGCTGTCTGTAATCACAGATACTGGTGTCTTCCTTTCCAACCTTGTTGGTGGGACGCCAGCCCTTGACCGTGGAGGACGCTGGGTCCACAAGAGGAAGGGGCTGGGCTTCCTGTCCCAGTGATTTGGGGGCAGGTCTCAGCGAGCCAGACACTGGGGTCTCCCTCGGGTCGCAGACCACAGCTGCCAGTCCCCAACACCCTGCAGTCTTCAGGGTCCGTCACAGGAAGTAACTCTGGAATCGGCCTGGCCCGCTGGTTACTGTGGGGCCAACCCGACTAGACCCAGTTCCTGGTCACCGTGAGCGCCCCCGTGGCCAGTGTGTGCATTCACCTGTCCGTCCACTCCCCAAATGCCGTGTTGTAAACAGCACCGGTGGAGACAGCCCCAGTTCAAGAATGAGAACGTTCATTTCACTCCCTCTGTGCTCCCGTCTCCCCCTCTGCCCCCCAGACACCCCCGCCCCGCACCGCTGGGCCCCAAGCACAGGCCGGGGCACAGCCCCCGTGGTTGCAGAAGCCAGGCAGGCCCCTGCATCCGTGTCCCGGATCGGCGAGTGGATCCACGGAGCCGCACGTTGTACTGAGAATCCCTCTGCCCGGGGCCCTGCCGCCCCCCACCTCTCAGCCTCAGGGGGTGCTGCAAGCAGCACCCGGCCCCCAAGACGCCCACGGCCCCCCGGGAGGCCAGGCCCGAGCTCCTCCCACCTCCCCGGTGTGTGCCAGCCCCCGGACACCCCTCCCCGCCGGCCACCACTCATCACTGGCCTCCTGCCTCCCTCTTCCCAGCCTGTCTGTGTGCACAGCCCGCTGCCCTGCCCTCACGGCCCACTCCCGGGGGACCGCCTCACCCCTCGGACTCTGCCCTCCAGTGCTGCTGGCCCCCGGACCCTGCCAGGAGAGACACCCCGCGCCCTCCCCCACTGTGAGCACAACGCATTCCAGCTGTATTTAAATAAAAATTTATAATTTATACAAGACTTTTTTCTTTAAACAAGGTTTTTTTTAAAAAAAATGTTACAGGAGGATTTTTTTTTCAATCAGTTCATACAGTACAATCCTTTTGTTGAACAAAAGTCACACTGGTAACGAGTATTTACAGGTTGAAAAGAGACTCAAGCTTCGGACATAAAAAATGTTAACATTCATTCAGTTCCGGGATTAGTCGCAGAAATCAAACATCTGCCCAGATTTACACGATTCAGTAAAAACACCACCAGCTCTCGCAGACAGGGAGTCTGCTCAGGTCTGTGCCCTTCCCGGCGGAGGCCCTGGGCTTCCAACTGGCTGCCCCCAGCACATGGTCAGTTTTCATCTCCCTTTCTCCTGGGAAGGGACTCAAACCAAGCCACGCGGCTCTGAAGACAGGAAGTCCGCTCCCCTGCAGGGCCCCCACCCCGGGTTCGGGGACAGTACCAGCATGCTTACAGGGGACACACGCTGGCCACGCAGCGGCCCCAGCGATGGGGTCCGGCAGCACCCCCGGGTGTCACCCCCGCAGTCATCCTGGACCAAGTCCAGAGCCCACCCAGCATGCCTCGGGCCTGGAGGGGGTCCCCACTGGCTGTGGACCCTCACTCAGCCCCTGAGACCCGGTCCACCTGTGCTGACCAGGGGCCAAAGCCCAGGCCGAGGAGAGGGGGGCTCCGCCTATGTCTGTTCAAGGTCAACCTGCAGAATAGCGAGACCCCAGCGCTGGGGGGGAACCGGGAGCCGGGCAGGCCCTGCACGTGCGGTCCAAACAGGGGCGTGTGCTTTGGGAGCTGGTGGGAGAGGCTCCCCGTGGGGAGTGGGGGGCCCCCTCCGGGGGTGTGACCGGCGCGAGGCCACCGTGTCACTCACCCGACCAGCAAATTAGGAGCAAAGGTAAAAATCACATCTGAAAAATGATACAAAAATAAGAAAAACAGCTTGCTCTCTGTAAAAAATATAATCTTCTGTTTCTTCAAAAAACAACAAACCCAGTGTCTCCCGGGGGACTCAGGATAAGCTGAGGGCTGGCAGGGCCTGTTGTTGGAAGTGTGCTGAGTGGCTCGGCATGTCCGTCCCGGAGGTCTCGGGCCAGTCCCAACGCCTTGCTGGCTTCCAACGCCAGGCATGCGAGGACCCAGCTCCCCTCCACCTGGGTGCACCCGCGTGCGGGCCGGCCACCGTGGGCCTGGGGCGCCCCCGTCCTTCCTGCTCCAGCCCAGGAGCCCCTCACCCAGCCGGCCCTGCAGCTTGGGAGCCGGCATGAGCCCTGAAGCTCAGAGCAGCCCCCCGAGCGGCTGTCATCCTGGGCCTCCCCGCACACCCGAGGCCGATCGCGGGCCCCCGAGCGGCCGGCCAGCATCGCACTCCCAACACACACGCGGGGCCTCCTTGAAGGGCCGGCCCGTTCACGGAGGCTGGCGGGGCCCCCCTCACCCGGCGCAGACGTCCTTCTCCACAGGGAGGCCCTGCGCGCGCCTCCTATGGCTTTGGTGCAGAAGAGCTGCTGGCGCCTGGGACCCGGGCTGGGAGGTCTCTGCCCCGCGGGGACGAGGGGGCCCGGCCCTGCCTGGCAGCGGGTCCCATGTGTCGTCGTCCTTCCTGGCGGCCCCCGCGTCCACGGGACAAGCCCCCGAGAGCCCCGACCCCTGCACAAAGGGGTCTACAAAACGCAGGGTCAACACAACGGAAACCACGCATCCGGGGGGGATTATTGCAAAAGATCATGAGGATGTCTGACTTTTTTTCCACTACCAAATTGTTAAGAAAAAAGAAAAAAAGAACAACTTCCGGCGGCGTCCGGGTGAGCCCGCACTAGCTGTCACTGCCGGAGGCTGCCGCGGACGTGATCTTCATGTACTGGCTGAGGATGGTCTCGAACGCCTCATCCCTGTGCACCATGGCGCCGAACACCAGCGGCTGGCGGAGGGAGCAAGCAGGTGCAGGTGAAGTCCGGCCGGCCAGGGCCATGCCGGAGCAGGCCGCGCAGGCCGGAAGACGGCAGGCCCGCCCCCACCCAGAAGCCAGCCACCCCCGCCCCCGCCCCGGCTAGAGCCACACCCCGAGCCCACCCCCCGCCTCTGGGACCCCAGCCAGCACTTACCTTCTGGGTCGATGGCGTGGACACGGCAATCCCCATGCCCGACCCCGGCAGGACAGAGAGGACCTTGTACTGAAAGCAGACAGTGGACGTGTCACCTTGGGCCTCTCCTGGGGTCAGGGCCGCCCTCCCCGCACCCCAGGACCTCCTCCTTCATAGGGCCCTGGATGGCAAGACTCCCATGGGCCCGGGCCTCGCCAGCCAGAGAACGCGGGCAGATCGAGCGCCTGAGACGCCAGAGCTGCAGACACGCCCCAGCGAGGCTGAGGATTGCACTGAGGAGCACTCGAGGGGGAACAGGGCCCCACGCCCCATCTCGCCTGAGCCCAGCAACCACACGCCTCTCCAGGAGGGGGGCACTGATCATAGCCGTGGGGCGCTCCTGACACAGCGGCACGGAGGCAGTGCCCAGCTGAGCCCTGGGTCCCCCCAGGGTGCCCAGAGGGGGCTGTGTGCAGGCTCGGGTGCCCAGCTCACTGCCCCCCGCTCCGTCCATGCGAGAATGCCGGGCACTGGCCCACTACACTAGGAGTGGCCCAGCCCGCGGTGTGGACCCCCTGCCTGCACCGACGGGGCCCAGGGGCCCAGCCTGACGGTCTACACGGCCCCCCACTCCCAGTGTGGCTCCATGTGCCACGGACCCTCAGCCGCCTGCTCCTGAGGCGGGGGGAGGCTGGGGGTGGCACCCACCTTCTGGATGTCCGTGATGTCCATCAGCTTGATGACTTTGTTCCTCTTAGAGGAGCCGGACTTGGAGCTTTCAAAGCACAGGTAACTACAGGGCGGGCGGGGGAGTGGACGGAGCCCGGCCAGTGAGCCAGGTGGCCACGCCTGCAGCCGCCCCACAGCCCAGACATGGGGCCCCCCTCACTGGCCAGGACACGCCGGCCTCCCACAAACAGTCTCACTTTTACAGGGTCTCACGGCTGCTTGAGTCTAGAGCCCAGCACTCCCACCGAACCCCACTCACCGTCCCGCAACGAGCCCTGCGGGGCGCCGAGCGGGAGATATCTGCACACAAGGCCCAGGGGGGGTCTGCCTGGCCAGAACCTCCAGCAAGGAGGTGGGGAGGAAGGCGTGGTCCTCGGCGGAGGGTGGGGGACAAGGTGGTCGGGGACCCCCCAGGCTGAGACCAGGCCCTCTCTGGGCCTGCTCCCCACCCCCCACCCCCACGGGGCAGCTGGGCTACCTCGTCCCAAAGGGAGACGAACAAGGAACCTGCCAGCCGCCCTGGGAGCCCTGGGGGTCCAGGCTAGGGGGTGGGTTCCTGCCACAGGACGAGCGCGGCAGACCAGGGCACCCTGGGGTCCGGCGTGTCGGACTCCAGGGCCAGGGCCCGGCGGCTCTGGGCAGGTGCTGGACCAGAGGGATGCCTGCTTGGATTCCAGCTGCCCCCGGGGGTCATGCCTGCCTGCACCCCGTTCACGGCTCACTCACTTCTCCGTCACGTACAGGACCCCGTTCCTGATGTAGTCAGTCGGCATCTTGCGGTCCCGGTTTATCAAGCAACACCGCCAGCCGTTCTCACACACTAACGGGGACAAAGCCAGACAGGACTTGGCCGTGATGCTCCCCCGGGAGACGCCTGCCCTGGACTTGCCTTGGGAGTGTCAGCGCTGGCTTCTCGGGAACATCCGAGGCATGCGCTCCGCTATCAGAGAAACCCATGGGATCGGGGGCAGTGGGGGCTGAAGCCGCTGGGAAACGGGCGTCCCCCCAACGTGAGCGGGCAGGGGCAGAAAGGCAGAGCCCGGTTCACGGTCCAGGTCAGCAGGAAGAGGGCTTGGGAGAAGGTCAAGACTGAAGCTCTGCAAAGGTCTTCTGTGGCCGGGGTCACACACAAGAGGCCACAACGTCTAAGCCGCCCTGACCACACCTGCTTACCTTTCTGCTGCCAGACCACCCGCCGCAGAGGTGCCTAGCCGCTCTGACCTCTGCCCCTGGGGCCCTTCCCCTGGCCCCCACGGTCCATTCCCGCCTTTGGGCCCCAGCACCGGGCGGGCGAGCCACCAGGCCTGGCCACGAGCTTGGCACGCACGTACCCGCCAGCGGACGCTCGTTCTCCGTCAGGTTGAAGATCTCGTGGAAGTTGCCCTTCTTGGCGCCGTGCAGGCGGCCAGCGTCCTCGTCCCTGTTCAGGCCGGCGGGCGCGCTGGACACGCAGCTCCGGGAGGAGGCTGTCTGCAGCTGCGGGGGCCCAGGCGCCTGTGAGCACCACCCGCCGAGGCGGCGGGGGAGGCACGCAGTCGCCCCCCACCCTGGGCCGGCCGAAGACCCGGCCACCGAGAGCAACATCAGTCATCAGAGTCAACCAGAGCCACGCACAGCCCCGGGGCGGCAGGGGCGTCCACACGGACACCGCACCTCGTCACGACCCGACCGCTGGCCAGAAAGGACAACGCACACGGGACCGGGACAGAAGGGGCGGGGGCCGCGTGACGGGAGGCCGCGACCGCCCGCTGAGTGAGCCGCCCCGCTCTCTGGTTAAGGCTCAGGGAGCCTGCTTGTGGGCCTCAGCCCCGGCACTGGGTCTGTGAGCAGAGCCCACCCACGGGTGCAGTGAGGTGTGTGTTGCGTACCTGGCCTGTGAGTCCTGCCCCACAACGAGCCTCGCGGCCCCCGAATCCAGGAAGCCTGGCCTATGCTTGACCCTGCGCTCCCTCCCACACAGAGGCACCAAGGCCGTCACTGGACGCCCAAACACAAGGCTGAAACCCAACGTCACCTGCTCCAGGAAGCCCTCCTACACCTCCCCCGGAGTCCTACTGGGCCCAGAACCTCCCCACTAGTCTGAGACCCCAAGAAGAGCAGCAAGGCCAGCAGGCCCTCAGCGTCCTGGCTCTGGACATGGTGCCCGATGCCCATACAGCCTTCTGCCAACCTGTGAGCACTGACCGTGCTGTCTCAGCCCTGCTGCCCGAGGCTGAGCCAGGGAGCGGGGACCAGGCCCCCCCCAGAGAGCAGGCCCCCCAGGGCGCCGGCTTCCAGCACCCTGAACCTTCCTGCCTGGGGCCTGGCAGCCCAGCTGGCTGGGCAGGGCCTGCTCGCCAGCCAGTCAGGATGGGCAGAGGTCTTCAGGTGGGTGGGGACCTCCCAAAACAGCTGTCCCCTGTGCAGGGCCTCCCGGCCCTGGGATAGTCGCCCCGGACCTCTGGGACAGCAGAGACGGTCATGGGGAACTTGCCCCCACAGCAGTCTTGTTCCCAGGGCCCCACGAGACCAGAGCCACCAGCCTCCCCAGGAGCGGGCGCGAGGCACAGCAGGGCGGGCGGGCAGGCCTCCCCAGCCGGGACGCAGCCTACCCTGCGTGACACGGTGGTGCTGGAGCGCTCCTTGAGCTGGGGGTCCGTGGGGAGGCTCTTCCAGATGATGTAGGGGGTGTCGTACTTGGCTCGCAGCCTCGGGCAGCGTTTGAAGATAAAATCGATGAGGAAAAACTTGACTCCGGCGTAGAGGCCTGGGGGGCAGACGAGGTCCTGTGTCAGCAAGACCCTGCGGCCCTGCCCGAGCAGCCAGCAGACAGTCCCCACCCCGCCTGGGGGCCCCGGTGCTCCCTGGAGGGCCTCCTGGGACCCAGGTGCCGGACGGTGGTCCTGGGAGGTGGACACGCAGGGCGGGGAAGGGACCCCAGCTGAGAGGGAGGCCTCTGCTGGGGACTGTTATCTCAAGCTCAGAGGTGGCTCAGGCCAAATGATAAACTGTCCCTAAAAAGAGCCAACCAAACAGAACCGCGGGTCACTGTCTTCCAAGGGGAACCCGCCCCAGCCTGCCCACCCTCGTTCACGCGCCGAGGACGGGCCCAGAGTCAGCTCCAGGCAGGGGATGCTGAGGCTGGGAGAGCCCTGCCCAGGGCCGGGCCTGGGGGCCACGCCTGGGGAGGCGGTGTGACTGAACAGTGGCATTGGGCTGGGCCAGGGGCTGGGTTGCTTCAGGACCCCGACCTCAGCCCCGGGACAGTCTCTTCACACCTGTGCCCCCCTCCCTGTCCTGCTACGACCCTCACACCGGGGACTGAGCATCCGCACCCACTGTGAACTTCAGGGATGACCCTGACCATCAGAACCCCCAACCCACAGCTCCACGCCCAGCTCAGCCCATGCAGCCAGGCTCCACAGGCCTCCACATTCCCCACCAAGCCGCCTCCCAACCCCCGAGGGGCCTCACAGAGCACCCCTGTGGCCCCCTCCTGCCCGAAGTAGCCCATTTCCCCGCCAGGCCACCACCCAGGTCCCCTCCCCCATCTCCCATCTCCCCACCACCCTGGACTCCAAGCCCAGCCTTGTTCTCTTGGGAACTCAACCTACAACCAGGAGGTTTGAAATGCGGGCGGAGGTTGGTCCTGCACACCTCCTCACCCAGGATTAAACGCTAATGCCCCCACCCCACTGCCCCTCCCACCTCCCTGGAGGCACCAAACTGCCCACGCAG
Organism: Hydropotes inermis; assembly: GCA_020226075.1. Classification (NCBI taxonomy): domain Eukaryota; kingdom Metazoa; phylum Chordata; class Mammalia; order Artiodactyla; family Cervidae; genus Hydropotes; species Hydropotes inermis. Next base: position 3,118,222 of record CM035292.1, read on the forward strand.
CCACTCAGGGCAAAACTGGCCCCTGCCCAGCCCAGCCTGGCAAACCCCAACAGCGGTGCTTCGCAAACCCGCCCGGACCTGAGCATACCCCACTCAGTTCAGCCCAGCCCAGGGACGGCCCTGATGCGCCCAAAACAAGGTCAGAATCGCGCCCCTCCAGCCCCAGCTCAGATCCCTGCACCGCCACAGGACCTGAGGCTGCCTGTCCACAGCCCCATCCCGACCCCGCTCCCATCGCACCCCCGTACCCCTGACCCGTGCCCCGACCCCGGGAGCCCAGGAGTGCTCACAGAGAGCATGGCAGACACCCAAGTCCAACGGGCCTGGGCCCACCAGCCCCGCCCGCCCGGCCGGCAGGGGACAGGCTGGGTTCCAGAGACCGAGCTCCCGTCTCTCTGGGTTGGATGGACTCCACGTCTCCCGAGTGCAAAGGTTCTGAAGAGCCACTGGGGGAGGGGCGCAGGGAGACGAGGGCACGAGCTGCCCACCTGAGGGCTGCGGGGGCGGGGGGGGGAGCTGGAGAGGGGGCGGGTGGGGGGCAGGGGTGGGGGCGCGTCCTGGGACTTGCAGGGGCGTCGGGGTGGGGGCACAGGTGGGGGTCGGGCCTGGGGGCGCGTCCTGGGACTGCAGGGGCGTCAGGGTGGGGGCACAGGTGGGGGTCGGGGCTGGGGGCGCGTCCTGGAGCTGCGGGGGGTTCAGGGGGTGGGGGCGCGTCCTAGGGGCGCAGGGCCCCCCGGCTCCCGCGCAGGTCAGAGGGCTGGGCGCCCGCAGCTCCTTACCCAGGGCCAGCCCCACCAGGCGGAAGGGGAAGAAGCAGGAGGCGAGGAAGGCAGCCCACAGTGCCACATACAGCTTCTGGGTGGTCTCGGGCTGGACCCACATGAACAGGCTGGAGGGAGAGGGCAGGCTCAGAGCAGGCGGGCGGACCCCCGGCGGGCAGGCCCCAGGCGCGTGACTTACTTCTTGATCTTTTCCAGAATGTCTGCCATCTTGCCGAAGAGGTTCTGTGTGAAGATGGAGCTGTGGTCACGAGAGAGCCCCCCCCCCGGGCCGCACGGTGACACTGGAGATGCCCAGAGACCACGGCCGGAGGCGCCGTGGGCCCGTGCTCCTGGATCGCTCCCAGGGCCGGAGACGGGGCTGAGCCCAACCGAGGGTGAACACCCCACCCGCTGGAGACAAGGGACCAGGCTCCACGCCCTCCGGGGAGCTCGCCCGGGGTGCCGGTCAGGAGGGGCTCCACCCACTGGGACCAGCCGCAGACAAGGCCACGCCAGAGGGGGGCTCTCCACACTGAGTGGGCTCACGGGCAGGCCGGGCTGGAGTTCCAGGGGCCCCCAGCCCCGAGTCCGGCAGCACGTACCTGGGCTTTCTGGGCGACGTCCAGCACGAGCTGGAACTTCTCAGACACGGTCAGGTCTTCCTTCGGAGGCTCCTTCAGTCAAAGGAGAAAGAGAATTTCCACTGAAATTTAACAGTTCAGAGAAATTACTGACGTTAAACAGGACGAGGCCTCCCAGCCCAGGGACCGGGGTCTCTGCCGCCCCAACAGAGGGACGGGTGTCCCTGGGGGGCCCAGCCCGAGGGCACGGCACGGACAGCCGTTCCCGCTGACGCCCCCGTGGAGCCCGAGACAGCGGGCAGCCCCCTACCTGACTGCTGCCCAAACAGGCCGCCTTCAGAGGGGCACCTGTGAGCACAGAGCCCCCGGCCCAGCCCCGCTTCCCAGGCGCGGGCACCAGGCCCCAGTGGGAGTGCCTGAACTCGTCCAGCCGGCCTCAGTTCACTCAGCAAGAACTTCCCGAGGACCACCGGTGCCAGGGCCAAAGGGTGTGGGCCCACCTCCCTGACGCACCCCCCACCTGACCCGTCTAAGGGGCCCTGCAGACCCGCCGTGCCTTGCACCCTGCCCTGGTCCATGCTCAACCCCCAGGGGCTGCTCAAACACCCCGCGAGGCCCATGGAGGCACTGCGGCTTCCCCTCCGCCCATGCCCAGTGGTTCTGCCCCTCAGGCCAGGGTCCCCTGCGGAGCAGGTGGGCAAACTGTCTGTAAAATGCCAGGGGGCAAGCAGGTGTGCCTCCACAGGCCTGACGTCTGTCACGGCTGCTGCAGCCCCAGAAGAGTCACAGCGTAAATGAGTAGGCGTGACAGAAACCCATAAAACTTTATTTACAAGAGCAAGCGACGGGCCACAGGGAGCTCTGCTGACCCCACTCTACATGTCCACTGCTCCAGCCCACTCATCCTCCACCTCCCTCCTTGGGACCGGGGGGGAGCGGTTCCTGGGGGCCCCCTCGCTGCCTCCCCTCCACATCAGTCCCAGCTGAGGCGGGCCAGGCCAGGCCAGGCCAAGCTGCTTTCCACACAGAGAAGCCCAGGCCAGGGGGGCGCAACTGGGGACGTCAGCTGGGGAGGGCTCTGGGTGGGAGCAGCCAGCCGTCTCCTCTCTGAGCGCTCCCCGCCGGGCAGGGCTCCCTGCTGGCGCCCACGTAGCCAGCCCTGGGGGCCTCGGGGGGCCCGCGCCCTCCCGCACAGCCTGACCCCATGACAGAGCCCCTCCCGGGACTTACCACCACTTCGGACACTTCGGGCACGATGCTCCACTGTATCCTCCAGCCCCTGGTGAACAGGAGACAACACACCTTTACCAGAGCATCGTCTGCAAGCAGGAGGCGCCCGGGGGGATGCCGAGTCACCAGCCCTGTGCTCCTAGCCAGGAGGCGTCCCCTGAAACGCCGGCCATGGGACAGGAGCCTCTGAAACACCTGGCCATCTGCCAAGACCCACCAGGCCCCTCCTGGGCTCAAGAGCAGACGACCCAGGCCGCCCCTACCAACCCCGCCCTGGGAGCCCTCCTGGGCAGGGGGCACATGGACCAGCACCCAGAGGGGAGGGCCCTCTCAGAATAAGTCGGGGGGGGGGTGACAGCGGCAAGGGCTTCAGGAACCACACCAGTCTGGGCACAGAGAACCCTTTCAGAAGCAATTAAAGATCTGCTTTTTCACCAAGAAACATTTTCCAGTGAAGCAACGTATGCAAGCACACACAAGCTCCTAGAAACACTGGTGTGTGAAAGTGAACGTCTGAATGGTAGAATAAAAACACAGGAGGTGGGGCCTACTCTCAGGCCTGACGTGAAACCTGGGTTCATTCACTCTGCGGGGCAACCTCAGGGCTACACAAACCCACGCAGGCCGGCTTCCAGCATGGCCCCTCACCCCAGCCTCGAGAGGAAAGGGGGCACTCAGAGGGCAGGCAGGCCCTGGGCCCCAGGGTTGCTGAGTCCCGGGCCTCTGAGGCATCAGCTGGGACCCTGAGGACACAGCCTCTGCAGCTCTGTCAGCCCCCCACTGGGATGTCACTGCTCGGGGTGGGGGGACTTTCCTGCCTAAAAGCAGTGCAATCAGAGGAGGGGCCAGAGTCACCCCAAAGCTGGAGCCCACTGGCCGCCCACAGCAAAGGGCTGCTGGGGTTTGGTTATTACTCTGCCAGCAAACCCTCCTCCAGGAGTCCAGGGACTGCAGGGAGTGAGTGTGAGTCGCCCAGTCGTGTCCCACCCTTTTTGACCCCTCGGACTGTGGCCCGCCAGGCTCCTCCCTCCGTGGATTCTCCAGGCAAGAACACTGGAGTGGGCTGCCATTTCCTTCTCCAGGGGATCTTCCTGACCCAGAGATCCAACCCGGTCTCCCGCGTTGGAGGTAGATTCTTTACTATCTGAGTCACCAGGGAAGCTAGAACAAGCTCCCAAGACGCCAGCACGCGACAGAGCCGGCCGTGCACGGAAGGCGGGGAGACGGGGCCGCCCGCACACGAGGCCCGCCAGCACACCTACCGGGCTATGAGGTAATTGAGGGACAACCTCAAAATCGCGAGGAACAGGAACATGGGGATGGCCCAGCCGTGCCACACGGCGTTCATGTACACCTGCGGGTGCGGGAGAGGCAAACGGGGGGCAGGCAGGTGACCGGCCAGGCTTCCTCCCCAACCCACCGGGAAGCCGGCCACCAGTTCAGCCCAAGAGCCCTCCCCAAGAACACTGCCGTGGGGGCGTTTCGGGACATCGGGAGCCCCACGGGCCAGCCCAGGCTGCCCCCAGTGACACCTCTCTAGTCCTGACGACCCCACAGAGCTGCCCGCCACAGCAGGGGGGTCCCCCGGGAAACCTTGGGGCGGGGTGCACGCCCCCCAACCCCACGGAGAGCACAGCCCCCACCCTGCGGGGAGCACAGCCTCCACAATAGTGGGAGCACAGCCCCCACCCCACTGGGAGCACAGCCCCC